>JABAKD010000016.1:24786530-25199026 GCA_012845835.1 Undaria pinnatifida | reverse complement strand
TTTCCGCGCACAGACTGACTAAAATCATCCTGTTGACCCTGATAGCTACACTGTAGCTGTAAGGGGAGTCGCCGACCTATATCCTTAATGAGGACACACAACTCGTAATGCGCGCGATCGGAGTATCACACACAGCTTGCAAAGATGAGTTTCGACGAAATCTTCGATCTCACAGCTGGAGTGTATTTTAATTTTTACAATATATATTGTCGAATAAATTGTTCTCTTTCGCAGGGTTATTTCAACATCATCTACACCCTGTAGGAGCCAACAGAACACAGAGAGAGGTGAAGCAGCATGGGCATCACCCACGGTACTGCTGTACGCATTGTTGTGTCTCGGACGCAACAAGAGCAAAGCAGAAAAACAACAAAAAATACAACAAGCTATTAATAGGTAAAACTATGGACTATATATACTTGTTTCTCCCTGATGTCTTGGGTGAAGCAAATACTTTGAACGACTGAATTGATGTGGCTGTGTCCGTCCTGAATCACGGCATTTGTATCGTCGGGGATAGGATAGGGGATCGTCAATCAATTTCCCACCCCTAACCTGAGTAATACGTAAATATCTTCGGACAGGTTCTTCGTTCAGATGGTGTGGGATAAGAACGGTGGAAGCACCCCTCGCAGCCGGTGCTCCCACCCCTCCCTTACTCTGCAGTCTCGCTCAGTATGGTAAATTAGTCTTCTACCGATTTTGACTCCGGGCATGGGCGCTTCTAAGACGCAGCCCCTGCAACAGAACCTGCGCTCGATCCTTTGCGCTTGTTGGGGTTGACACATCCATCCGTGGCAAACACGTTGCATGTCGTTGTCGCCAAGCGGGTCCGCCAAACAGCAGATTCCATAAACAACCGTAAACTCGACAGACATGGCATCTGGGAGTCGTAAAGTTCGGAGGGCCCGGTGTGTGGTCCGGAACCACAGCGCACTTCCAACCCACGGCGCAGGGCATTGTGCTGCAGCCAGTGAAGCTGTCAGCTTTGTGCTACCGGTGGTACTTACTCGGGGTTTCTAGGCTACAGCATAACACGGGCAGCCGGCTTGGAGGTGTGTTCGGTTCAAGATAAGCGGTGTTCGGTTTAAGAAAAGGTATGCCAAGCCATTTTTGACTCTCTTAAACACGTGATTCTCTGAAAGCAGGCTATCTTAAACTGCACGGGTGTTATTTGCGAAGACAAAATCGCAAAGAGGACCGAGATGAAGAACACAATCAACGGCGAAAGCGAAAAGACGAGTAAACACACGTACTACCGCTACCTCGTATCTGGTTCTTCGCCTAATACGCAGTGGTACTCTGTGTGGTTCAAAATAAAGCACAAGGCCCAGCTCCGCGGGCTGCGGATGCCGCCCGCTACACTCGCGCAATGAAGAAATGCAAGTGAAACGTGTAAAAAAATGGGGCAGGAAGAAGAGGCCTGTGATTATTTGGTGCAAATAGCGAATTGATTATAATGCAAAGAGTTGCTTGTGCAGAGCTAATTGCCCTGCACTCTGCTGTGTGCTTGATGATGTCACGTTCTGAACGGCAGTAGTAGTACGGGTGTAATTTGCGAAGACAAAATCGCAAAGAGGACCGAGATGGAGAACAAAATCAACGACGAAAGCAAAAAGACGAGTACACACACGTACTACCGGTACCTGGTACCTGGTACTTCGCCTAATACCTGGTGGTACTCTGTGTGGTTCTAAAGAAAGCACAGGGCCCCACTCCGCGGGCAGTTGACGTCGCCCGCTACGATCGCGCAATGAAGAATGTGAGTGAAACATGTAAATAAATGGGGCGGGAAGAAGAGGCCGTGATTATTTGGTGCGAGTAGCGAATTGAAAATAATACCAAGAGGTGTTTGTGCAGAGCTTATTGCCTTGCAATGTGCTCTCTTGTGGTTGTCACGTTCGGAACGGCAGTACGTGTGACATTTGCGGGGCGGCGGGGGGACATGAGGACCGACAGAGGACAATCAACTGAAGAAAACAAAAAAGACGAGCGCACAACAGGTACATTAAACTGGTGCCTGTGTCATACTTGGTGCTACTACCTACTACTACTGCTGTATATTCAAAATAACGCACAGCTTCGCACGACATAGCATCGCAAAACGAAGAATTAGGCGCCACACCGCTCGGCGCTGCTGAGCTATACATAGCCGGGCTGACCTGAGCTGGGGATGCATTGTTTGTGATCACACAACGTAATACGTACCAACCTGGTGTAGTATTAATGGCACCGGCACGTGATATGATGCTTTAACTGCTACTGGCATGTACGAAATAGTGAAAGTACAGCAAAGCACGCAGCAAGGCAAACACGCCAAAGAACGGCAAAGCACAGCGCTTCGATCTGCTGAGCTAGCGCCGAGGTGCGCTGCTGGGCTTGGCTGCAGGGCATCGCAGGGCGCGGCAAAGCACGGCGCTGCGCTGCTGAGGTAAAGCGCTGCGGTTGGGTGCTGGGCGGCACTGGGATGATGAGCCATACTGCGATCTCAATCGATGAAACTTCGTGCAAGTACAAAACAAATGGTGGAAATCAAAGAACAGCAAAATAGCTGGACCGCTCCGCAAGTAGTGCAAAGGCGGCAAATTAGCGGCAAATGATGGGAGGTTCAACTTACTACACAAAGAGGAAGAAAACCTCGTAAAAAAGTTCAAAATCGTGTTGGCACAGAAAAACCAAGTTTGCAGAAAGCAGCTGAAAAGTCAAGATACAACTGGCAAAACAAGCAGAAACATAACTAATAAAGCGAAGCAAGAGATAATGAAAAGCTGGATCGTTCCGCAAGTAATATTGCACGGAGGCGGTGTCGAAGAGGGACCCCCGGAAATGCCAGGGGTGCACAACCGGGCAGTTTCAGCAGAAAGATATCTATAAGTATGTAAATATCATTCACCACACCGCGTCTGCCTTTTTTCTTCTGCGCATCTAGTTCATGCCATTCGCATACCACGCCTCCTTCCTGGCAGGCATGCTCGTTCTGTACTTCATCCATAAACCAGTATAAAATCGCCCAGTCTAGCTTTCGTAATTCTAAAGCGTGTGTAGTGTGTTCCACATTTCACACAAACTGCAGTATGGCCGCCCCCGGATCCCTTAGCTCCTCCAACTTTCTGCGCATACCAGGCACAATAACTAAATAAGCATGCCGTCCGCTAACCTCGTCTCCTCTCCGGTAGGAATACTCGTACAACTGTTGCCTTTCAACCTACCCATTTACCCATCAAGGATGAAAAACAAAATGCTAACACTTAACTTCAGCACAGTACAACGCGCTACCGGACAATCTTATGTCATTGCCTAGAACTATGGAGGCACGAAACGCGGTTGATACCACCCAAAAACACGCCTACTAGCAGAACATTGAAATTACTTCAGCACACAGGGCATAACCACTTGTACCCTCGACCTTTTTGACCTAGTGATTCCGTCAGCAGGGTGCTCGATCGCGCTGCTCCCCTTAGCCCTTGGTTGAACAGGGCTCCCAAACGTCAGTTGTTAGAGGAAAGTCGGCCACTGCAATCTGTTGATCTCCTGGTCGTAGTAAGCAACTAACTCTTCACACATTCCACGGAGTCGGCCCTCGCCGCCACCTGCACAATGTCGTCGAAGTTATCCCTAAACGCCATTTCCTCGACGCCGACGAGAGAACACAAACAACGAGTCAATACCACGCTTGGCAACAAGCCCCACGTGATGCTCAGCACACGGATCCCTGACAGGCGCGTCCCATGGGCCAATCTTTAATGTCAAGGCTTCACCACCAGCCCCGGGGAGTGCTTGCCAGAGACGACCATTGCTTCGCGAGGCAGCCTCTGCACTGCTTCACAGCCCTCTAACGACGTTTCCCAGAGCTGTTTCGTGGACACGTACCACGAAGCCAGCGAGTAGAGTGGCCTGTGTCATGCTGACGGAGACTTGCAGCCGTGCTGCGACGCTAAAGTACGAATCTAACTAGCATAGAATAGGAAAATAACCAGGACTAAAACAATAATTTTTTGTTGCTTAGGCAAGCATTCTTATTTGCTTTCAGCAAATATGCAAGTCGAAGTTGCTATGATGGTGCTTATGAAAAAAATCTAAAGAAACTTGATTTATCAAGCTACTTTTAGTTTTTAACCAATCAGAGCGTCAAGACAAAGCCATTCAAGACGTTGGAGCGGTCAAAACGCCATGTCCCGGCATACTAACAGCCATACATATATCGCTCATATCAGATGCAAGCAATGAGCCCCTCTTCGGCTTGTCACAGGGTGACCTTGAATCGGAATGCCTCTTTGATTTTTTCTCTATTGTCTTTTTCCTTTTCTTCAATTGACTTGCATTTGACGCGCGTATGCGTAGTGATGGGTGCCACGTGTAATACATACGAGGTAATATTTCCTGGGTGGCAAGCGGTGAGATCGGTTTATTCAAGCGCGAGTAGTGCGACGAGTGTACTGTAGCAGTATGGAGCTGGCACATCGTAGGCTGACTCCCGATTTCACTTTGATATTTCCCTGGCGGAGGCATCAATTGCGTCAGCTATGATTTGCGTGTGTACCACCCATGGGATAGTTTCGTGCCTCTTTCCTGGGGTATTCTTCCACTCTAGAGTGCGACTGGAGCCTGTTCTGTGATCACGGACTTGTTTATGCGAGTTAATAATGTGAGAACAACAACAACAACAACAACACCGACAACGCCCATTGTGTTGCTGTAACACTTACTTTCTGGTGTAGATTGTCTGAAAAGCTGTTAATAAATTTGTGTCAGATATAACACAGCAGCAGCATCTCGGAGAGAACCGCGAGTCACAGGATACACATACTACATGCCCGTACCCGTTCCACGGGGGGGACAGCGGTGCTACATCGCAGCTTAAACTACCCGAACATGACCATGCACTCCGCGAGGAGTACGCACACGCATACATCGCGGAGCGTTGTTGGCTGGGAAAGGGAGCTGCCCACTGCGTACATGCCAGGATCATAAGCCGCTGTAGGAGGTCCAATACGCCGTAACACAAGAAGATCACTATTTTTTCACTCCTACTGCTGTATCGCCGATTACCGACGCACACGAGATATTTGTCAAGAAGATCCCTATTTTCTTTTACACGGCTATATCGTGCATTGATGTGGCGCACGCCAGATATTGTCAAGGAGATCCCCATTACTCAATTTAATAAGTAAAATCCTGAGAAACACGAGATTGCATTTTGAAGAAGATCCCTCTTTTTTTTATTTTACCGTTGTCAGCAACTGCTGGCGCACACGACGTAATGACGAGCAACAAAAATCAAAGTAACCAGCGCAATTCTTGCAACCACACTACAAAGCGTTAAAAACACGACCTATGGGAACAACACCCACCTTTAGAAGTGCATCCACGCTTGTGGAGATAAACATACATGGGATTAGTTTAGGAAATTTTTCATGCGGTCCTGAAAGATGGATCGTGGATCGTGGATCAATATATACGGAACGACTCTTTGGAGCGGCGATGAAAAGGACTGGAAAACCGTTGTTTCTCGAGCTGCAAGTATTAAAAGCGACTCTGTTCGTTGTGTATATTTTCTTACTTTTATGTTCTAGCCTGTTTCGATGTGCTCTCGTACCCGGTACTCTAGCATTTCACGTGCTTTTTACCTGATTAATTGCGATTGTTTGTTTTATTTACTCCGTCCCACAGTCTGACCACATAACATGCTGCATCTCTCTAGGATGAGGAATCAGTACGGACACTGGGTGTAAAAATGCCGTTGCGTAGGGAACGACCCCCCTCGAAGGCAACGCTCGAAAAGAGGGAGTTGACCGCGAAATCCGATATCGAAAAGCAACGACACGGCCGTCGTACGTTAAAAAGCCAACCGCTTCGAGTTGTGACCATGAAAAAAGTGTTGTGGGGACGAAACATGCAACACTTTTCACGGGTAATGACCGGACCCGCGGGTCGGGTTAAGGGGATTCAAAATCTCGCGGGCCCCGTCGGTTCGGGTCATCAATTTTCAAAGCCTCACCGATCGGATCGGCCCGAGTCAGGAGATTTCAAATCTCGCGGGTCGGGTCGGGTCGGGTCAATGGGCTTCAAACTCTCGCGGGTCGGGTCGGGTGGGGTCAAGATGTTTTGAAGCCTCGCGCGTGAAGTCGGGTCGGTTCAGGATATTTTCAAAATCTTGCGGGTCGGGTCGGGTCATGACCCGCGAGATACGGGTCACTCTCGGGTCAAGCCATCATGACCCGCGAGTTGTTTTCGGCTTACCCACGGGTCGAACCTGCGGATCTGGCCCACGGGAGCGCCTTTTCCAAACGTTCAGATGAGGGCTATTGCCATGCAGGCGCTCCGCGGGTTCGTCTCGCGGATCCGGAAATCATACAAAACGTACCGCTTCCTGCCTCTCTCGTATCGATGTTCCGATCATATATATGTCACCACGGCGTGTAGAACAATCACCAGGCAGTACCCCTAGCTACTCGTACCAATGCATGCAGTGTGATGCGGATTCCGTGCCGGCTGAAGCCGTATTAGTATAAATGATAGGGTCATATCAGTACGAAATGTGACCAAAGGTGCAACGGAAAGGGCAGTCGTCGTCGAAGCAGCAGCAGCAGCGGCAGTACTGGCACCAGCAAGTACCAGCAGCAGCAGATCCCGGATTCTCGCGGATCGCAGGACCTGCTGATAGATCCACCGCTCCAGTTGTGGACTTGCTGCCGAAGGCAGCTCAGCTGGGCTGCTTGCTGGGGCTGGAGACTACATTAAGAGGAGATAGATACAGCAGCAGTACCTAGCTCGCGAATTATCATACAATTATGAAATGTGAACAAACGTTACAATCAAGAGCAGTCGTTGTCGAAGCAGCAGCAGCACGCTGGCAGCAGCAAAAACCAGCAGTAGTAGACAACACATTCTTGCGGTGCGTAGCCCCTGCTGACGGATCCACCGCTCCAGTTGTGTGCTTGCTGACGGGGGCGGTTCAGCTAGGCTGCTTGCCGGGGCCGGAGACTGCGGAGATAACGAGTTCCTTCGTCGGGTCGCTCGTCGGGTCGACCCAGTGGTCTAGCGCTACGGGCATGGCTAATAACCCATGCGTGTGGATTGCGGTTTCTTTATCAATTTTCGTGCGCACACCACAAAATGCTGCTGCAAACAATATCAGTAGAAAGATCCATAGAACACGACATCCTGGGAAATGTACGATGGATCAAGGACCAACCAACCGACCGAGGTTTAAATTCTTTGATGCGTGACTTTTGGGGTTTGACCCGTGAGAAATATCACGGGTCAGGTCGACCTGACCCGCATGAAACTCACATCTTGCGGGTAACCGGGATTGTGCCGAGTAGCGTCGGGTCGGGTCAGGAAGATATCAAAATATCACAGGTCGGGTCGGGTCGGGTCGGGTCGGGTCAAGAGGTCTCGAAGTTCGCACGGATCGAGTCGGGTAAGCTGACCTGACCCGACCCGACCCGACCCGACCCGACCCGACCCGACCCGACCCGACCCGACCCGACCCGACCCGACCCGATCCGACTCGACCCGACCCAACCCAACCCACGATATTTGACCCGACCCTTAAAAAGACCGGCAAATGAGAATCCAATTTGGAAATGATGCCAACTTGGAAATGGTTGTTTTCCCTTGTGTCTTCGATGAATCTCTGCATATATATTGCCAGGATCGAAGAACAACCATGGCGTATGCCGCCTAAACTACAGCAACTTGCGCATTTGTCGCTTGTCTCGATCAGCCCACATACCCGCTCCCCGCCAGCTGCGGAACGGAAAAAGCAGGGCGAGCCCCGCTTCAGCCGCCCCTAGGAAACGACGCTCGAACAAAGCGATTTGATCAAGAAATACCAGTCCCGAGAATGCCATACTGATGCCGAGACGAACAACACTCCTGACCAACATCCCTGTCCCCTCAAAACACATCATGATTATGTATACACAAGGGCTCCCCAAGGGTAGGGTAGGGCAGCACTCGGACCTGTTACATTCAATATCTGATAAAGAGTAAAATTCGTTACTACGCAACACACGGTTTACGCGTGTATAATATAAGGTAATGAAACGCCAAGAGATCGATATACAATAACAGTGGACTACTCAACTCTGCCGTTCTCTGCGTGAATCCGATTCCTCGCGAGCTTCATCGCAACATTTCATTCAGCTAAATCCGAGCCCCCTTCTAGTAGTTTGGACGCGAAGAGATGGCTCGAGTTCGTTTCTTGATGTTTTAACTCAACCGAGCATCCAGGGCCAGCAAGGGGATGGCCATGTATTCTGCATGTTCTACGTAGCCACTGAAAGGCGCGCACTGATCCAGCTTCTGCTACACCATGCATGATAGTATCTAGATCCGAGTCTCGCAGACCGACTGTTGTTCGCGTGTGTATAGTCTGATCGTGGACAGACTTGCTGATGGTATTATAGGCCTGAAACAAGGTGTCTCTGCCTTCTTCATACACTTACTTCTTAGATTGCTATAATAATGCTGATACTAATCTGGTAGATATAGTATTAGTAATACACGATAGCACTGAACTAAGAATTTGGCATTTAGTTTACATTTTCAGGTTCGAGTTTTAGACGAAAAAAACAACTAACATGTACTATCCGGTATGGCCTTTGCGTCTGATCGCTGGCCGCTTATTGGCCGGGAATCGTACATAGAGTACCCGTGATCTGAGGACGATCGGGTCTCATCCTATGATCACAATCCATCCACACGTACATATACAACTCCGATAACCCGGAAACGAACACGGATATCACCAGGATTGACACCTCCCCGCACAGTGTGGAAATTCCCAACCCCACAGACCGGCCGATCTCTGATCGGCTGGGGATCGTATTGTACGCAGGCAGCTCCACACGGGGACGATAGGATCCCATCGCCGGTCCAGAGGTCATTCTACATATGCTAACGTTAGACAAGCCCGGGAATAAAACCGATTTCTCTCCGGTCGTCACCGCCCCTCACGGTGTGGAAGCCCCAATTCCGATGGCTAAAATCACTGATTGGTTGCAGCTCCACCGCGTCGTCCCACCCTAGAAGGCTATATAGGCTCATCAACCAATAGGGGGAAGTTTCGTTGCACACGGGGGAGATAAAGCCCCATCCCACGTTCAGAAATTCTCTGAATCTCTATAGGTCCAACAACGCGGGAACTATGACGATGATATCCCGGGTCGATACCTCCCCGCACGGCGTGTCAACCCCGACCCCATTGCCTTATTATTCGTGTTAGGCCGGTAGGCTTGACCTAATAGACTCACAATTACGTCGACCGACTCGAGTTTTCTCGCATACGTCTCGCTTATACTGCAAAAAAATGCAATGCGAGCGTAATTCGACCAGCTATTTGCATGAAAGGTCGCAGATAAATGCGATGTTAAGCCTATATCAGGTTGGCGTGCCGAGCAAACACGCTCAAAATGAGGATGACAAATACTCTAACAGCAACAAGAACACCAACGCAATATAAACGAAGAAATCAAAGCCATTTGACCGCAGGACTCAGGGCCCCTCAGTTATAGACATAACTTCAAACGCAAAAAATGAGGTGTTCAAAGCAAAATGACATAGTAAATGTTTTTTTCAACACATGGAACTAAGACTAGAACAACATGACCACTGTATTAACCGTGGAAATAATCCTGAAATTAGGCCTAAACCGTGCGTATTTGACCCATGTAATAACGGTCGAATAACCATGGAATACTAAAATAATCACCTCTTTATCGCTTATGCGACACCGAAATAAAATGCTGAAGTCCTGATTTCATTCACTTCATATCCTTAAACCTAAGTTCGCTAATATTTTTGCGGGTTTTCTCACATAGTTCTCGGGAAGGACTTCTCGGGAAGGGCAAAAAGTCGCCGCGATTTCTACAAAACGATCGACCTCATCAAGATGAATCTATATAGTTGGTACCCATGGCGTGATAGGGAAAAACATTCGGCACCTAAGAGCGGTCAAATCGCCATGTCTCGCCATACAAACAGCCAAATATTGCCAACAACGACAGAAAAGAGCAATGAATGGGCGCCTGCTTCGGCTTGTCACAGGGTGACATTGAATGGGAATACCCCAACTAACTGTTTACTGCTGCTGCAATTACTCGTTGGTGTAGCTTTTTCGGAAACATGCTTTCGTATTTTTGTATCATTTTTTCGTTTTTTTCCATGTGTATCCCATCTATTATTAGTTTGCACTACTCTCGCCCTCACTTTTAATAGTAGCATCACTCAGAGATCAGGCGTCACATAGCGGACCCTCCTGCCCCCTCCCCATTGCGGTACATGTCTTAATTTTTATGCCGAGAAGAAATCAGCGTTTTCTTCCGTCGTCGACTCGCGTTGAATTGTACCCACCCACGCTTGTAGACGTTCTCAGCAGTTAGCTGATCCTATTTTTGCATTTCTATAACTAAAATAAAATCTCACAACGGTGGGAATCAAATTCAAGGACCAAGGGTGGTAGAATTCGAAGGTAGCCACTATATAGACCACCGGGGCGACCGGCTCTATATAACTCATTAGAAGGGGAACTCAGCGGACGAACACATGAGCAGACTTTGCCGCGGTAATTACGAACGGGAACCCATGAGGTCGGGACCGAACAGTATGTACCAGACAACATTCAGGAAGCCGAAAAAAAACGGTTGTGGAAGGGTTCACCTTTCCGCGCCCGGGGAAGACACTAGAGTCTGGTACAGGGTAAAATCTTGGAGGGTATACGGTATTGATACATACCCCCCCTAACAAAAAGACTAAGTGATATTTGTTGATATTTCCAGTCATCTCCATATCGGGGTCACTCTCAGACATGTCGCTACGGGATGCAAGGTGTATGAGATGTCATGTTAATTGCAAAAATGAAAAAATGTTATATATCACACCCGCCATGTGATCCATCACCCGACATCCGACCTATATCACCTGATATCAGACATACATTGCGCAATTTTATTATAAAAAATGAAAATACACTCCAGCTGTGAGATCGAAGATTTCGTCGAAACTCATCTTTGCAAGCTGTGTGTGATACTCCGATCGCGCGCATTACGAGTTGTGTGTCCTCATTAAGGATATAGGTCGGCGACTCCCCTTGCAACTACAGTGTAGCTATCAGGGTCAACAGGATGATTTTAGTCAGTCTGTGCGCGGAAACTATAAAACCCGTTTCTGAGTGGGACAAAATCTGACAGCTGTGAAGGGAAATGTATCCTTTATCAAGTGAATCTTGTAAGTCGAATAACCGGTGGGGGAGTTTTGAAGGACGCGGGGGCCTGGTTTTGATCAAAAGCGAGCGGGTTTGGAGGGGGGGGGGGGGGGGGGAAGGGGGCAACCTTGTGTGATCTCATCGACTATGGACATTGGTACACGAATCATCACAAATTCCATCGATATTGGCCCATGTATCTCGTTTATCACCTGACAGATGCCTATATTTTACTTGGTGTCGGTGACATATATCATATATGTACATGAAAATATTTTTTTCGTTGATTTTCGTCTCGCTTCTCTCAGGCGGCCAAGTGTTTCTTCTCTCATGTTTGGCCGCGGGGCAAGCTATCCCGCCATGGGTACACAATTATGCATGTCTGGATTTCGGCCGAACTTTGTGGCGGCGCTCGGCGCATTAAACGTAGCTTAGCTGGCTCTATTTGGCAAGGGGTTGCGTTCCGCCACCCTCAGACGAGCAGGTCACTTGGAACACCATAAATAATTATTAAATTTTTGATATTTTGATAAACTTTCACAATTTTTTGCTCTTCGTTGTTTGGTTTGAAAAAAAAGGGCCCTTTACTCAACTACCCTCTGCGGCAACGCAGCAGCAGTAATAGCAGCAACCGCCCAAACGAAGTTAACCTCAGCAACAGCAGCACAACAGCAGCAGTGGCAGCAACACACAGCCGTAATAGCAGCGGAACACATGTGGATCGGATTAGTGTGGGGCTTGGGGGGGCGCCGCCCTGGGCCGTTTCGGCACCGGATGTCGACGTGGGTAGGTAAGCATGGGTGCAGACAAGGGAAAAAACAGGTGTGCGCTCTTTCGCCCCACGCACGGGCAACCGCTTGTCGGGACAGGATCGAAAGCGTCTGTGGCTGTGGTTGACCCGGTGTGTTTTTTTTTCTCCTGTGGACAAACCAGGCTTGTCCGAATGTAAGGACCATTTTTTTCTTGAACAAAAGACATATCCCGGTACAATATTTACGGAAAGAGCAGATGCCAGCGGAAGAGGCTGGGAGGTAGAACCCGGGAGCAGCCGAGTGTTGGGACGAGCGCCATAGGGCACGGCTTGCATCTCTCCGCGTGGGAGACGGAGCTCACAGGGACATAGAGCGGGGAGAGCTTGGTAGATGACGCCGAGCGCGTCGAGGGTGGCAGGCACCGCGAGCGCAGAATGAATGCACGCGAGTCACGACCAGGCCACATATTTCGTTTTGGGCAGAGTGGAACTATGGGTAGCGTTCATCAGTATATCTCCTTATTGGCGATAGCCAAACTCAGGTATATACAAAGTGCTGCTGTGGCAAAAATCGGGTAAAGGTTTATTCAGCGTTCACCACGCGCCCAGGACGCCATCAGATTGGCTGGCTGGGTCGGTTCTAGGTCTGTTGCTATTACTATGGTACACACATATCATACACTCATACATATCTGGCCACATGCATCAAGTAGTGGCGGGTTGAGGCAGGAACACTACCGATCTAGCTCTGGCTTTTACGGGGATAAACGAGGAGTAAATCAAGGTGTCGGTTCTCCTCAAGCACAGTACCAAAACGTTGAACACTACCTCAAACGCCTTGCCAACGCGTAGAAAATCCTACCACGTACGCCATACATACCGAAAATGTCGCCGCCAACCAACAAATTATTTTACAACATCCAAGAGCGACTGGCATCGGCTGGCCAACCTCATCCATTACCACCAAGTGCAGACCAAGGCTACGGTAGGGGGGGTACCCCCGTTTTCACTGGTGTGTTTGAGCCAGTCGCACGAGTGACTCTGTACCTCACGGATGAAAATGGTTTAGGCACTTGTTTTCGAGCAGCTTAGATTACCTTTGCATTGCGGATCGATTTCGTCAATACAAAACATGAAGAAAACGTAAGATCGATAAATAACAAAGGGCTACTCGCGCGAGAGACCCCTAGCCACTGAAATTTGAGGCCCAAAAAGGGCCCCCCCTACCGTAGCCCGGGTCTGCAATCACATGTGACGTAGTACATAGCAACGAGCACCATTTCACGTACGGTACACAGCATCCCCTGACCTCTGATATTTCGTTTGCGCGTACATCAGTACAACGTACTTGCACCCACCGCTATCACACTTCTCCCGCCTAGTACTACTCTCTTTTTGGAGCACATGCCACAAGCTTCATCTAAGGCGGGCAGTGGGGTTCATATATATATCTCACAGCCGAAGTGTATTTGAATATTATTTGTGACTTGAACCTCCTAAAAAATCTCCCCCCCCCCCCCCCCTCTTGCTCTCCCTTACTCAAACGCCCCACCAAATATCGAAATCCGCCACATTGATAAACACTTCACGCACAGGATATCACCTCATTATCTTTCGAGAGCCATCCATGCCGCTGTGTTTCCCCCCCCCCCCCCCCCCCGCCTCGAACGCCCCCTTCTTCCCCATCACCCGCACCTTCGCCTAGACCTAGCACCACACGTATAACAAACCCCTCACCTGAAGCCCTCCCCCCCCCCCCCCCCCTCCCCCCACCCCCGCCCCCACCCCCCACCCTCCCCCCCTTAACCCATCTCAACCCCACCCTCTCTTTACTCACTGATTGTACGACTTACCCCAGGATATACACGATAAACTGATGTATTATTTCCAAAAATGTCACATTTATCCCCTCGAAATAATGTATAGTTTCCAGGCACATATCGAGCTGCCCCCCCCCCCCCTCCGCCCCAAACCCACTCCCCCCCCCCCCCCCCCCCCCCGCCCCGCCCCCAATAATATACTGGTGCCAAAACCGTCAGATTTATCCCCTCGAAAGGATTTATAGATTACATGCACAAGTTGCCCTCCCCCCCCCCCCCCCCCCCCCCCCGCCCCCCTCCAAACCCGCTCGCTTTTGATCAAAACCAGGCCCCCCCTTTCCCTTTACAGCTGTCAGATTTTGTCCCCCTCAGAAACGGGTTTTATAGTTTCCGCGCACAGACTGACTAAAATCATCCTGTTGACCCTGATAGCTACACTGTAGCTGTAAGGGGAGTCGCCGACCTATATCCTTAATGAGGACACACAACTCGTAATGCGCGCGATCGGAGTATCACACACAGCTTGCAAAGATGAGTTTCGACGAAATCTTCGATCTCACAGCTGGAGTGTATTTTAATTTTTATAATATATGTGAGTACGCGCAACATCATTACAATAGGCGAGAAAATATTCATTCGTGGGTTACCTGTGTCGCAATTCCTTTTTCGCCTTGGGACGTCCCCGGGATTTCACGTAACCCTCATCCGGCAAAGTTTCCTTGTACCGCAGATCATATCGACATCTTCCAAAAAAAGCTTGGTATATGATATGATATAATACGTCATTTTATATCATATTCGGGGGCCAAAAGCAAATCACATACTGTTGATACGACCCCAGGCGCCAGATAGGTGCTTGCGCAGACAGACGAGCTCCAAGTGCTGTTATTCTCCAGCTGTAGACACAAACCACATATTATATATGTATATATTATAGGACTTCGAAGACCACCATCGAGGCGCAGCGAGCAAGTCAAGCAGTCAAGTCAGGGAAGTGACCAGCAAGCACGAGACCTCACAGATGGAGAAAGCCTCATCAAGTATATGAACTCCCTAATATATGAAACCGTCATTATACCTGCTGTATCGAGTACCAAGCACAATCAATATCCTCTCTGCTTTACAATCGATACTGTGCGACACCACACATCCGCAGTATGCATACCGAACAGGTGTACAGTCCTATCAACTAATATCCTCCCTGCATGGTGAACAGTATGGCAATAAAGCATCACAATATCATACCATGGTCACACCTCATAACAGTCCCGAAAACCACAAATCATCATCCCGATTCAATATCACACATCCCAAATTCACGTACCGAATACCTGCCGTCGACGTCAACTCGTTCAAATTCAAAAACTAAACCATACTGGCTTTAACTTCAGCACCTCCCTGACAACCAACAATACAGCTTTCCCGATGTCACGGATGGGCTGCATGAGGCAGAGACGATACAAAAACAGCATACGAAGTATCCGCACAGTAGCATTCACTATTTTCGTCAGTAAACAGACAGAATTTTCTGTACCCGAAAGCCATCTATCAAAAACCGCAACCAGACTAAGACAATATTCCTCTACTTCCCTGGTCTCGAAAAACCCGTTCAACACTCAGCTTGAATGCGTAGGGTGAGCATGTTGGCACAGCAGTATTTAATCTAAACGATACTGGCTCAAACTTCAACAATCTTCCAAGACACTCAGCTGCCGAAACTAGGGGCATATGGCCTCGATAATCAGACGGCCATCAGCTCGGTGTCGATAGGTCGATACAAGTTTATCCAGTAGTACTAACTCCAGATCTACTGCACGTTGCAAGAATCTCAAAACCTGAAAGATCCTCAATACAAATCTCAATACCGTACGATGTATTCCCTACTTTAATCAGTAAACAGGCAGAATTTTCAATGCCCGAAAACCATCACTCAAAAACCACAACCCAACCTTAACCCCACAAGCCCAATCAGACACTTATTCAAAAGCCTCCATTCTCGAATCCTCGTTCAATCAGTCAACCAGTCCATCAATGTAGTTTCCGAACTATCAGAAAAGCCGCCCAGACCAGACTGCCTGAGACGGTATCACCATTGAGATCGACTCTAAAACTAAAAATAAATCTCAGATCCTCATTTCAGTCGGTCAACCAGTCAGTCAATGTATTTTCCGAACTACCAGAAAAGCCGCCCAGGCCAGACAGCCAGAGACGGTATCACCACTGAGATTGACTCTAAAACTAAAACAATAAATCTCAAATCCTCATTCATACGCAAACGTAATTTATCTGACCGCGTGGTATGGTTTCAAGCTTACAGCAGTAGTTATTACGCCAACTTATCATCGGGGAAACGTGATCTCCCCTTCCCACGAGCTGCTGGTATAATCAAGAACCTTCGAGCGATTTCCACACAAGGAAAGCTCTGAAGTGTACTATTTTATCACCAAGCAACAATGCCTCAAGAACAGCGTTTTAACCAACCAATAGTAGTGAGCGGAAAGACAAAACGTATTCATAAATATATCCATCAAGATTCGAATGGCGTGATCACGCAAGTGCAGGTGCATATTTCACATTGCCAACAAAGAGCACATAGTAACTGCTATATGATTACGTACTTAAAGCACCTACTCCACTTATACTCCTCCTGCTTTTAAGTACGTACATAGCATTTGTGCTACATGATTGATGATCAGAACCATCTCGTACCTATAACTGGTTCGTTACGGAGGGAGGGAGGGAGAGAGGGCGGAAGAGCACACAACATACAGCAGTCAATCTGAGTCGCCCTAAACATATTTTCACTCGGTATCAATGCTCCACTCCATCGCATATTAATATCATATCACAACGCCCAGAATTTTGCCAACATCGTATTATACCAACCATGACAACCTTATCTGAGCAGTGGTACGTTCGCAGCTGCGTTGTACTATGGTAAGATTTCCCCTTCATTTTGTTTGTTTCATTTTTGTTTTATTTTTATCTTTGTTTTTATTTGTTTTCTTATTATCATTTTGTTTTTGTTTTTGTTTTGTTTTTGTTTTTGTTTATTTCGTATTCTTTCTTCCAATGTATTTCTGTTGCTGACGTATGTATGTTGTGCCTGTTGTACCCAGTACTAGGGCATGACATTGCGTTGTCGAATGTATTACGATGCATTATCTCTGTGTCGTAGCTTGTGACCACAGAGCTGATCTTTCTAGGGTGAAGAATCAGTACGGACACTGGGTGTGCTGGATGTCGACGAGTAGAAGAACGGTTTAATGTGAAGAACACACACACACATAACGCAGTGTCTTATATGTATGCATGGATGTATATACGACCTTTGCGATCATAAAACTGTCCGCACACAGAGCACTACCGTTTACATCAGGTACAGACAAAATTAGCATACGAAAATGCTCATAAATCATGAAAACCACCGCACGCATATACCTGGTATCCTCACAGCAGTAAAATAGTACTTCTCGTACAAATAGCAAAAACATCACAGAGAGACAAAATAACCGTATGAGCATGTTCCAAGTACCTTCCCCTGTTGATTACAGGTCCAAGTAAAAGTTACAGCAGAATTGCTGCATGTCGGCTATTATCATACGTATACTGATGTGTTGCTCTCTGACAAGGTTAGTACGTGCAGTGTGGTAGCACAGCGTTCGAAGCAAAGCACACAACCGAAACATAGCAATGTCGGCTCGTCAAGTGTTCGTCACGTGCGTACTCAATCACTACTATCATGCGTGCATCATATTTCATCCTCCCCAAGCCACAACCCAAGTACGTATTCCATCTTCCCGCGCAAAATAACGAAAGACAACAGAACCAACTACTCGTATTCACAGTATAATGATAGGTGGTCCAGACAAGCCTATTCTACGACACACCTACTATTAATATCCCTGAACAGCAGTAGCGGCATCTTCGTACGTATCATCAAAAACATAATCAAAAACAGGGGGAAAGGCAATCGATCAGGCAGCACGAACACAGCGTATACCTCAATCAGGGCTGAACGGAGGCATGAGCCCAGCACCCAGGCGCCATTGCGGTCCAGCCTCCATGCTGATCCAAACACAACCTTGCTGTAGGTGGTGTTGCTTGCCGCCGCCCCACCCGTCCTTGCTCCCCTGCTGCTGCTGCTGCTGCTGCTGCTGCTGCTGCTGCTGCTGCTGCTGCTGTTGCTGCTCCTCCTCTTCCTTCTCCTCCTCTTCCTCCTCTTTCCGTTGCTCGAATGATAACAGGGCTCCGTGTGCCAGCGCCAAGCGACTCGCCACTACCAGGGCGTGCTGCTCCGCCTCGAGGTCTGCACGCGTGCCTTCCGCGGGCGTTGGCGGAGGCGGTGGTAGAGGCGGCGGTGGCGGCAGCGGCGGTGGCAACGGCTGATGCTCCTGCTCCTCGCCCATCCCAACGCCGTCATCCCCGACTCCTACTCTACATTTCCCCTCCTGAGACCCCCTTCCACTCGCAAATAAAACCATCTCTCCGACCTCTTGCTCTTCCGCGTGTGACGGTTCCTTCGTCACCGCGGGGTGGGTTCCAGCGTGGCGCGTAAACGGAGCCACCTGCTCTTGCGCGTCCGGGTTCACCCAACAAACCGGCTCAAAGGGGCTTCTCTCAATCGGAAGCAGCTGCGGCAGGGCCCTCTGCCCATCCTGTGCACTGCTGCCGCTCCGAGAGGTCTGCACTCCACTAAGCTCCTCAGCTTGTTCTTCTTTGTCCTCGTCACCCATATCTTCTCCTTTTTCTCCTTTCGTCGCTTCCTCATCATATTCGGGGGTGGGCGCAGAGCGGGTATGGTTTGCAGCAGTGGCCAACGTGCCGGCTCGAGCCTCCTGCTCTTGTCGAACTGATGTCCCAGCTGCTTTCCTCCTCTGCTCTGCCGTTGCCCTCTCCGAATCAGCGTGCTGGGCCTCGCTTGGCGTGGCACGCAGCTTCGCTATCATCTTCCTCCGAAGGGCTGCCAGCTGCACTGCTGCTAACTCTCTCCTCATCTCCTCCATCTCCTCTCGAAGCGCTGCCACCTGCATCGCAGTTGCAGCCCCTTCCATCTCGTCTTCCTGCTGCCTCTAGCGGCCTGAAATCGTTAGCGCGCTATAGCTAGCGTGTTGATACGACCCCAGGCGCCAGATAGGTGCTTGCGCAGACAAACGAGCTCCAAGTGCTGTTATTCTCAAGCTGTAGACATAAACCACATATGTATATATTATAGGACTTCGAAGACCACCATCGAGGCGCAGCGAGCAAGTCAAGCAGTCAAGTCAGGGAAGTGGTCAGCAAGCACGAGACCTCACAGATGGAGAAAGCCTCAACAAGTATATGAACTCCCTAATATATGAAACCGTCATCATACCTGCTGTATCGAGTACCAAGCACAATCAATACATACTAAATGATATATCATATGCATATCACATATCCGATAGGGGGTGTAGTGTGACCGTACTCCGAGTGTGAGATGCGTGGTTGGTCGGTGTTGGAAAGAGTGCTCCACATGGGTTCTGGTGTCGTTGGTAGCCTCTCCTCATGGCTCGCTGGCTAGGCTCAAAGCTAGTCATGCAGCATTTTCCTTATATATATGAATAGTAAAACAATGGTATAACAGGTCTAGGCACGGTAGGGCATGGTAGGGCACTGTAGTGCAGGGTAGCGCCGGGTAGTGCAGGGTAGTGCGATAAGGGAGGGGCGCCCTGCTCGTCCCATAGTCGTCACCTCCATTATCGCCCATCTATGATGGCCTTGACGTGGATGCGACATCTAATATCACGTGGTTTCACATCTAATTAAACCTGAATTAATGCGTGCGGGCTCCCTGGGTATTGTAACAAAGGTATACCCGTACCCCGGGTATTGTCTGTGGCACGGGCGTACAAAACTCACATACATTAAAAAATTATATACCCGTACCCCGGGTGTTTGTGGCTCTGGCGTGCAGAATTTTCAAACGTTCCGGGTACGGGTATGAATGTCCTACAGAACTTACATAAGTTTTTCGTAGGGCAATACCCGGAGTAAATACCCCGGGTATGGTTTGTGCGTACCTTACAGAACCCAACCTTACATGTTTCTCGTCGTAGCGAAATTATACAAATTGGATTACATTGTTCTTAACCAATGTTTTTGGGCAGTTCAAACGTTATAACTTGCCCTACACTTGTGTGTGGATATGCACAGCACGCAGCGCAAGCAGTATTTGTTTAGTGTTCGTCGTCTATATGCGGCATGTCTAGGGTGAACGACATGTATAGAGGGCACGACAGGCACGACTGACACAATAATGCAGAAATGGTCAAAGTGAATCTGACCGGCGCGCAGGCATCATCAGGTGTGTCCTACATTGTTCTGTTCAACAATGGACGGTACTAGCCTTAATCCTAACCCTCACTTTACCTGTGAGTGCCCGCTGATGACGTCATGGGGATGAAATGATTGAAGACACATATTAAACGTGTAGTTTATATCTGCGACACCCACACGACGAATAACAAAACATTTCATTTTTTCCTCTAGGGTTTGTTTCGCTTGTGTTTGTATCCTAGACCCTCCCTTTCTGCTGGCAAACACCAGCGTAATGTGTGGTGTCAAAACATGATGGAGTCTGCTCTCGGATGTAAAGTAATACATATATATATATAAACATATATATGGAGTCTGCTCTCGGATGTAAAGTAATACATATACCAACGCAAAACATACATTCATGACGTACATATCAAACACACTACCTAGAACCGAAATATTTCAGGAAATAAACAACGCCAAAAACCCTGCCAAAACATGGTATGTCCACGGAAACAACGAACGTTACTGAGTCCAAATCACGCCTAAATGCCTCTCGCACTTTCCTTCAAACGACCCACATCGAAATCCGCCAGAGGATTGAACACTTCCACGTGCTGGAGATCCCGCTGCTGCAATTCACCCCCTTCCGCCCCCCCCCCCCCCCCCCCCCCCCTCCACCCTTCCCTCACCAGATAATGGACTTACAGACTTCACTTGATAAACTGATGCATTACCTTCCACGAACTTCATAGTTTCCGTCTACAGACTGACTCACGTCACCCTGTTGACCCGGATAGCTACACTGTAGTTGCAAGTGGAGTCGCCGAAACATCCCCAAACCTCCCACAACTCATCACATGTCACCCACCCACATGGCGCGGTACTCAATAAGCAGACTACCTATACATGCCAACGTTTTCCTGTGAAGTTCCCCCCCTTCCCCCCCGCCCCTTCCCCCCCCCCCCTTCCCCCCCCCCCCTTCCCCCCCCCCCCCCCCTTTCCCCCCCCCCTGTTTTTTAAACCCTAACCTCACTCCGTATTTCGATTCAACCCACACCG
Organism: Undaria pinnatifida; assembly: GCA_012845835.1. Taxonomy (NCBI): domain Eukaryota; class Phaeophyceae; order Laminariales; family Alariaceae; genus Undaria; species Undaria pinnatifida. The sequence continues at coordinate 25,177,902 of JABAKD010000016.1, read as the reverse complement.
TGTAGCGAAATCAATAATACACACATAGCCGAACTATGAAGAGTAACGGTATCATAAGTGCATTATGATACCGCTACAACCCATAGTTGTCAAGGCTGGTTACTGCATGTCTGTCTTCAGAATAAATATGCATTTAACCATACTTGACAAAAGCCGCGAGGGGAAACGTTGAAATTCCCAAACGTCCCTCGCAAATTCGTTTTAGGCCCCCCGAAGCAGTTTTCTCGGCGTACAAAAATACGTTTTGCAGATATATACAATAAAACTTCGTCTTAGGCCCCCCGAAGCAGTTATCTCGGCGTTCAAAAATACGTTTTGCAGATATATGCAACAGCCCCCCCCCCCCCTTTCCCCCCCTTTCCCCCCTTCCCCCCCCCCCCAACCACTGTACACCAATATATATTCGAAAACACGATTCTGATACAATACGATAATGAACTCTAGAACATCAAACAAAAAGTACGTGTAGAAAAAACCACGTGGTTACAAAACAAACAAGACAAAATAATATGTATTCGAAAACACCACCTTGATACAATACGATAACGAAACCTAGAACATCAACCATAACGTACACGTGTAGCAAAAATTACGTGGTTACAAAATAACATGTATTCGAAAATACCGCTCAAAAACAACACGATAACAAAGTCTAGAACATAAACCAAAACATATACGTGTAACATCCAAAACGCGGAAAGCACCACTCTGAAACAATACGATAACCAAGTCTAGAATATCAACCAAAACATACGTGAAACAAAAACCACGCGGACATACGACACACTAGAACCATATATACGTCCGCATACGAACATCAGTCAAAAGGTGGAACCCATATACCCTGGGTTCCAAATTGAGGTCCCTACGAGTCTGAAACATCACATAGTCCACATAAAGTCTTCACACGAACCTAAAAATGCGTCACAACTGCTCGTTGCCAAATGACAGGTTCATCAAGAACGCAAGAACAAACAGAACGAGAGACAGGGTAATCGAAGCAGCGCAGATCATCATAGCATTCGCCCACCACATCACCTCCTTTGAAATTGGTTTTGGGCATCAGCGAACTGGGTCCAACGCATGCCCGTAGTGTCTTAGGTGGATTGAGGAGCGGTAGTAAAAATCAAGTGCGCTGCTCGATAACCTGTTCCTGACCGTCGGTATACTGAACAATCTTCGGGCCGCGTCTTCTCTGTGTCAGGTTTGTGAGGAATTTCTTGGTCATTTTTCAAGCAAGCGGTTGCGTTGGCATATACTACCTGGCTTGATGTAAAGGAAAGGAACACCACTGAGCGATCATCTACTACATGTTAGGGCATGTTTTCATGAACACCACTAACAAGAGCACCAGACATGGACGCGACATCTACAGATCTACAACATCTTCGACGACAGTGGGGAGAAAACAGGACGTATAAGTGTACACTATATAGTCTATAATAATGTGGAAAGTAAGTACAGACAGGGATGTTAACACTGCGGTAAACCACACGACCAACCTATTACGCAGGGTATTTCGTGCCTCCATCCGCTTACATGATTGCCTGACAACCTCTACTATTCCAAACGCAGTGGAATGTGCCTAACGAAGTAAAGTCACCCTCGCGTTCAATAGTGGTGACATCGCATGTCCACGTGAGACAACCTTTACGAAACGCAGTAGCATATGCCTGACGAAGTGAAGTCACCCTCGCCTTCAATAGTAGTGACATCGCATATATTATAAAAAATGAAAATACACTCCAGCTGTGAGATCGAAGATTTCGTCGAAACTCATCTTTGCAAGCTGTGTGTGATACTCCGATCGCGCGCATTACGAGTTGTGTGTCCTCATTAAGGATATAAGTCGGCGACTCCCCTTACAACTACAGTGTAGCTATCAGGGTCAACAGGATGATTTTAGTCAGTCTGTGCGCAAAAACTATAAAACCCGTTTCTGAGGGGGACAAAATCTGACAGCTGTGAAGGGAAATGTATCCTGTTATCAAGTGAATCTTGTAAGTCGAATAACCGGTGAGGGGGGTGGGGCGGAGTTTTGAAGGACGTGGGGGCCTGGTTTTGATCAAAAGCGAGCGGGTTTGGAGGGGGAGGGGGGGGGGGGGAAGGGGGCAATTTGTGCATATAAGCTATAAATCCTTTTGAGGGGATAAATCTGACGGTTTTGGCACCAGTATATTATTGGGGTGGGGGGGGGGGGGGGGGGAGGGGCGGGGGGGGCAGCTCAATATGTGCCTGAAAACTATACATTATTTTGAGGGGATAAATGTGACGGTTTTGGAAATAATACATCAGTTTATCATGTATATCCTGGGGTAAGTCGTACAATCAGTGAGTAAAGGGAGGGTGGAGTGTTCGAGGGGGTGGGGTTGGGATGGGTTGGGGGGGAGGTGGGGTGTGTGGGGGCGGGGGCGGGGCGGGGGGGGAGGAAGGGCTTAGGTGAGGGGTTTGTTATACGAGTGGTGCTAGGTCTAGGCGATAGTGCGGGTGGTGGGGAAGAAGGGGGCGTTCGAGGGCGGGGGAAGGGGGGGGACACAGCGGCATGGATGGCTCTCGAAAGATAATGAGGTGATATCCTGTGCGTGAAGTGTTTATCAATGTGGCGGATCTCGATATTTGGTGGGGCGTTCGAGTAAGAGAGAGCAAGAGGGGGGGGGGGGGGGGGTAGTTTTTTTAGGAGGTTTAGGTCACAAATAATATTCAAACACACTTCGGCTGTGAGATCAAAGATATGTATGAGCTTGTTATACGCGTGGTGCTAAGTCTAGGCGATCGTGCAGGTGGTCGGAAAAGAGGGGGCGTTGGAGGGGGGGGGGGGGGGGGGGGGAGGAAGGGCTTTAGGTGAGGGGTTTGTCATATATTCGAGTGGTGCAAGGTCTAGGCGATGGTGCGGGTGATGGGGAAGAAGGGGGCGTTCGAGGCGGGGGGGGGGGGGGGGGACACAGCGGCATGGATGGCTCTCGAAAGATAATGAGGTGATATCCTGTGCGTGAAGTGTTTATTAATGTGGCGGATTTCGATATTTGAAGGCGCGTTTGAGTAAAGGAGAGCAAGAGGGGGAAGGGGGGGGAGAGATTTCTAGTAGGTTTAAGTCACAAAAAATATTCAAATACACTTCATCTGTGAGATCAAAGATATGTAGCAGCTTGTTATGCGCGTGGTTCTAGGTCTAGGCGATCGTGCAGGTGGTCGGAAAAGAGTGGGCGTTGGAGGGGGGGCGGAAGGGGGGGTTGGGGGGAAATTAATTGAAAACTACGTCATGGATGGTCAGAAAGATAATGACGTGATATCAACTGCGTATAGGTCTTTATTACTCAGGCCGATTTTGATTGTGAGTGGGGCGTTTGGACAAACTAGGCGGAATGGGGGGGGAATCGGGGGACGGAGGGGCGGAGGGGGAGGGTTGGTTTTTTTTTTATGAATAAGAGCGGTCAGTGGAGGGGGAGGGGATGGGGGGGGAAGGCGGGGGGCGGGACATATCAATATGTGCGCGGAAACTATAAATCCTCAAAGGGGACAAACCTGACGATTGAAGCAATTAGACATCCCTTTATATCATCTGGCTTGTAATGTTTACTATTCTAGAAGGTTTGATGTTAGATGCAGCATGCAACCCAGTGTTCAAGTGTAGTAAATAACGTGTTAAATCTTCATAATTTGTTGTTGTATGATACATCGATCGAAAGCTATGGTAGAATATTTTATAGAATATTTGTAGGTACCATTATTTTCTGACATCGCTAATTATGAGAAAGAGATACGTATTGTCAAATACAACAGGCGAGGTGATGTGGTCATGCACTGTTTGTCACTATCATCATACAGTTACCATTATTTTCTGACATCGCAAACTATACGAAAGAGATACGTATTGACAAATACAGCATGCGAGGTGATGTATGTGGCCATGTACTGTCTCCGCCATTGAGCATTAGAGAGAGGGATGCGAATCGTCAGTTTTAAAGGAACGCTTGGTATACATGTGCTCAATTACGTTACCTCGTTAGTCGTACTTGGTATACACGCGCTCAATTACGTTACCTCGTTAGTAATACGTCGCTTGGCATAGGTTGGGAGGCGATCATGCAGACGGTATGTACGAAAATACATATATGACGTTGCATGCCCACCTCAACTGCTGTATTTGTAAGATGTATCTCTGTCATAGAATTGGCGACCTCAGAGCCCCACAGCGGCACGGTAAAAATCATGGACGTGAAATCGCACATATGAGACAATAATAAGTTGAAAAGGAAGCACAAGCAGACGTGATACACTGCCAACCCATCGCATACCCTCCTGAGACGACCTCTACGAAACACAGCACCATTTACCTCACGAAGTAAAATCACCCTCGCGATCAATAGTGATGACATCGCATATATATGACATCACATACCCACCCCGCCTGATGTATTTGTAGGAAGTATCTCTGACTTAAAATTGACGACCGCAGAGCCCCACATCGACAAGGTAAAATCATAGGCGTGAAATCGTACATTTATTTGAGACAAAAACAATTTGGAAAAGGAAGCACAGGCAGATGTGCTAAAATTGCGGTAAACAACCTTACCAACCCATTACGTAGGGTATTTCGTACATACCGTCTGCATGATCGCCTCCCCACCTATGCCAAGCGAGGTATTACTAACGAGGTAACGTGATTGAGCGCGTGTATACCAAGTATGACTAATGAGATAACGTAATTGAGCACATGTATACCAGGCGTTCCTTTAAAACTGACGATTCGCATCCCTCCCTCGAATGCTGAATGACGGAGACAGCACATGGCCACATAAATCACCTCGCATGCTGTATTTGGCAATGCGTATCTCTTGCGTGTAATTAGCGATGTCGATAATAATGGTGACTGTATGGTGATGGTGACAAACAGTGCATGACCACATCACCTCGCCTGTTGCATTTGACAATACGTATCTCTTTCTTATAATTAGCGATGTCAGAAAATAATGGTACCTACAAATATTCTATAAAATATTCTATCATAGCTTTCGATCGATGTATCATACAACAACAAATTATGAAGATTTAACACGTTATTTACTACACTTAAACACTGGGTTGCATGCTGCATCTAACATCAAACCTTCTAGAATAGTAAACATTACAAGCCAGATGATATAAAGGGATGTCTTATTGCTTCAATCGTCAGGTTTGTCCCCTTTGGGAATTTATAGTTTCCGCGCACATATTGATATGTCCCGCCCCCCGCCCCCCCCCCCCCCTCCCCTCCCCCTCCACTGACCTCTTTTTCATAACAAACCCCAACCCTTCCCCCCCCCCGCCCCTCCGTCCCCCGATCCCCCCCCCCCCTTCCGCCTAGTTTGTCCAAACGCCCTACTCACAATCAAAATCGGCTTGAGTAATAAAGACCTATACGCAGTTGATATCACGTCATTTTCTCTCTGACCATCCATGACGTAGCTTTAAATTATTCTTCCCCCCAACCCCCCCCCCCCCCCCCCCCCTCCAACGCCCACTCTTTTCCGACCACCTACACGATCGCCTAGACCTAGCACCACGCGTCTAACAAGCTGATACATATCTTTGATCTCAAAAGCCGAAGTGTATTTGAATATTGTTTGTGACCTAAACATCCTAAAAATCCCCCCCCCCCCCCCCTCCCCCCTCTTGTTCTCCCTTACTCAAACGCCCCGCTAAATATCGAAATCCGCTACATTAATCAACACTTCACGCACAGGAAATCACCTCATTATCTTCCGAGAGCCATCCATGCCGCTGTGTTTCCCCCCCACCCCCCCCCCCCTCCCCCCCCCCCTCCCCCCTCCCCCACCCCTCCCCTCCCCCTCCCTCCCCCCCCTCCCCCCCCCCCTCCCCCCCGCCCCCCTCCCCCTCCCCCCCCCCTTCCCCCCCCCTTCCCCCCCCCTCCCCTCCCCCCCCCCCTCCAACGCCCCCCTTTTCCCGACCACCTGCACGATCGCCTAGACCTAGCACCACGCGTATAACAAGCTGATACATATGTTTGATCTTACAGCCGAAGTGTATTTGAATATTATTTGTGACCTAAACCTCCTAAAAAATCTCCCCCCCCCCCCCCTCTTGCTCAACCTTACTCAAACGCCCCACCAAATATCGAAATCCGCCACATTAATCAACACTTCACGCACAGGAAATCACCTCATTATCTTCCGAGAGCCATCCATGCCGCTGTGTTTCCCACCACCCCCCCCCCCCCCCTCCGCCCCCCCCCCCCTCCCCCCCCACCCCCCCCCCCTCCGCCCCCCCCCCCCCCCCCCCCCCACCCCCTTCTCCCCCCCCCTCCCCTCCCCCCCCCCCTCCAACGCCCCCCTTTTCCCGAATACCTGCACGATCGCCTAGACCTAGCACCACGCGTATAACAAGCTGATACATATCTTTGATCTTACAGCCGAAGTGTATTTGAATATTATTTGTGACCTAAACCTCCTAAAAAATCTCCCCCCCCCCCCCTCTTGCTCAACCTTACTCAAACGCCCCACCAAATATCGAAATCCGCCACATTAACCAACACTTCACGCACAGGATATCACCTCATTATCTTTCGAGAGCCATCCATGCCGCTGTGTTCCCCCCCCCCCCCTCCCCCCCCCCGCCTCGAACGCCCCCTTCTCCCCCATCATCCGCACCTTCGCCTAGACCTAGTAACACACGTATAACAAACCACTCACCTTAAGCACTTTCCCCCCCCCCCCCGCCCCCACCCCCGCCCCCACCCCCCACCCTCCCCCCCCAACCCATCCCAACCCCACCTCCTCGAACACTCCACCCTCTCTTTACTCACTGATTGTACGACTTACCCCAGGATATACATGATAAACTGATGTATTATTTCCAAAAATGTCACATTTATCCCCTCGAAATGATGTATAGTTTCCAGGCACATATTGAGCTGCCCCACCCCCCTCCACCCCCCCCCCCCGCCCCCCCGCCTCCCCGCCCCAACCCCCCCCCCCCCCCCCCCCCCCGCCCCCAATAATATACTGGTGCCAAAACCGTCAGATTTATCCCCTCGAAAGGATTTATAGCTTACATGCACAAATGGCCCCCTTTCCCCCCCCCCCCCCCCGCCCCCCCTCCAAACCCGCTCGCTTTTGATCAAAACCAGGCCCCCCTTTCCCTTCACAGCTGTCAAATTTTGTCCCCCTCAGAAACGGGTTATATAGTTTCCGCGCACAGACTGACTAAAATCATCCTGTTGACCCTGATAGCTACACTGTAGATATAAGGGGAGTCGCCGACCTATATCCTTAATGAGGACACACAACTCGTAATGCACGCGATCGGAGTATCACACACAGCTTGCAAAGATGAGTTTCGACGAAATCTTCGATCTCACAGCTGGAGTGTATTCTAATTTTGTAATATATATAAACAAAAATTTAATCCTTTGTGTCATGTATTATTTGGTCAGGAGTTTTTTGTCTCGGCCTACGTGTGCGATTCGCGGAGCTGGAATTCTCGGTCAAATATAGGTTGGTTCGAGCGCCCCCTTCGGGGGGCGGCTCCAACACCCCTCGCTCTGCCGTGTCCGTTTCGCACATCGACGTGAACGCGGACGGATGCCGAGCGAGACAAGCGAGAAGTTGCAAAAATACCGCCTGTCGAGAAGGAATTTTGGAAAAATTGTCGAACTTCTATGGCTGCAACGCCTGAATGATTTACAAAATTGGCATCATTTCCAAACGGTACGTGATAATGTTTGGAATTTTGCGGTGGCATACTCTCGAGCGTTAGTTTCTTTGCTGTACTTTTTTACTAGCTCGTTTGGTTTCTTGCTCGGCATTTTTATTGCTTTTGTATCTGCTTGTTTTGCCAGCTGGACATTCAATTTTTTAGTGTGGGTTCACCTTAAACGTGACACAAGTTACCGACGATATCCGACAACTTCGTCACACAAATTACCGACGGCAAGACGTTTCGTGACAAAACAACTCCCAAATCATGATACTTTTTACGTAGAAGAATTTCGAGACAAAACCAAGCAGGTTGAGCCGTCTCTTCGACCTTTGGCTCTGACTTTAGCACATCCGCTGACACTCCAGCCAGCCCCTGCTGTAGGCATGAACGGATGCGGTTGATTCGCAGCGAACTATCCCGCTGTGCTCGCTTAAATGTGGCCATTGTCCATGCCATTTCATGTCACCTCCTTTCTGTTTTGAGCTCGTCGTCGTACGGTTGAGGTACGAGGAAACCCGTACGTACTCGGTAGTAACAGCAGTATGTACGACGAGCATGAACGCCGATTGACGACATTGGCAAGCACACAACAGCAGGTGTAGCAGCAGTAGCAGAAGGGCGAAATTTCTAGCACATAATGCAGCAACTAGTAGCAACCAGAACTACAGCAGATAGCTCAAAGTGCAGTTCGATTGCCGTCGGCAAGTTTAGTCGTACACGCATCACTCTGTCCAATATTATTAAAATGAAAATACACTCCAGCTGTGAGATCGAATATTTTGTCGAAACTCATTTTTGTAAGCTGTGTGTGATACTCCGATCGCGCGTATTACGGGTTGTGTTTCCTCACTAAAGATATAGGTCAGCGCCTCCCCTTGCAACTACAGTGTTGCTATCAGGGTCAACAGGGTGATAATAATCATTTTGTGCGCGGAACGTATGAAACCCGTTTCTGAGGGGGACAAAATCTGACAGCTGTGGAAGGAAATGCATCAGTTTATCAAGTGAATCCTGCAAGTCGAAAAACCGGTGAGGGAAGGGCGGAGTTTTTAAGGACGTGGGGGCCTGAATTTGATCAAAAGAGGAGCGGGAGAGGCGGAGGGAGTGGAGGGGACGGGTGGGGCAGGTCAATACATATACGATCATTATCTCTTTCGGGAATTCGTTCAGTAGTTTTTTTTTCGTCTCGGCCTCAGTATGCGATTCGCGGAACTGGAAATCTCGTTCAAACAGCTTCGTTCGAGCGCCATCTTCGGGGGACGGCTCCAACGCCCCTCCCCCTATCGTGTCCGTTTCGGATCTTGAGGTGAACGCGGATAGAGGCCGAGCGAGACAAGCGAAAAGTGTGCTTTTTTCAACATTGTAGGCGGTATACACCCGAGATATTTTTGGATCTTGACATATGTAGATCTTGAACGAATAAAAAAGGGACAACATTTTGAAATTTGCATCATTTCCAAATTCGCATTCATATTTCTTTCCGACCATGCTTTTCTCATGTCCGCCTCACAACGCTTGCCCTATCGTAGCTACTACTATTGTGATTCGTTTCCTTTCGGCTAAGTGGGTAAAGTGCTAGGTAACCAACGAAGGACGTGTAGTGAGTACGATTCTTACCCATAGATCACATTTGGTATCAAGGAGCGTACGCTAGAGGCATTATGAATGGTTATGATAGTTGTCAGTGCTATCCTGAGTAGTGCTACAGTAGCAGCTACGGTTTAAGAGAGGGTCGTACCAACCTAGTATTTTTCTGTTAAATCCGGACTTCTGCTATACCGTTTTCGCTACGGTTAACGAGAAATTTCTGTTAAACCATAGCCAAAACGAACGGCCGTGAAGATGGACGCTATTGTCCCAAATAACTGCCCTAAGGGCTATTGAGAGCGTATCATTCATGTCGCAAAATGCAACAAGCGTCAGCAAAAGGGATCTCCGGAGCTAGCTCCACACACAGCTCAATCTAGTGGTTGGCGAGCAATGAGACCAAGTACAGCCGCTACGGTACGTTGTGCTCTTTTGGCACCTGTGGGAAAGAGATAATGGTGTCGTGCGATATGTATTGGTGCACATGGATAAAGTCTGTACATGGTCTTGTTCATGTGGTATCGCTGGCCTTCATATTTTGTTCACCTCATCTAGAAATACGAGCCCCCGGATCTACCCGCACCCACCAAGAGAAAATCCACCCACCTACGCACACACTCACTGAACCACTCCTACCCCGCCATCCCCGAACCCAGCACCCACGACCCCCAACCCCATCCATTTCAACCCCCGCCAAAAAAAAACGACCTTAAAGAACGAAAATCACTTCAAGGAAAACCAACGCACCCCTTTCGGCCTGTAAGCCTCATCACTATGTCTCCAGCTATGTCTCCAGAAAGTCTCTCATGTACGTCTGCTTGATACCCCTCGATCCGTAAGCACTCATCCAAGCTAGCTTAGATTTGCGGGTCAACCATACGACAGTTGCCATGGAGGTACTCCTCTGCGCTGGTGGGTTGTGAACCTTGGCAGGCCTGGCGTGTCATCGGGTTGAGCGCAGCGCTTACCCGCTGCGTAGGGCATGGTGTCTGCAGCTGTATGTGTGTTGATGTGTGTGGTTGACTCGTGGCTCTTTCAGGGGTTAGATTTAAGAGAATTTATCAGAAATATGTCAAATTCTCTCTTAAATCAATTTTGGGTGTGACAAGCCAAGTCACCTATCTTAATCAGTGCATTCTCTTGAACATTTTTTCTTCAGCCGTAGCCGCTGTTGTAACTGTTGTTGTAGTAGCACGTGGAAAGGGGATAGCTCGGGAGATCCCTCTTACAAAGTCGGTGAGAATTCATTAACGAACTTAAAAACATGTTTGGTTGGTTTTTAAGCATAACCCAACGAGTCAGTGTAATACTAACCAACCAGTGGGACCACGGGTATAGAGGCTCAGCGGATGTTCTAAGCAGCACAATCGCCGCTACTTCTGCGCACACTCAACAGAATCTACTCTTGCTCTCGAATCAACGGTAGATCAACAGCTTTCTTTGTTTCGCTCCGGACGAATCAACGTTTGGATTATGGCCAGGTGATCACCTTTACTTTAGGGTGATCTAGCTCCCGAGTAATGCCTTTGCCCTCTGACGAAGCACAACACAGCCTCTCGCTAGGCGTTTGGTTGGATCAACCTTTGTGTTCCCGGCGAGGTTCGACGTCTCTCTGTTGTCACGATAATGATGATGATGACGGTAAGATCAGCCTATATTTCCTATGTTCTTTTCCGTCGCAGTGTGCTTGTCATTTTCTTTTTATTAGTTAAGTCCCAAACAAAGTCTTAGCCTTCCTGGAATCCGACCAAGCCAAGCTAACACACAACAACACTGCCGTGCCTCATCTCCCCTCTCCAAAGCCCTCACACTTGTGCTGCACGCCACTTGCTTCCACCCTAGACTCTTCGACCTTGTTGCTTCTACCTCGATCGATGCTGACGGATTTTTACCTTCATCGCTGCGGACGATGGTGCTGCTAAACCTGGTGCTTCGGACGCTTTAGTCCCGACGGGGAAGGGAATAAACTCAAACCTCTCCTATAACAAGCTGCTAATTTTTACCTCGCTAACTTACTGTACTAATCTGACCAATCACGTCACTCGACCTCTCATGTTCGGGCTCTCGGGCCAACTTCTAGCCACTCCAAACCCACAACTTGTCATCCTTCTCAAACACCAACCAGTCATCGTTCTCTTATCTATTCTAGTAGTTAGTGCGTTCACTTTTGTACGTCCAAGTATCCTTATGGTACAGTTTCAGCTGACGTTCATACAAACCAGAGATCTTTCCCACTGTTATCAATCAAACCGACCCTCTACGACACCCTAAACCTTTTCTTAACGATATTTCTTTCTGTCTCTTGCGACCAAAATCATTATCCGTCAACTCAGGATCATGCTCTTTTAAAACAAACGGTCCGTATCCATCTTGTTTCCGAATCTCCTTTCCATCTCATTCAGCAGTCACGTACGCCAAACGAATATCGCTCCATTCTTCATACACCTCTTCGTACGTATCGAAATTAGCGACAGAAACTCAGAATGTTCCTCATTTTGTTCTGCCGATCTAACCCGCTGATCCTAATGTTATCCCGTATGTCAGACCTCTTCCAACAATCAATAATCGGACTTAGAATTTCTTACCACATTGGCCAATCCTGCTTTTTAGAGGGGAATCTTCTGGTTCACTGACTCAGAAGCATATTCCGCAAACTTAAGAAGTTGTGTCACAATCAACATAAATAATCTGGGTCCTCTACCATTTTAATGATTTTATATATATATATATATTCACACAACCTCTCGCTGTGCGCGGCGACCGAAACTAAGCAATGTGTCACACGAGCTCTGCCCTACTCACGCATGCCCCTTAAAGTAGCGTAGGGTGGCAACCCGGCAACTCCTCTAGGCTTCGATACAACCGAAAAGACAACTTTTTTTGAAACCCGAACACCCAAAACCCATACTTCCCCCTGAACCGTTACTTCGGCGCATGCTGGGGGGGGCGGGGGGGGCGCAGCTGCAACAATTCCAATCAATCGACCACACCCAACTCAACAGCTTCAACGTGGAAATGAGGGCACGTTGACGCACTGTTTCCAGGCTTAATACTCTCCCCGAGCAATTGCTCAATAAGCTCTTGTCAATACTGTCTCGGTCGTCCTATATCGACAACGCATCCCTTTCCTGAAACGACTTCTTCAACAAAAACAAACGATGCTGTAGAATCGTTCCAAACCATCGTCACTCAAATCCCCGGCCCACCCAGAATGTAACCCGTATTATTAGGTAAGCGTCCTGTCGACCTTAGGCGAGTACTCGAACCCGTTATCCTCTCCCGGACTATACCATCTTCCGCTTCACGCTCGTCGTCCTTCTAAACATTTGAAAACATCAAGACGATAAGGCGGGGCTTTCACGTCTATAACGCTACGGTGAATCATTGTTCTAATTCTAAAAAGTTGACGGTGTAGGGCACCCGGACGTTGCTGCCCGTGTCGACGTCCTGCATGATTTCCAGTTGCCACCCTTCTGTGGCCATTTTCAAGTTTAATTGGGAGTTCTTCATGTCTTCCATCCTCAGTTTAGGCCTGTGTTTAATGTTGTCTGCTAATCGATAACCTTTGTGACATAATTCAGAGCCATGGGAGCGGGCGTCGGCACGGAGGGCGGCAAGGCGTTGGTGAGTTCGGAAATGCCGATAATTAGCTCCCACTTGGTTTTTCTCCTCTCTACACTGATACTTTCTCACTATGCGTCCGTCATATTGCGCCATACTCGATTCATGTTCCCAGGTCGAGGTTTCATGTGCTCTCCAAACGGTTTTGAACTGAACGTTCAGAGTTCTTCCCGGTCCTCGGTTTAAACGATGAGCTATTTGTTTTTAACGGTTTGGCACGTAGTGAATCAAGCTCAATGTCTACGTCCTCATTTATTTGTTAGATAGAAAGGCGGTGCTAACAACGAAAATTTGTTCAAAACTTAAGAACTCAATTTCCAGTGCATGAAACGAGTTTTTTTTTCCTTTCTCGTGGGGTTGGAAACAGCGCTTACGACAAAAAACAGACACTCGGGGGTTTGTCATATTCTGAGAAGGCATGTCTAAGTACATCTATTTGGGTCCTACGAATCGGTGGCCTACTCTACATGGTCCTATTCCCAGTATTCGCTAACTTCGCCTTTATGCGTTGTTCTATGGCTTCTTTATCTTGCGCCCTCTGACCAGGGTCGCGGTTTTTAAAGAGTGCGCCGTTCGTCGTATACCCACACCCATTGGCCAACCTCATACACGGGACGTTTGTGCGTTATATCGTCAATTTACGCGTTATTTTGACGATGTTTTTCTTTAGCCATTCGATCGCTTTCCCGCACTAAGTTAAACGCTTCGCGTTGCGTATGTCTCATCAGTTGTACGTAATCTAGCTCATTTTTCTCTAAACCCTTGTGCTCCTCTTCTTCGCTTCTGCGAGGACAAGAATTTCATACGTAGGTAATCGTTTGTATCTACCGATATGTGCTTCGTGGGGTGCACGTCCCGTGGCTCTGCCGCTATGGTTGTTGTGCGCATACACCGTTTGTAGTTAATATTCATTCCAATCCTTGTGTCTCGAGCTTACGACATGTGATAACATTTGGCACACTGTTTGGTTCAACCTCTCGACGCAACCGTTTGTGTATGCATGGAAAGAGCTGGTAAGTCGTTTCTTTTAATCTAAAATATCATACACCTGTTTTGCTACCTGTGCCGTAAACTCCGCTCCCTTCTTGGAAAGCAATAATGTCGCAACCGATAATTTTGGGCATCCCCATCTCGTAACATTCACGTTCGCTAGTGTACTCTTAATACCATCACAACCTTTACCTGTCTTTTATTTAGCTTATAAGGCGTAGGGTTCTGCGTGACTACTAAATAGATCTATTCTTATAAGGATATACTTATTTCCATTATATATTTTAGGCAGTGGCCCTAAAGTATTGAACGATACTCTCATCTGCCCGGGCGAGGATGTAAGTGCGGGAGTCAAATCAAAGGCCAACGCGGCGCTCGGCGAGAGGTTTTCGCGGCTTGACAAACAATACAGTGACGGATCCACCACTTCACACTCGCGGACATGCGGACGCACTAATAATATCGTTCGGCCGATGCCAACGTTACATTTTCACTGAGATGGAAACTTTCCTCATGTACTGAATCTAATGGCCAAGGGCGTAACAAGAACGGAACATAAGCGCGTGTGTTTTCGTCACCTAATAAACGTTTGAACTTACCACTAAAATACGCGGGACGGTGGGCGGGCGGTGTTGTTTCGCGTTTCACTAGCAGAATGGCGCCGGTAGACAGCTCTAACAGAGTACCTTCACTAGCTATTCGTTTAACCTGTTGAGTACCAAAGTATCTTTTTTCTAGTTCTGAAAGCCAAAAAACCTCTGTCGAGCCGCCATTCCAATGTTGCACATACCGGACTGAGGCGCGTGCAAGGGGATCTTCTTGCTGAGCGGAAGCCCACTCAACGTCGCGGCGTTGGCCCAATGTCTCACCAAAACGATGCGCTGCAGCTAGTGGATCGGCCGCAACGGATGAGGAGGCGTACGCGTCGACGTCGGCCGCAGGCGCAACCGAGGGGTCGGAATTATCGCTGGCGGTTTACGTAGGGGCGGAAGGTTTAACTGGTGCCAGGAAGCACTCATCGGCGGCAGTAAAAAGTTTCGATCCCACCGTGTTACTCGCAACTATCGGAAAACCGTAAAAAACCACTCCCGTCTCTAACTGACCGCTGGTTGTGCTGGGGTCGATGGGTGGAAAGGTCAGTTTATTTGTGTGAAGAACACACATACTCACACTGCTGCTGATGTTTGTTGTTGTTGCGACTCATAATGTGCCACCAGACCAAAAAAACAGGGATGATCAAGGTGAGATTCGAACTCACGCTAACGAAAACTACGCTCATTACTCTATTTGCACAACATCAACACTTGCACCATCGACTATTTCCGGGTTGCCGTTGCATGAGGTCGCACTATGTCCAGCAACACGGGGCAACGTATGTTGTACTGTAAAACCATAATCGCCCGGCTATATCGTCTGTTGTTGATTGACAAGACGACACCTGAAGGATAATTAAACAGGGACGGCACTTAATTAGCAACTCGGACTGTGGATGTTTCGCTCGCGGGTGTGTCACTCGCGGATTTTTCGCTCAGTGACCTTGTTTGTTGAATACCGTTCGCTCCTACAAAATAGACCTCAACATCGCCCGGCTCAATGAGTCGACATTCATTTACATCGTCCGCGGTTGCAGGCAATGGGAACACATCTGCTACGTGATTGTGCTTACCCGGTCGATAACACAACGAAAACTGGTATGCCTTAAGTATGTTACACATACTACGGTGAGCGGGGGGTTTCTTTCCACCCATATTTACAAACGACAATTATTGTTGGTGATCGGTACATGCTTCGAACGGAATCCCATACAGAAAAACGCGTAATTTCTTAATAGCCCGAACTAGATCACCGCACTCTAAATCCGAAGTGTCCCAGTTTTTCTTGTCGCGGGGAGGGTGGTGTGACTAATATGAACTAAAGGACGAATTTTCCCATCTACGTGTTTCTTTTCTAACACCACACCGAAACCTTCCATCAATCCGATGCATCGGAGACCAACTGGAACTTTCGGGTGCAGAACGTTCTTAAAAACGTTCCTTGAACGTTCCATAGGTGAAGGTCCAAAAGAGAGCACAGCAGCAATGCTGTGGTGAAGCAAACTCTGTGAGTCTCACCCCACCCCCATGCTCTAACTCCTCCTTCTCCTCCTCCTTCTCCTTTCCTGTCTCCTCGAGATTCTCATGGCTCAATGCCAGTAATATAAAATCTAAAGGAAAAACCGGTGCTGTCTCCAAGCGAAGCTGGTACCCCTACGTCTCTTCCCTTTCACCTTCCGGCACCACGACTATTTCACCATCGGTGACCACCTGGAACTTATGGGTGCCGTCGATAGCGGCGTCATTATCCCGAAAGATCAAAATCCCGAAAAGATCTGACTAACTGTCGTAAAACTTTCTTCGATATCGCAAGCGTGGTGATCGGTAAACTCGAAGCGCACCTACTTACACAACAGAGGATGCAAATAAATCTTTAATCGACGTGGAATATCCCGGCAATATGTTTGCCAAAAATGAAGCACTACTTACTCAACAACGAACACAGCTCCCTTTTTGTGGAAGGCATAGGCATTCTCAACATCGCGTCTATTTTTTTGGGGGGGTTCGGGCTTACACCGAAAGGGGTTTCTACATGACCAACGGTTTGAACTTCGGGGGCGGCTATGTGCGCCTTTTTCGGTGCCAAAACCTCAAATTGTGCCTGAGATACAAGTAATCTTGCTAAAAATCCACGAAAACCGGTGACGTGATGCAAAGCAGATTTGGAATGCACCACAATAAATGTCATCGATCGAGGCACAACTGTACGCGTTGCAAACCTTCACGTGGTAGTCAGTAGGCGCTGGAAACACCCATGGCCACCGCTGATACCCATAGGAATACGTAACCACTCATTCAAACCAGCTTGCGTGCTTACCGCTGTCAAAGAAATACTATCAGAGGCTCTGTCGCGACTTGGAAAATTCCACCATGGCTAAATCCAAAACAGAAAAATACTTTGGAACCACCCAACGAGTCGAGCAGTTCGTCGATCGACGGCAACGGTAATGCGGGAATTATCGTTGCGTCATGTAGTCGTTTTAAGTTACAAGTCAAACGGATGTTACCACTTTTTTGCACAACCACCACAAAGGGCGAAGCCCAGTTAGTGTTCGATTTACGCAGAACACCTGCAGCTAACGGTTTATCGACTTACATTTGTAGTTTTACGTTGATGGCCGGATTACGTCGGCACGGCCGCTGTTTGATCGGGCGCGTGCCTGGCTTCAACTCGATACGCGGAGAAGAAGTGCCGTGCAGTGACCCATATCGGTTTTGTCGCGCAAGAACCTATGTTCGTATTGCATTATAACATCAGCTAGTTGTGCTATTTCAACAGCACCCCACTCGGCGTGGTCAATGCCGAAGTTAATATCATGCAGATGTGGCGGAATTCTGTCCCATAATTTGAGGAACGCGGACTGTTGTTCCTCAGACATGTTGATTGTCATTGACGGGGGTGGTGAGGTTCTGGACGGGCTATCGTTTTCCCGCGACTGTATGCAAGAGATTTTACCGTGTATGTATGTGCGACGATACGCAGGAGGTGTTGAGCTGCGGCTCAGGTTTCACGGAAACATCGTGCCAATCAATTTTAGATAAAAAAAGAGACAAAACTGTTGAGTAAAGTGTTACCCTGTTCTAAACTACTACACTATATCTACGAGAGGGGTTAGCGGTAGTTGATTGACATCCACTTATCCACTTGCATCAACCACAATTTTGGATGGGCTCCACTCTTCGCGAAGCCTGGCAAAGTATAAACCAGTGAAAGCTTGACAACCTCTGGTCGATGTTGCGGCGTTTACTGGTATTTATAGTCGATATCTATGGTCGTGAATGCAACTAACTGGGTTGTCATGGCCGAAAATTAATCTGTGCTCCTGTCCTGTTTGAAAAACGCATTCTGTGTAAGCCGTTATAAGTTGCGCGGCAGATGGCACAGAGTCAGCACAACGGTTTTCATGTTGCGTGGTACGTAGTGTCAAAATAGTTTCGTTTTCTCTTACGTCGACATACTCCCGTACTGGGAAACGTGCCCAACTATCTGTGCCTGATATATTATTATGCGCCATGGCGACATCTGGAACAAAATAGGCGTTGGAAGCAAGTCGTACGGTGGGAACCCAAAACGAAGCAAAATAGTGCACAATTTAACCCGATGATTTTGCCGGTGCTCAAAGGTGTACCATTAAACCCTGACCAATCAATCGCGTTTGGGTACGTGTTGCACAGCATACAACGAGGCGGCACCCGCTGTAACCATGTTTTCAAAAAATGAACGAGAATCAAAACGACTGTGGGGAACCCGTGCCAATGAGAGCTATGCCGGGGTATGTGCGTCTAGCATGAGACCCGGCGTGTGCTCGGACAGGGGTTGTTCAGCGGGAGGGTTTGAATTTTATTTCTCCTCCCCGACAATGTTGAAACTCAGACAACTTATCAGGTATTATAGATATCTTAGGGTCAGAGGGGTCGGCATGCTCTGGATACGACACCTGCCAGACTGGTATATACACAATGTTTTCCAAGACTATCGATTAAGGCGGGGCGGAGCTACCACTAACAATATAATGGATGTGCGTGCGTTGCTGTAGCGACACCACAGGTGGCGCCGGCGATGGTACGGGCTCGGCCGGCGCCGAAAAAGTGGGTGGAATCGAGACTGCCTCTTCTGCAATCGTCGGTAACACGGTGTGAACTGCTGGTGCAACACTACAGTATTTTTTTTCATATTCTGCATAATCAACACCTAGCTGTAGCTCACCAAGCTCACCAAAATGAGATACCTTGCCACGGCTACCAGGTTTCCTACCCTGGAAACGGGGAGATGTAATGGGCGAAACCTCGTTTACTACGAGTACTTGCACTGCATAAAGCGCCTCGTAACAGGATCGTGTGATCAAACGACCGGAGATTTTCCATGTCTCCTACCGAATTTCTTTGTTCAGTTAACTGGGGAGTAATACGCGACTGATTCGCACAAACTCGTGAAGCTGGTGGTGGCGAAACCAGGTCATGAATCTCCTTTCGCCGGCCTCCTGCTGTACAACGGAACGTGACACTCTAGTTATAGGCGTCTTCATCGAGGCAGGCGTGGACATCTGAACTTTTCCGTCGCACGAGGTCGTGGCAAGTAAGAGCTGTCCTGATTGAGGGAGGCAACACGATAATTCACGATCGGTATAATCTACGCTATAGGAATCGGTAGGCAGAAAAAGGACTGCGGGGAACGGTCCCGCCGTCACAGTTATCTCTATTATCGAGAGATATTACTACCGAAGTTGCCATCGGCGCAGGTCGGCGCCGTGCGTCATTGGCCGCCTACGGAGTCGGATTACCCTTAGTATGTCTAGCGCGGGTTTGAAGGTACTTGTTAGATTTTGTATTGCCGCTCCTGTACACCCAGCGATCGCGGACTTCACCGGGTGTACCTGCACCAAACTCGTCCGAGGAAAGGCCATAGTGGTTGATATATTCTCGGGTGCAGTCACGGAGGGAGTGATCTCCACCGGCGCAGTTAATGCATGAGTTGCCAACACGCATGCGACCTTCACGAGACTCGGCGGATTCAAAACCGTGCTTAAAAAACGCGGGGTTCTTGAACGCGTCCGATTTTGAGTAACGGAGTAGATGTAAGTCCACTCGGATTCGTCGTCAAAGTCCACCCCGGGCGTAGTGTATTAATGATGGGGAAATAGCGGTTGGCGGAGACTGACATGATGAGTGGTTTGCTGTGTGGGCTGTATTTTGGAAAAAAGGTACGGGCGGCGACACGGAAGCATGAGTGGCTCGTTTGGCGCTGGTCATGTTGTCCTTGGCTGCGTCAATAATCGACCACCCTTCTCCTAGAGAGTTGTACGATCGGTCTAAAGCTAAGCCGAAAAAAATAGCGAGGTGGTAGGGTATTGACTAGAGAGGCAAGCTTTAAGGTTGCCCAAAACCACAGCCAGACCAGGGCTGAACGCACCCATGTTCATGGAGCCTACGACAACGAGTTGGATCGCAATGAGCCATTCTTAGAATTTCTCACCACACTACTGAGTAACGTGACAGTGGGTAGTGCTATGTGTCGTGTGTTCGGTTGTCACCGATTTCATATTTTTTGTCTTTTTCAAGCGTGCGCGCTGACGACATTATACGACAATTATTTTACGAACCGTTATTTTGGCAGTGTAACATATTATTTGTTATAAAAATCAAAATACACTCCAGCTGTGAGATCGAAGATTTCGTCGAAACTCATCTTTGCAAGCTGTGTGTGATACTCCGATCGCGCGCATTACGAGTTGTGTGTCCTCATTAAGGATATAGGTCAGCGACTCCCCTTACAACTACAGTGTAGCTATGAGGGTCAACAGGATGATTTTAGTCAGTCTGTGCGCGGAAACTATAAAACCCGTTTCTGAGGGGGACAAAATATGACAGCTGTGAAGGGAAAGGGGGGCCTGGTTTTGATCAAAAGCGAGCGGGTTTGGTGGGGGGCGGGGGGGGGGGGGGGGGGGGAAGGGGCAATTTGTGCATGTAAGCTATAAATCCTTTCGAGGGGATAAATGTGACGGTTTTGGCACCAGTATATTATTGGGGGCGGGGGGGGGGGGGTTATGCAGCACTACTAACTGAGCTACTGAGTCAAGTGATTAAGTAGGTCAGTGGGGGCAGTGTTTGTCGAAGGATTTCCCGGCCAAACAACTTTGTTCGAAGGGCGCTGTCCAAGGCCTTCCTTATCCTTCCCCGACACCTGGTCGTGAACGCGTACTACGTACGGGGGGTAAGAAACACACCCAAGAATCGCGGGGAGGATTTTGGATTTCGAATTCATGGGTTGCTCAGTTGGTTTTCCGAGAACGGGTCAACGCGTGGCGTTTTAATCGATGAAACAGCAGCAATCTGTTGCACAACTATTAATAATAGGTAAATTCTTGACAACATGTCGTGTGCGCGAGAAGTCGATGATACAGCAGTAAATGATCTTAAGTATTAGTCCACGATGTATACCTGGTGCGCTGTTTTCAAAGTCCGAGCTGCAAGAGCGGCAGCAGTTTGTTGTTGTTGTTGTTGTTGTTGTTGTTGTTGTTGTTGTTGTTGTTGTTGTTGTTGTTGTTGTTGTTGTTGTTGTTGTTGTTGTTGTTGTTGCTGTTGTTGTTGCTGTTGTTGCTCTTGCTGTTGTTGTTGTTGTTGTTGTTTTTGTTGTTGTTGTTGTAGTAGTAGTTGTTGTAGTAGCTGTTGTTGTTGTTGTTGTTGTTGTTTTGGTTGTTGTTGTTGTTGTTGATGTTGTTGTTGCAGTTGTTTTTCTCACATTATCTCGCATAATTAGATCCGTTGTTGTTGTTGTTGTTGTTGTAGTTGTTGTTGTTGTAGTTGTTGTCGTTGTTGTTGTTGTTGTTGTTGTCGTTGTTGTTGTTGTTGTTGTTGTTGTTGTTGTTGTTGTTGTTGGTGTTGTTGTTGTTGTTTTTGTTGTTGTTGTTGTTGTTGTTGTTGTTGTTGTTGTTGTTGTTGTTGTTGTTGTTGTCGTCGTTGTTGTTGTTGTTGTTTTTGTTGTTGTTGTTGTTGTCGTTGTTGTTGTTGTTGTTGTTGTTGTTGTTGTTGTTGTTGTTGTTGGTGTTGTTGTTGTTGTTTTTGTTGTTGTTGTTGTTGTTGTTGTTGTTGTTGTTGTTGTTGTTGATGTTGTTGTCGTTGTCGTCGTTGTTGTTGTTGTTGTTTTTGTTGTTGTTGTTGTTGTTGTTGTTGTCGTTGTTGTTGTTGTTGTTGTTGTTCTCACATTATCTCGCATAACCAGATCCGCGGGTCACAGGACAGGCTCTATCAATTTGAAAATAATGTCGACTGACACCACTGCACACCGTGTACAGGCAACACCTCGCTGGGTAACGCGGCGTCAAGCATCGTAATACCATACAATTCGGAGGAATGTAAGTTCTATGCAAATATCCTGTTTTGTTTTTTTCGTTGGTCAGCCGGTCGCCCCGGTGGTCTAGTGGTTTTACCCTCGAATACTACTAACGTTTATTTGTTCTCGAGTTTGATTCTCACCATGATGAGATTTGACTTTAGTTGCCAAAATGCAAACAAGAACAGGGATTAACTGCCGAGGGCGCTTAGCAGAGTGGGTAGGTACTATTCAACGCGAGTCGATGAGGGGAGAAAATGCTGACTTCTCTTTTTCGCGATAAAAATGAAGGTCAACGAAGAAGGAAGAAAATGCTGACTTCTGCTCGCGATAAAAATGAAGGTCGAAAAGGGGAGAAAATGCTGACTTGTCCTCGCGATAAAATTGAAGGCACGTGTCGAAGTGGGGAGGGAGGGAAAGGCCCGCTATGTGACCCCGAATCTGAGTTTTTACTGGGAGAGAGCGCGAGAGTGGTGCGAGGATACTAAACAATGAGATTGTGGATACGAGTTCCCCGAACGAACACGCCTAGGGAAAATGTCGAAACCCCTTCAACCGTCCAGACCTCGTTTCTGGAAAGATCGCTTGGGGAACACGGGGGATTTGTCATGTCTAGAACACGCCACGGAGACTTCCCCTCCACGTTCCGCTGACGGTTCCTCCGCGGCGGATACACCGCCTAGCGGATTCCCCGCAGCGGAACTTTGGAAGGCCGCGCGAAATTGTTCATTTTACGCGAGAGCTGGGGGAGCACTGACAACTGCTCGCCCGCTGCTCTCAATTTTCACCTCCTTGCACTGGTGCTTCTTGCATCTCTGGGACTTCTTCTCGTCCTCTCCTGTCTCTCCCTCTCTCCGTCAACGGCCTGCGGTATCAGCCCGTGCTGTCACACAATCCGCTGTCGTAGTTCAACAGTGAGAACACTCTGCTTACGCGGAGCGGAGTGGGATCACGACCCACCGACGGTTTTGACGACACGAATCTTACTGCTGTCTGACGGCAGTTGAATAATCAACTTGTCCTGTTGAACTACGAATCTTAGGATGAATGAAAAAAAAAAATGTTGCATATTCGAATTAATACTATGTTGCACAGCGCCCCTATCTTTTTCCGGGATTTTTTTTTTTTTTTTTTCATATTCTCAGGACGTCAGCCGTGAGTTCGACGAATTTTGGGTCAATACTCATCTTTGCAAGCTGCGTTGTTGGTACTTGTAATTTATACTATATGGGTGAGTTTTGATTGGGAGGGGTCCTACGTTTTGTCCACAATAATGGTTAGTTAGTGTGCTTTTTTTACTTCAGGTAGGTGAGGAATTTTGAGCTAGGTAAAACATCACATACATAGATGATCTGTTTTATATAAAAGCATTTTATTGTAGTTTCCACTATAATGCTCTATTAGTCTGTATGATGTATAGACTAGTCTAGTAGGTGGTGTATGTGCTGTTTTTTGTCCCCCTCGGCCTTAATATCGGGAGTACGAATACAGAGTATCAAGAAAGTTATCAAATATGTTTCATTTGTATGTGTTCATTCTTCTATTGACAGATTATGTACTTTTGCTGCGGTAGTGGTGCATCCTGAAAGATGCTAGACTCTCAGCGCCTCTTTTTTCTGAAGTTGGGCTTTTAGTCGGAAATAAAAAACACTACCAGTCTAAACATCGACATTATTAACCGCTATGCGCATAGTCCGAAACGAAGAAGTACACAAAGTAAATATGGTAACATTTTAGTCTCTAAGTAGAAAGTACACACGGAACTGCCAGCAGTCGGAACCGTAGAGACACTCCGGATATCATTTATTGAGGAAACGCGTCCGATTTCGACGACATGAAAGCACCCGCGAAGCAACGACAGTCGGATACACATATATAATATATATATCCCGCCTTCCCGAGTAAAAACAGAGAAAAAGCGCTACGCCAACCTCCCGTACGATCAAAGCCACCCCGCATAATCTTAGACAACGCCGCCGCAACGAGGGATGGCTCTCCTCGTCTTCGTTTTCCTCCTAGCCCGTGACGACGCAGGCCAATCAATGCGGCGGCCTTCTGGAAACAAACAAAGCTCTTCTTCCAAAACCTCGCCGGCTGACATGGCCCCATGTCGTCGCTTGATGCAAACCGACTTTGCATCCTGTCCACTTCAAACCTCCGTTGCCACGGACACAGCAATGCAGTCTCTTCATTGATGTCAAGTCCTCTTTCTTCGTTTCGCCTATAGAGGCGAAGCAGGTTTTCAATACTCTTTTCGGCATTTTTGTTGGATATACGACAACTTTTACACGACGGCGCATTTAGCAACAGTGGGTTTCGCCTTTCTTTGGCTTTTTTGTTGTATAGTCTAGACTATTATACTATGACCTTTTTATTCTTTTGTCAAATTATGCCCTTCATAATCTAATGTTCGTCTTAAACTCTTGGCATTGCTTTAAAGTTCAATGAATATTTCACCACGTTAACTTGTCGAAGTACTGCCCAGCCGTACCCGAAGCATGGGCGCCAGCGTAAGACGGAGCCCTTGTACTCTTTACAATATATGTCTCGAATGCAAACGTTCAAAATGTGTAACATGTTACCAATATCCGCTCCGATTCCTTCTAGAGGGACAAGCTCTGTGTGGTGAAAAACTACGAAATAAAGACAAAGCGTGGAAATTTTCACATATATATTTATGTTTGTATTCCACCTTCGAGCCATCCCACGATAGGGGTGCAGCCGAAAGTCCCTGAGCTCCTCACATGAGTAACTCAATATCTCACCTGCAAAATGACTTCGAAGGCATTCGTTCACACCGCCACCCGAACAAGCTTCAATGCCTTAGTCCAAAAATATAATATAATCGTAAACTTCCTTCATTGACCGGCAGTTCTTCACATAAGGAATTCAATTGCCCAGGGACTCCTCCGTCAAGCACAACCAGTGTCGTGCCGATGACAGTGTTGACTCGAGCTCTCCTATTACTACCGCTGTTTGCGGTCAAAATCTACATAAAACATGAAACACACATGAGAAGATATCGTATGTCAGATTTTGTCCCCCTCAGAAACGGGTTTTATAGTTTCCGCGCACAGACTGACTAAAATCATCCTGTTGACCCTGATAGCTACACTGTAGCTGTAAGGGGAGTCGCCGACCTATATCCTTAATGAGGACACACAACTCGTAATGCGCGCGATCGGAGTATCACACACAGCTTGCAAAGATGAGTTTCGACGAAATCTTCGATCTCACAGCTGGAGTGTATTTTAATTTTTATAATATATATTTATCCTCCGGCGGATGGGGAAAAAAAAGCTTTAGCTCACCAAACTTCCACGTATTTGCAAACGCGTCTTGTGTCAATTTAACTCAGATACAATACACGGGTTTGTGTTGTGTGTTTCGTCTGCACATCAAACCGTGCTCTTTCTGCACAACGACATCACCAGTATACCCAGTGTCAGTAGCGGTTCTTTAATCTAGGATTCAAAATCTACCGTGAAACAGAGAACGAACAGTCGCAATTCATTCAGGTATCGGTAGGGATATGCTAGTGTACCGGGTTGTTGTTGTTGTTGTTGTTGTTGTTGTTGTTGTTGTTGTTGTTGTTGTTGTTGTTGTTGTTGTGGTTGTTGTTGTTGTTGTTGTTGTTGTTGTTGTTGTTGTTGTTGTTGTTGTTGTTGTTGTTGTTGTTGTTGTTGTTGTTGTTGTTGTGGTTGTTCTTGTTGTTGTTGTTCCCACATTAACTTGAACAATAAAGTCCGTGGTCACAGGACAGGCTCCAGTAACTCTGGATGGAGCCGATGAAAGCCCCAGGAGAAACAACACTACTAACAATCCGAAGGGGGTACACGCATATATCACAGCTAAATGACGCAATTCATGCCTCCGCCAGAAACACATTAGACGTGAGATCGGGAGGTAGCCTACTACGATGTGTCAGGTCCATGTTGGTGCATGCGCCTCACACCCGTCCCCTCCCCCCCCTCCCCTCCTCCCGCCCTCCTTTTGCTTAAAATCAGCCCCCCACGCCCCTAAAAACTCCGCCCTCCCTTCACCGGTTCTTCGACTTACAGTATTCACTTGATAAACGGATGCATTTCCTTCCACAGCTGTCAGATTTTGTCCCCCTCAGAAACGGGTTTAGTAGTTTCCGTGCACAGACTACCTAGCATCACCTTGTTGACCCTGAGAGCTGCAATGTAGTTTCAACGGGAGTTGCCGACCTATATCCTTAATGAGGACACACAACCCGTAATACGCGCGATCGGAGTATCACACACAGCTTGCAAAGATGAGTTTTGCCTAAATATTCGACCTCACAGCTGGAGTGTATTTTAATATTTATTTATGATATATATTACGCGTAGTATCTATCACTAGGCATACCCACGTCGGACGCAAGTCCATTAGAAAAAAGGGATAAAGGAAAGAAAAAAAGGGAAAGGAAAGGAAGGAAAATAACGCACAAGGCAAAAAAAGGTTAGAAAAGACAAGACGAGAAGAGGAAGTACGGAAAGGAAAAGAAAAAAAACGTCATACTATTGATATCAATAATAGCAGACCCTAGCAACTGACTAAACACGGCGCATTCTCGGTTACGGGTATTTTCGTGTTTTCATCCATCCATTAGGAAAAACACAGTAATGATGTGTGTGTGTTCTTCTACTCGTCGACATCCAGCACACCCAGTGTCCGTACTGATTCTTTACCCTAGAAAGATCAGCTCTGTGGTCACAAGCTACGACACAGAGATAATGCATCGTAATGCATTCGACAACGCAATGTCATGCCCTAGTACTGGGTACGACAGGCACAACATACATACGTCAGCAACAGAAATACATTGGAAGAGAGAATACGAAATAAACGTAGGACATCCCAGAAGAAACGCGTTCAGAAGTCACTACTCACTTCACATTGGGCACTTCATTTTTTGTCGAATACAGTATTGGTGGACAAGGCTTAGTATCTTCTCTGTAGGTTGTCAACCGTAATTTACATATCCGGCCGCCCCGGTGGCGTATCAAATTATCCGCGAGCCTGGTATAGTTCAGTTTCGTGAGTTCGAGCCCCGCCGAGTGTATACTCGTATAAATTCGTTGGGACTTTTTCTTGTGCACAAATTGACTTGCGGAAAGCGCGAGAGCGTGAGTTAGCAATGTTGACTCGATGGAAACTCGACGAGCAGTGGGACTGCTGTTCGAACCCTATGCGCGATAGATGTTGAAGGCAAGAACCGGGGGGGGAAGGGACGACACCTGTGACCACGGCTTGTCCAAAAGCTGGAAAGTAAAAGAGTGATAAATAAAAAATATAAAGTCTGTATAGAGTCTATACATGTGTTTCATTTTAGTGCGAGGCGTTTATGGGCAAGGAGGCGTGGTATATTGGACAGCCTTTTCGGTGGATATGACACACAGACCCACCGGCCGCTACCTCCGCACTCCATCCACTCTTCATTTTGAGATTTCCCTGTCTCTCCATTGCCGCCGTACATTTATCCGACCCAACTTGGGACCAGGACGACAACCCAGAAAGACCAGCAGAGTACAAAAGGCAGCAAGAGGAGTTCGCCGCTCATCGTACGTGTGAGTACCAGACAGATGTAAAGGTCAAACTGAGATCTCGCGCAAGCAAGAAGATCGTGGTAACCGTCATCAACGCGTGCGCTTTGTTTAGTACCCATGACATTCATACGGTATATAAAGACGACAGTAATTTCGCCTCGGTGGTAAATTGGTAGAATAGTGTTGAATATGAGGTTAGAGTCCGGGGGTCAAATCTTGGCCATGACGTTTATAGTTTCTGGAAACGCCAACTAACTGCCGAGAGCGTTTAATTGGTTGGTTATTAGCGCAATTCGACGCGAGCCGAGGAGGAAAGAACGTCCTTGATAATTCCCGAGGTCAGAAAGATGGCGCACACCGTAGTGGGGAGGGAGGAAGAGAGCCTGCTTGGTGACCCTACTTTAGATTTGAGTTTCGTGTAGCGGTGTAGATACAGAGGTAAAGGGTAAATTGAAAGGTACACGAAGATAATTGATGAGATGAGCAAAGCATGGAAATGACCTATAACCGCAACCGGAATACCAGTACTGGCCCTCTACCACGTACCATTACATCCTGATGCACTCCGTTCATTACGTTCCGCTGAACCCGTTTATTGTAAGCCTGCGCGAACGCCACGATCAAGAGGATAACATAGGCTGTTATCAGAAAAACGAGGCGATAATGCCTTGTCTGATATTCATGTTTTACCGCAAAAAAATAAGATCCACTCCGGGCAGCTGTCTGTGCCATGCAAGTTTTCGTCGAAGCATCTACGCAACATTTGAGCGATACTCCGGATCGCGCGTACTACTGGGTGTGTCCTTTTTTTTTTTTTTTCATCACACTTTCACTTTCCAGCTCCTGGACAAGCCGTGGTCACAGGTGTCATCCCTTCTCCTCCCCGGTTCTTGCCTTCAATTTTTATCGCGCATAGGGTTCAGCAATCCCACTGCTCGTCGATTGTTCATCGAATGTTGCTAACTCACGCTCTCGCGCTTTCCGCAAGTCAATTTGTCCACAAGAAAAAGTCCCAACGAATTTATACGAGTCCCATGGGTCGGCGACTCCCCTTGGAACTACAGAGTAGCTTGTACCAGGGTCAACGGGGTCATGCTGATAAATCTGTGCGTGGAAATTATACAACCCGTTTATGATGGGGAATAAATCTGACAGCTTGCTGTGGAAAACGTTTTGCGTGTATCCTGTTGTGTTCATGTGATGGGTGAGGGGCGGGGAGCCGGTATAGGGGGCACATATGTCATACGTGAGCTTACTGCACCCGTAATGCTAGTAGCAGTAGGCGATGGCGGGAGCGGCGGGGAAGGGGTTGGGGGTTAATTAAATCTGGTATGACCTCGTAATGAATGAACTGGAGCTACTGCGTGGGTGGCTCGAAAGGTGAATAAATATTGTCACCTGTCGGATTGTAGTGTTTATAGCTCAAGGGATTTTGACTTTTTGCGCGGAGGCCGAGCGACGGGGGAGAGAGGGCGCAGGGAGGGTAGGGGGCGGGGATGTTTGAAGGGTTTGTTAGGTAGGAGGGTTTGCCAAGAGGAAGGGAACAGGGTAGCGGAGAGGGGCAGATGGGAGAACAAAATGCTGCATACCGGTATACTCATGCTAAATGGAGATATATGCCTACTTATTGTTTTTTTATTTTATTCTCCGGCGGATGGGGAAAAAAAAAGCTTTAGCTCACGACACTTCCACGTATTTTCTCACGCGTCGTGTGTCGATTTAACTCAGCTGCGTTCGCAGCACAACGCTAGCTGGCGCACCCTTCGGCTCCCATTGTAGGTATAGCGTAAGCTGTCCCTATCAGTGGTCTTCGTTACAACCCCGGCAGCGCAAGCTGCCGTTGTAAACAGATGCGTGTGTATGCCTACTATTTCAAGACGATGTGGAAGATGGATACTCGTACGAAGTAGGAACAATAGGGCTGTGAGTTGGCTGGAGTTTCCGCCTAGTTATTAGTTGGCTGGCGAAGCCAGCCAACTAACTAACTTTAGTTGACTAGTTGGCTGGCTTCGCCAGCCAACTAGTCGACTAAAGTTAGGCGAGCGAAGCGAGCCAAAAAAGCCCCCCCCGGCCGAGGGGGCCCCGCTGGAGGCGCCCCCGGAGGGCCCGCCGGAGGCGCCTCCGGAGGATCCCGCTGCAGGCGCCGCCGGAGGCAAAAATTACGCTATTTGCCTTCATTTCACACACAAGAAGCATGATAAATGGGCCAAGTTTATCTCTGGTTTTGATCACGAAACAGGTATATTTCTAAAATTCGTCTCAGTTTGTCGGATATTAAAGAGATGCCATAAACGTATATGGTACATACGTACATACTCGCGCAGCAGGCAGTAGCACATCACCAGTACAAACTAAAAATAGGACACAAAATAGCCTGGGATCGACACACAGCTCAGGGCGAGCATCGCTCAAACACCCGAGCCAGAGGTGCTCATCATCCAGTTGACACACTCATGAGAGAGACATACTTGTATTATTACATTAATAAATAGCACGTTGGGACAAAGTCCCGCCATCACAGTTGTCTGTACGCGGTAGCGAACCGCTGCCTTGTCGCGTGCACTCGATTTCGGAGGAGCGCTCGGTACAGCAGTCACTTCTTCGTCTGACGCTCCATCACCGCCATGGTCCGTCGACAGGCCAGGCTCAGCGGTGCCGGCACCCTCGGCTCTGCCATCGGCACCGGCACCGTCGATGGCGATGGGTTGATGCGCCATGAGTTGTTGTGGAAGACCTCTCTCTGTGCGTGCTGGTACGCTGGTACTGCTTGGGGACGCCGAGAACTACGCACCCCGTACCAAACAAGCCTTCCTACAAGCAAGGAAACCCAAAGCCCAAAAATAGTTGGATAGTTGGCACCGCCGCAACTAACTAACTAAACTAGCCAGCTAATAACTAGCTGGCAACTAATAGTCAGCCAACTCACAGCCCTAAGGAACAATCTATACGACAATGCGTCGTGTTGTGTTCACGTCTCTTGGTAATTCTATTGGATTTTTATCTCCGTTTTTCATATGTAAAACTAATAAGTAAGAGGTAGTTATGGTGTGCTGTTTGTCTGGAAGATCAATATGTCCGCTTGAATGAACTAGTTGAATCAAGCTAGATGAATATACGATGGTGTTCCCTGAGCTATAGACAACCAGTGGATACCCTAAATTTCAAGTACGCCGGCCGTCAACCAAAAAAACATGCCTGGGATGTGTAATCAGACAACCATGTCTATCGATATATTTATATAAGCCAGTCGCCCCGGTGTCGTATAAGGTTATCCTCGGACCTGATATAGGTTCGCGTTGTGAGTTCAAATCCCCGCAAGTGCGTACAGTGCTCGTATAAATGTAAGTGGATTTTTACGTGTGCACACATTGAGTTGCGGAGAGCGCGAACTGAGTTGCGGAGAGCGCGAGAGCGTGAGTTAGCAACACTCGATGGAACATCGACGAGAAGTGGGATTGCTGAACAATATGCGCGACAATAAGATGGAGGCAGAGCCGGGGGGAAAAAGTGGTGACACCTGTGACCACCGCTTGTCCAGCACCTGGAAATGGTGTGTTGTCTCGACAATTTACCTTTCTTTTCACCCAGCAACATCAGTTGATTCAGTACCCCCCAAGTCCGTGCTCATTCTTCACCTTGCTAGAGAGATAATCGGAGTTAATCCTACTAGTGAGGTCACAGATTGTGAAATGAGTGAATACATTCCAGTGGTTGTTTCTTCGATTTCCCCTTTATTTTGTTTGTTTCATTTTTTTTTTTTTTTTTTTCTTATTATTTTTTGTTCTTGTTTTTGTTTTTGTTTTTGTTTATTTCGTATTCTCTCTTCCAATGTATTTCTGTTGCTGACGTATGTATGTTGTGCCTGTCGTACCCAGTACTAGGGCATGACATTGCGTTGTCGAATGCATTACGATGCATTATCTCTGTGTCGTAGCTTGTGACCACAGAGCTGATCTTTCTAGGGTGAAGAATCAGTACGGACACTGGGTGTGCTGGATGTCGACGAGTAGAAGAACGGTTTAATGTGAAGAACACACACACACAGTAAATCAAACAGTGGCAATTCATCGAGGTAAGGCGAGTGAAAAATCCTTGCGTACCGGATACGACTCATGTAACAAGCCAAACCAAAAACAAAAAAAAGTGATTCATGTCATCTACTTTTTTCGCTAATAACTCCCTGGACAAATAAGCTGCTCAGGCAAGGAACTAATGGTTAGTGAAACTATTGCACGAGTGAGTGCATACCGTTTTATGACTGAGTCACACAGAGACTTAGTCGAGTTGTGCGAACGAATGCCTCCTGAGTGAGCCATGCAGTATTGAGTGATAAACTGAGTTCCTCATGTGAGGATCGCAATGACCCAGGCTGCACCCATACCGTTCGATGGAAGAAAATAAAATAAAATAAAAGCAAAACAAACGACCGGTGTTCTGAAGAATGTGATGTGCAAGAAAGTAATACTAGTGTTTCACAAAATATAATAGAAGTAACCAGCGACCCCTCCATCCCCACCACGCTTAGTCGGGTTGTGCGAACGAATGCCTCCTGAGCCATGCAGTATCGGGTGATGAATTGAGTTCTCTCATGTGACGATCGCCATGATGACCCAGGCTGCACCCATACCGTTCGATACGAGAAAAAAAAACAAAGAAACAAAGCAAAACAAACGACAGGTGTTGTGAAAAATGTGATGTGCAAGAAAGTAATACTAGTGTTTTACAAAATATAATAAAAGTAACCAATGCCCCCTCCATCCCCACCACGCTTAGTCGGGTTGTGCGAACGAATGCCTCCTGAGCCATGCAGTATCGGGTGATGAAATGAGTTCCTCATGTGAGGATCACGATGACTCAGGCTGCACGCATACCGTTCAATGGAAAAAACAAAGAAAAAAAGCAAACGAAGCAAAACAAACGACAGGCGACAGGTGTTCTGAGGGATGTGATGTTCAAGAAAGCAATAGTAGTGTTTTACCAAATATAATAGAAGTAACCAACGCCCCCCCCATCCCCACCACCCGCCCCATCGCCTAGACTTAGCATCACGCGTATAGCAAACCCCTACATCTATGCAACCTGAAGATGTTGTTGAAAAAGCCCTTTCGACCCCCCCTTCCTCCTTTCCCCCCCCCAACCCCCGCTTCCCCCCCTCCCCCACTGCCTCGAACGTTCCGCCCTCTTCTATCCGGTAGTACGACTTACAGGATATATGTGATAGACTGGTGCATTCTTCCCAAACCGTCAGATTCATCCCCTAGAACGATTTGTAGTTTCCACGCACAGATTGAGCTGCCCCGCACGTCCTGCCCCATCCCCCCCCGCGCCCTCTTGATCAAATCCAAACCCCCACGTCCTTGAAAACTCCGACCTGCCCTCACCGGTTATTCGATTTACAGGATTCACTTGATAAACGGATGCATTTCCTTCCACAGCTAGCTGTCAGATTTTGTTCCCCTCAAAAACGGGTTTTTTGTTTTCGCGCACAGACAGACTGTTTAACATCACCTTGTTGACACTAATAAAAATAGCTTAACTGCCGTAGTTCCAAGGGGAGGCGCTGACCTATATCCTTAATGAGGACACACCACCCATAAAAAAAAACGCGCGATCGGAGTATCACACACAGCTTGCAAAGATGAGTTTCGACAAAATATTCGATCTTACAGCTGGAGTGTAATTCATTGTTTTGTTTTTTTCTTATAATAATATAAGAAACACTCCTCCAGCTGTGAAATCCAACACGTTTTTTAAACTCATCTTTGAAATGTTTGATACTCCGATCGCTCGTACTACGAGTTGTGTGTCCTCATCAAGGATATAGGTCGGCGACTCCTCTTGGAACTACAGCAGTGTAGCGTGTACCAGGGTCAACAGGATGTTGTTCATTAAGATGTGCGTGGAAACTATTAAACCCGTTTTCGAGGGGGACTAAATCTGACAGTCAGTCGTGTGTGGAAGGAAAGGCGTCAGTGTATCAAGTATATTCTGTAATTCGTACAACAACCGGTGAGGGAAGGCCGCAGGTTTTGAAGGCGTGGGGGCCGTGGTCGGGGGCTGGCGAGGGAGTAGACGAGGGGAGCAACTCAATCTGTGCAGCATTTATAACCCTTCAAAGCGACAGATCAAACGGTTGTGGAAGGCACGCATCGATTTATCATGCAAATATATATTTTAAGAACGAAAATACTTGGACTAGACTACGATGTTTTAGAAGAGTGAAAAATACACCTTTTCAGCTAGCTGTGAGATTGACCAAAAATGTTTTTTTTTCATCAAAACTCAGCTTTGGAAGATGCGTGTGATACTTCGATCGCGCGTATTACGGGCTGTGTATTATCGTGAAAGATACAGGTCGATTACTCCCCTGCTAGTGCCAGGGTACACAGGACAAAAACGTCCGGCCTTGTTCTGCGCACGGAAACTGAATGACCCGCATTTCGTTGAGGGGGACAAAACCAGACATCTGAATGTCGGTAAAATTCGGTATGCACTAAAAAATATAAGTGTTCTTGTGTGAGTTAGCTTTCAGATTGGTTCCCGATTTGTACGCGAGTTCCTGTGTACTCCCCGTATATGGAGCAGGCCGGTGGAGGGTCAGCCCAGGTTTGATGCTCGGTTTTTTTTGCTGTCGAGTCGTGATGGAACATGCTGTGGGCGTTGATCGCTGCTGCTCCAAGGTGATCTCTCTCTCCTGCTCTTCTTCTTGATGTATTGCAAGGGCACACTCACTCACACCTGAATGAAGACCGACGAGGGAGATCTGGCGTTGTGCATCAGGCGTCAGGCGATGAACACTTGATCTAAAATAAAGCTCTTCGATCGCCCTTCTCACAAACTACCATCGAATACACAACCAAAAGCGTGGATCCAAGGCGCCAGATCCCTCCACTTTCTACTTGTGGAACCGCTTGCGCTTAAACAGAACATATATTTTAAAAATTATACTACACTCCAGCTGTGAGATCAAATACTTTGTCGTAAC
The DNA here is from genome assembly GCA_012845835.1 of Undaria pinnatifida. Lineage (NCBI taxonomy): Eukaryota > Phaeophyceae > Laminariales > Alariaceae > Undaria > Undaria pinnatifida. Next base: position 25,143,543 of record JABAKD010000016.1, on the reverse strand, counting down.
TCATCTTTGCAAGCTGTGTGTGATACTCCGATCGCGCGTTTCATGGGTGGTGTGTCCTCGTTAAGGATAGCTATTGGTCGGCGACTCCCCGTAGAGCTGCAGCAGTGTAGCTATTAGTGTCAACAGGGTGATTGATGTTAGACAGTGTGTGCGCGGAAAATAAAAAAAAAAGGTTTTGAGGGAACAAATCTGCCAGGTGTGGAAGGCAATGCATCATAAAGTATATGAGAGTACGCAGATTTTTTATTAAATGTGACAAGTTCGAAGGTCGTATATAGCCCTATGGCGTATCGGCATGCAGGGATAGCCAGTCGTGCCGGTGGCGTATCAGGTTATCCCCAGCCTGATATTGGTCAGTTTCGGGAGTTCGAGTCCCCCCGACTGCACACTCGAATAAATTCGTAGGGACTTTATCTTGTGCACAAATTGACTTGAGGAAAACGCGAGAGCGTGAGTTAGCAATAACAGTCGATGAAAAATCGACGAGCAGTGGGATAGCTGAACCCTTTGCGCGATAAAACTTGAAGGCAAGAACCGGGGGGGGGAGGGATGACAACTTTGTCCGCGGCTTGTCCAGAATCTGAAAAGTAAAAGTGTGGTAATGTGGCAAACCCGTATGACATAGCATTCGACGCAGCACTTCCTAATATGACAACTTGACAGTGAAATGCTTAGTCTGGGAAGATAGCCGGACAGTGTAGCTATGATGTGCTATGTGTGATGCTGCTGTATTTCGTGCCAAATAGGATGGCTACGCATGGTAGGTTTTGTATCACTAATATTTAACGAGCGTGTGTTATGTACATTGAACTGATATTTCCACCCTTTTGCAGCTGGCAAAAACAGTGTCGTGCCGATGCCTCTAGAGCGACGACGTTTTATCATTTACGAACGATGAGGGAAGATAAACATTGCTATTACAGCGAGGTAATTTAGTCAAGTAATTCTACCTGCTAGGTGATTTAGTCAAGTAATTCCGCCCGAAACCAGGCGGACAACTCAAGACTTGGCCTAGAGCCATAGCTGAGGACCTTAGGGTGTTCAAAGCCAACGAGGGATCAACGGAACACTCCCCCTTAGTTTTTGGAGTTGGGACCGCGCTGTGGCCAACTGCAGCAAAAAAGGCGGGCAAGTGGTACTGGGGGGTCCTCGAAGCAGCTGAACGGTTCATGGGCAGGTGGCACGAGGATGAGGCAAAGCTGAGTAGACAGCGCCGCGCATCCGCCGTGGGTGGTGTCGAAGGGAACGGGGGGTGGGGGGGCAGCAGGAGGGGTAGAAGGAACACCGCACAAGGGTATGGGGGCAGGGGGGGGGGGCAGGAGGAGTAGAAGGGAAACCGCGGTAGATGAAAGTAGGAAGGAGACCGCAGACAGGGTAGCAAGGTACCCGGCCGACTAGTAGGTGGAACCTTTCTATCTATGCCACTCGTACCGCCAACTGCTTCGGCTGCTCGGAATGTGATGTCTTGGTACTTTGATTTTTCCGTAAATTTATTTATTTTCTTTCTTTTTTTCTCTTCCCTTCTTATCCTTATGAAGGGAGTGTTGCATGGTGGGTAGGTGACGAGCCTGTTTTATTTGGCCCTCCCCGTCTTCCTTCTTCTACTTGTTTCCTTTTTCCGGGGTATTTTTTTCCCTTTCTTTCCCCCTTGCATGTCCATTTTGGCTCATGCTCGGGGTATGTTTCTATCTCCCGAGCTTTGGCTCCCCTTTTTATTTATTTATTTATTTATTTATTTTTTTTTTTTGTCTTGGTTTCTTTCGTTGTTTCTCTCTTTTACAAGGTATTTTGGTTTAATGAGAAGAACACAAAGGGGGGAGGGGGGGAAACAGGAGGAGTAGAAGGAAAGCCGTCCAAGGGAGTGGGGGCAGGGGGGGCAACAGGAGGAATAGAAGGGAGACCGCGGTGGACGAAGGCAGGAAGGAGATGGCAGACAGGGTAGCAAGGTACCAGGCCGACTAGTAGGTACGTAGCACTTTTCTTCTTTTTCTGGCGTCTTTTTTTCCCCTTTGTTCCCTCCTTGCGTGTCCAGGTTTTTGGCTCGTGTTCGGATTATCTTATTTTGGTTTTACTTTACTTTATTTTATTTTATTTTTATTATGTTTCTTTTCCGAGCTTTGGCTCTCCTTTCCGGTTGGGTTGTTTCTTCGATTTCCCCTTCATTTTGTTTGTTTCATTTTTGTTTTATTTTTATCCTTGTTTTTATATGTTTTCTTATTATTATTTTGTTTTTGTTTTTGTTTTTGTTTATTTCGTATTCTCTCTTCCAATGTATTTCTGTTGCTGACGTATGTATGTTGTGCCTGTCGTACCCAGTACTAGGGCATGGCATTGCGTTGTCGAATGCATTACGATGCATTATCTCTGTGTCGTAGCTTGTGACCACAGAGCTGATCTTTCTAGGGTAAAGAATAAGTACGGACACTGGGTGTGCTGGATGTCGACGAGTAGAAGAACGGTTTAATGTGAGGACACACACACCTGCAATGATCACGAGGGGGAAGGGGGATAAGAAACCCTGCAAACAGAGGCCTATCAGGACTAGTGCTTTACAGCGATGCCTGTCCATCGTTTTCATGCTCGGCTATGTTACTCCGTGCAATGTGTGTTGTTTTCATACTACGTAAACCGTTCTTCCTAGCCGACGTCATCAGTAAATCCAACATCAGTGTACTGATTGTTGGTCTCGGATGGAGATAATATCTGTGGTAGCAGCGTATGAAACAGAGTGAAAACAAATAGTTGCAATTCGTCAAGGCAAATACAGTGGAATGCTTTTGATATCCCAACGGACACGAGAAAACTTCGTATTGAGCCAGACCATGGAACAGAGGAATATAATATGGCAAACCACACGACAGGTGTTCTCAGGTATTGTGATGAAACAAGGATCACCTGGACTATCAGCATGTTAGGTGGAAGCTCGTCAAAACCTATCGTGGACAAAAAATAGCTTCCACGGAAGCTTTCACCAACGTAAATTAAAAACTCCGAAGTATTTTCTACCGAAGCTTTCAAACTGAAGTAACTTTTCACCTATTTTTTTTCTGCGAAAGTTTTCTCCGAAGCTTTCACGAAAGCTTTCACGGAAACCTTGTTTGGAAGTAGATTTATTTTCCTACGGAAGCTTTCACGGAAGATTCCACGGAACCTAACCCCAACCCCTAACCTATCGTGGAAGCTTCCGTGGAAGCTTTCGCGGAAGTACTTCCATGGAAGCTTTTGTAGAATCTTTCGTCGAAGTTACTTCTATGAAAGCTTTCGTGGAAGCTTCCGTGGAAGCCACTTCCATTGAAGCTTTCGCAAGAGTTTACGTGGAAGTTTTTTTTTTTTTCGTGGAAGCTTCCATGTCTTCCATAAAAGCAACCTCGGAAGCTGCGAAGAAAACGTATATCCAAAGCGCAAGTGTTGCAGGAGGCCGTGCAAGACGAACAACATTTAATCGTGCTGACGAGGAACAGAGGGTTAGGGTTAAGGTTGAATATACCTGTTGCCCGGACAAAATCAACACGAAGAAGAAAACATTGTGCTGTTTCACGGACGAAAACAACACGAAGAGAAAGAAGGTACCGGCATAAGACTGGGCGGGAGGGAAATAATAGAGCTGACAAATAGAAAATACTCGTAACAACAGCAGAACTGCACTCTCGTTCTTCAGGCTGGAGTTAGGTTTTTGGTACGCGGTACGTATCCCGCTGCAAAACAAACGGTTTCAAAATTAATATAGATGGACTAAATATTCGATCATTGCTATTTTCTCGGGGATATGATGAGGAGGACTTTGTCGTCTCCGCGTCAGTACGCGATTCGCGGTACTACTGGAATTACCGGCCAAATAGCTCCGTTGGAGCGCCGTCTTTCAGGGCCGGCTCAAAACCCCCGTCGCCCTGCCGAATCCGTTCTGCTCCTGGCCGGGATCGGGTACGTGGGCCGAAGGAGACAAGCGAGAAGTGAGCAAAGCTTTCGATTTGGGCGGTATTCGCATGAGCTAATTTTAGATCTCGGCATGTGCAGAGCTTGAACGAAATCAACATACGTGTGGTAAGTCATTCATTTCCAAGTTGGCATCATTTCCAAGTTGGCTTCTCATTTTGTCCCCACCACACTTTTTTCATGGTCACACCTTGGAGCGTTTGGTCTATTGGGCACATCGTACGACTGACTGCTGTGTCGTTGCTTTTCGGTATTGTATTTTAAGGTTAAATATCTTTGTTTGAGCTGTTCGTTGTCTTCAAGGGCGGCCGCTGCCTACCCAACAACAAAATGTACACCCCCCGGTGTCCTTGCTGATTGCCTTTTATTTGGTGACAGTGAGACAGAGTGAACCAAGCAATCGCAATTAATCAAGTTATATAGCAATTAAGATGCTAGCGTACCGGATACGAGAACACAATAAAACAGGCCAAACCACAAGAAAAAAGTAGAAAAAAATACAACGAACGGAGTCGCCTTAAAAAAAAATCGCAGTACGAGAAACAATGTTGTTTTGTCAGTCTTCTTCAAAGCCGCTCCAAACAGCCGTTGCGTACATTATATTGGTCCACGGTCCACCATTCGTCTTGCAGGACCGCACAATATATATATATATATATATATATCCAACACTAATTCCATGTATGATTATCCCCACAAAACGAAATGTGGTTGCGCTTGTAAAGTTAGGTGTGATTAGGGTATGGTAGTGTTTCGATTGCTTTGTTGTGTGGTTGCAAGAATCGCGCCGGCTTCGGACTGTTGCTGTTGTTTGCTTGTTGATACATCGTGTGCGCCAGCAACTAGTTGATGACAGTATAATACAGTATAGGGATCTTCTTGAAAATGCCATTCTCGTGTTCACCAGATGATACAGAGCAACAATAGGGATCTTCTTGGCAACATCTCCTGTGCGCCACAGCAATCGGCGACATAGTAGTTATTATAAGTAAAAGTACCTTGTAGTGGTATTCGAACAAATTTCTCGTGATATGCATACACGCGTCAGACCTGAGTCAAATGGAAAAAACAAAAGAAGAGAAATACGAAGAAAGAAAAGGGGTGTTAAGACATTTCTTATGTAGTCGGATCCCGCCAGTCAAAAACGGCCCGTTTCGACTGGACTTTTTTTCGAATGGATTCTTCTGGTCCTTCTTATCGTCAGTCGGGTCGATTTTATAGTTTTTTGTTCTTCCTAGAGGCGGTTGGTGTGATGGAGTACTGCTGTTCAGCAGTCGAAATCGGTTGGCAGCTCTGTGCTTCGGGTTTTCTCCGCGAGCAACGGCTCGGCCAACCCTCGTGCTAGCGAGTTGGTGGCTTTTGGCTTAGCCGAAAGCCGCCAAAGCTACGTTCGTGGAGTTGCACTCAGCCAAGAGACGCCAAAGCCATAGCAGCTGCAGCCGTTGTTGGCAGCATGGGATCGAGACCGCGCGCTGCTGCCGTCGTGTGATGCACGCTGCTTGCTGGCGAGCGAAACCAGGAATTCGCCACGCTGACTTGCTGCGAAAAGCAGCAGCTGGGATAGCCAAGCCAGCGTCAGCGCCTTGTATGATACTGCAGTGTGGCACTTGGTATGGGTGTGGCCGTGCGGCCGTGTGGGTGTGTTTGGTGGTGGGATAAGCGATGCAATCGGTCCAAAAAACACGTGTAAAACTTTTGCGACTGATCCTTTCGACTGGAGGATCCAGTCAGTCAGTCGAAAAAGCCGAGTTTTTCGGCTGGATCCGCCAGTCGGAATTCTCAGTCGAAAAAAGTTGAGTCGAAAAGTCCTTTTTCGACTGCGTAAGAAAGCCCGATTGGGGCTTCAGTCGAAAAAGGCCGTTATCGACTGACAATCCGACTGCATAAGAAATGGCCTTATATTCCGATTATAGATCGCTCTGACAGTGTGTCAAGCCGGAGCAGGCGTTCATTGCTTCTATCTGTTGTGGGCGATATGTATAGATGTTAGTATGCCGGTATATGCCGATCGGACCGATATTTTTACATCCCGAATAGCCTTGTGGTCACGCTTTGAGAACCAACTGCATATATTCATTCCGAGGGTGAGCGTTTGGTACAAATTGCGGTCGCATGGAAATTGTTTGCCCTAGTGTGCAATATACCCCGCGCCAATATTAGCGAGATTTCTGACTCAAAAAGCGAATGAAACCGGGATTTCAGTTTTTTTTTTGGTGCCGTATAAGTGACAAAGAAATACGTGATACTTCGGGCACATCAAGTATTTCATGACTATTCGACCATTATGCCAGAGAGTCAGGTACGCACTGTTTGGGCGAATTTCCGGCTTTTTCTCACGGGTGCTTATTGTAAGCTCGTAGAGTCGTGCCTATCTTAGTTCCACATAATATCACGTCCTTTTTCCTTGAACACCCCATTGTTGTTTCAAAATTATTGTGCTTATATACGGGGGGGGGCTGGATGCTGGATACAAATAGATCAATTTCTTCCAACTGTGTTGCCGTTGGCGGTGCTTCTCCTGTTTATTCAAGTGTTTCTCATCTCATTTATTTTGAGCGTGGTTGCTCGGCACGTCAACCTGACATTTGAGGCTCAAAATCGCTTTTTTGGTCGACTTATCATGCCGATAACTCATTAAACTGCGCTTGCACTGCAAATATCTGCCATATGTGAGAACAGTGCGAGAAAACCCGACTGGGTCGAAGCAATCGCGGGCTTTTTGGGTCAAAGCCTACCAGCCAATCACGAGAAACATGGATATGGAGGCGGGGTTGACATGCCGTGCGGGGAGGTGTATCGACCTGAGAGTTCATCGCTATAGTTTCAGGGTTGCTGTACCTGTAGAGATTCAGAGGATTTTTGAACCGGGAATGGGGCCCTATCTCCCCCGTGTGCGACGGAACTGCCCCCTATAAGTTGTTGAGCCTCTTTCATCCTTCTATCAGGGTGGGGGGGCGCTGTGGAGATGGCACCAATTAGCGGTTCTAGCCGATGTAACTGGGGTTTCCACACCGTGGGTGGCGGTATTGACCGTAGGGAACTCGATTTTCTTCCCCCGTTTGCCCATTTTTTGGATATATGGCATTTGCCAAGGACCGGGGATGGGACTCTATCGTCTCCAGGTCGAGGTGGTTCTATAATATAAGAGCCTCAGCCAATTAGAGATCGGCCGGTCGGTGGCATTGGGGACTTCCACACCCGTCCGCGAAGGTATTAATCTCGGGGATATATCCGTGTTCGTTCCCGGGCTGTAGGAGATGTATAGGTCTATATGTGAATTAATCATTATTCTGCGAATGGATCCTATCGTCCCCAGTTCGACGGCTACTCCGGCTAATAATGAGCGACCAGCAATCGGACAAAACGGCCATACCAGAAATTTCATGTTTATATTTTTGTCTAAATTAAACCTCAATTGAGCCTGAAATTATGAACTATAAAAAATCCATTTTCAGTGCTATGGCGTACTACTAAAAATATCCCATCGACCAGACGAGAGTGGTATCTACAGCAACAAGTAGCAGCATTTTTGTGTTAGCATTCAAGAAATTGAATGACAAAGAAGAGCAGCGACACCGTGTTTCACGCCTAGAGGACCGTCAGCAAGTCTCTCCACAATCACTAAACACACAATTACAATTGCGCAATAATTAGGCTAAGGATTAGAGGCCTACTTTGACCCGAAAAAACGGTAGGCTATTCGGATCTACCAGCTGAAAATGATTTAGAAATATGATGCAAAACTACTGCCATACCCCTAACCGTAACTACTTGGTTTCAGTGAAGTTGCAGAGATAATTTGTATGCGGTTCATCTCGGAGCTGGAGATGATTTCAGTACTGACGTCATACAGACACCTCACACAGGCACGTGCCCTTGGGATCACATCCTGTCTTTAGCAAGGAGTACAAATTCACGTTTTTATGGACGGAAAGGTGCGGACAAACATGCTTTCCTTGTGGTTTCTGCCTTTTGCTTTTCTGACGTGCTTCGGTAGTGCCAAACACACAAGCCGGTCTTCGCGCCTCGGATCTAGATACATTATAAGAATTAGAAAAAAATCCGGCTGCTGCTGTGAGATCGAAGATTTTGCGGAAACTCATATTTGCAAACTGTGTGTGATACTCTGATCGCGCGTATTAATAAATGGTATCATGCATGCAGTAGCAAAATCTGGCTCAGTGAGTGCCCGTCAGTTGCTACGTAAATAACATGCAGCAAACATTTGGTCATCCCTCTGCTGGCCCTGAATGCTTGGCTGAGTCGGAGCTGAGTCTCTTCGTGGCCAGACTAAGGGGCCAGTCTGCGTGGGCTCGGATGTATCCGATCGAAATATTTAGTCTATGATGAAGCTCGGGATTGGATTCACGCAAGAAACGGAGAAATGAAGGAAACGACACAAGTAGTAGATAGTCTACTGTCGGTCCATATCAATCTCTAGGCAAGTGATTTACGTTCTACACGCGCAGACTTCTGTGTGTTGTTGGGGGGTGTAAAACTATTTTTAATCTCTACCCAGTATTGAATCGAACAAGTCGAAGTGCTGCCCTGCCATACCCGGAGCATGGATGCCGGCATACATGCCGAGCCCTTGTATGTCCCATAATATTTGCTTGCACGTATGATTGTTTTGGCTGTAAGATTATCTCTCACCCAGCAATCCGCATGGGGAATCACTCGTTGATTGAACCACATAAAATATATCGTACACGTACCCGTCACTCAGCAATTTTTTTCTGCGCCCCCCACCACGAAAGAGCGATAGGTACCAGCAAAAAAACAAATCAGTTGCTCGGGACGAGCGATATCTTACACGTGCAATGATTTTGCGACGCCTTGCCGAAAGTTATGGTCCATGCAGGATACATTATAACTTTTCCGAGCAGCAATGCGCACCTTGCTCAGAGAAAGGGTGCATGACATAAAATTGAAAGCAAGTCTAAATAAAGAGCTAATAATTTCCTATCGATAGCGGTAATCCGTCAACAGTTGGATTTTTATTTCGAGTGTTATTTGCTTCTTCGTCGCCAATAAACCGTAAAAAAAACTTGATACCGGTACCTTTTTAGCGGGGCGTAAACTTTTTGCAAGCCGATTATGATCAACCACGGACTCGGGTAGATGTGGCAAATAAATGCAATCGTAATGATTTGTTCTCACCCTATATTTGCACGAGATGGCGGAAAATATCGGCATTATACAAGGAATATCACGTCATCTGCATAGCTTTTGCTGCGGAGGTCGCACTTTACGACCCAAAGAAATGAAGTGGGAAACGATTCCGTTTGTCGTGCTCTAAATCTGAAAAAATGGGTTCTTCTTGGAAAACTCAACTTGAGGATATCCTGATGGTTTTATCCATTTCGGTAGTTTTTTGCCCATTTTAGCCATATACGACGTAGTCTGTTGGGTTGCCTTTTTTGGTGATTGCCCACTTATGACTTGATTTTAGTGTTTGGATAAGTTTTCACCTCTTGACGGTATTTGATTCCCTTAGCCTTGGTGGTCACGACGAAGGTCATTTCATTTTTCACTTCGACATATTTCGAAAGCTACTACAAAGACTAGCTGAAAACAAAGTGGACAACTTGTCCAGGACCTGCAAGGACTAGTCCGTGCACAACTCAAAATCCTAAAATTTCCAAGCACAAATGACAAGTTTCATCTGCACACAATTGGTTGTTTCGAAATCTGAAAGTAATCACAAACGGCCTGTTAACAGGCGCATTGCGTGACTGAGAGTTTTTTTTTTCTTCTTGTCGACTCTCTTTGCCGATAAAACGGAAAAACATGCTCTGTTTTCCAGAGGTGTTTTGTTCGTCAATGCCAAAAAACTCAACGGTCATGAACAGATCTCGGAATTTGCCAGGGTTTTTTTAAATATTCAACATACAGTAGCGGCTACGGTTGAAGAGAACTTTTTTAAGAGAAAGTACGGATTCAAGAGAGAGGAAATGGCTTGTACCAATCAAACTCGATTTAAGAGAGAATTCCTATAGCTTCCCGAGATTTTCTCTTAAATCGAACCACTTGGAAACCACGTGGACACACACATCACACACAGATTGTGTTCAGGCTGACAGGTCGCGAGGGTAGTATTAGTTTCTTGGGTTTGTGTTATTTGTAGGTGAGTGATGTCTTGATAATGTGAAGGTTTCTTATTCCGTTGACTCGTGTTTTGTCGGGGGTTTAAATCGATGGGATGAGAGGTTGAGGGTGTTGCGTTGAGGGTACGGTGGGCGGAAGGGGTGCAGAGTGTAAACGGGTGCGTCTTTCTTGAGTGCTATGCATTCGTAGCCTCGTGTTGTCCTTTTAGAAGAGGTGCGAGCATGAACCACACCTATAAAACAACAACAAAACCGACACACGACGCGAATGAAAATACGTGGAAGTGTGGTGAGCTAAATTAAAGCTTTATTTTTCCCCATCCGCTGGAGGATAAAAAAAAAACAACAACAGAACCACCACTGCTGTACCGACTTTGCGTGTCCACGTGCAAAATGTGCATCGCATGACACGACGATGATTTATTTTCCAAGCGCAGATCCACCAAAAGCGCACCACGTACTTGGGTCCACGTGCTCGCCAACCAAGAGAATGAGCGGTGTTTGGAGGTAGCCCGACGTGGTAACGCTTGCTGCGTTACGCGACATTGAATGATACACTCTCTACGACCTCCTACGCCATATAGTTCGGACAAGAGCGTCTCTCTCTGGCGCGCTTTCGATTTGGCTACGGTATAAGAGAATATTCTCTTTTACCGTAGCCGAGACGGTATAAGAGAAAGCCGGATTTAAGAGAGAGAAATTGGCTTGTACCGACCCTCTCTTAAACCGTAGCCGCTACTGTATATGAAATTGACGGAGAAATCGCCTCAAAGCTTGATCTAGAGGGTCAACTTGTTTTGTTTCACGTGCGATAACTAACCGACGACCAATTATAAACTAACCGACTGATTTCAGAATAAAGTGGGGCAAACGATTCCTCTTATCAATCCCCGGGTTGGTATTTTTGGTTTTCGGTGGGAAAAATCTGTTTTTGAAGATATTCCCACTTTTTTTGTTATTCAGCACCATGCGGCGACTTTTCGTTTCGCTGGGTGTACGCACGACAGCACAATAACCGCACACGCGACAGCCCGAACAACACAAAACACACGCAGCACATGGGGAAGCCCAAGGGACGGGACGGGCTATGAAGAAGATATTTCGCAATCGCGGAGCCGATGGCCGGGCGGTTTCTAAGAAGCCGAAGCCGGCGCAGCAACATGATCTTCCATCGCCCGTCGCCGGTGATCCACCCTTCGATGGCCACGACGGCGCGTATTTGATAGACGTGGATGAGGAGGAAAGGAAAGCATCAGACGAGGACGGCGACGGCGAGGAGTGAAGCGCTCAAGGAGAGCGCGCCCAGTCTAAAATTTTTTTAGAAGGCATGATGAGAAAAATGGAATGTGTCGTGAAGACGACTGGTGGTGTGCTTGGGTCCGTTTGGCCTGAGGTGCTCTTTCAGCGCGATGATTTTTTATGCATTGGTCATGTGCACAATGCCAAGTGGTTTCCGCCGCTGCTGGTGTAGACTATGGTTGTATTTTATGAAAATGATCACTATACAAATATATTGTACTAAATGGTAGTGACGTTGTGTGGCGATATGGCCGTGTCACAAGCGGTTGCCGAGCGGCCCGTGGACCTGCATAGTCTAAGCGATTAATGAACGGAAGTTCAAGCCTCATGTCAAGAAAAAGGGTTTATGCAGCTGGCAAACCCGGGGGGGGGTATTCAGGCATCACCTGGCCAACCCCGGGATAAGTTCGCTTCTCTCCTCCGGGAAAACACACTGCTCGAGTATAAATATATATAAAATCATTCCTTGAATATCGAGCCATTCCTTGGTGTCATGGACTTTGGTCAGGAGTTTTTTGTCTCGGCCTAAGTATGCGATTCGCGGAACTGGAATTCTCGGTCGAATATGGCTTGGTTCAAGCGCCGCCTTCGGGGGGCGGCTCCAACGCCCCTCGCCCTGCCGTGTCCGTTCCGCACATCGACGTGAACGCGGACGGGTGCCGAGCGAGACGAGGGAGTGTCAAAGGAGGAATTTTGGAAAAATTGTTGAATCTTAATGGCTGCAACGCCTGAATGATTTACAAAATTGGCATCATTTCCAAACGGTACGTGATAATGTTTGGAATTTTGCGGTAGCATACTCTCGAGCGTTAGTTTCTTTGCTGTACTTTTTTACTAGTTCGTTTGGTTTCTTGCTCGGCATTTTTTTTTTGCTTTTGTTTCTGCTCGTTTTGCCAGCTGGAAATTCAATTTTTTAGTGTGGTTTCACCTAAAACGTGACACAACATACCGACGATATCCAACAACTTCGTGACACAAATTACCGACGGCAAGACGTTTCGTGACAAAACAACTCCCGAATCATGATACTTTCACGGAACAGAATTTCGAGACAAAACAAAGCAGGTAGAGCCGTCTCTTCGGCCTTTGGCCGTGGCTTTAGCACGGCCGCTGACACTCCAGGCAGCCTCTGCTGTAGGCATGAACGAATGCGGTTGTTTCGCAGCGAACTATCCCGCTGTGCTCGCTTCTATGTGGCCATTGTCCATGCCGTTTCATGTCACCTTCCTTCTGTTTTGAGCTCGTCGTCGTACGGTTGAGGTACGAGGAAACCCGTACGTACTCGGTGAGAACAGCAGTATGTACGACGAGCATGAACGCTAATTGACGACATTGGAAAACACAAAACAGCAGGTGTAGCAGCAGTAGCCGAAGGGCGAAACGTCTAGCACATAATGCAGCAACAAGTAGCAACCAGAACTGCATACAGCAGATAGCTCAAAGTGCAGTGCGAGTGCCGTTGGCAAGTTTAGTCGTACACGCATCACTCTTTCCCATATATAACAGAATTTCGAGACAAAACAAAGCAGGTAGAGCCGTCTCTTCGGCCTTTGGCCCTGGCTTTAGCACGGCCGCTGACACTCCAGCCAGCCTCTGCTGTAGGCATGAACGAGTGCGGTTGATTCGCAGCGAACTATCCCGCTGTGCTCGCTTCTATGTGGCCATTGTCCATGCCATTTCATGTCACCTCCCTTTTGTTTTGAGCTCGTCGTCGTACGGTTGAGGTACGAGGAAACCTGCACGTACTCTTGACGTACTTGGTGAGAACAGCAGTATGTACGACGAGCATGAACGCCAACTGACGACATTGGCAAACACACAACAGCAGGTGTAGCAGCAGTAGCCGAAGGGCGAAACGTCTAGCACATAATGCAGCAACAAGTAGCAACCATAACTACAGCAGATAGCTCAAAGTGCAGTGCGAGTGCCGTTGGCAAGTTTAGTCGTACACACACTCTCAAGAGCCAACAAGAGGCAGGGCAGGGGCCCCCAACACAGAGACACGTGACAACCACGGCCAGCTGTCGATCGCGTAATTGTCCGGTGGTCCGTGCTTCGGTGGGTGTATCGGAAGTCATTCGTAGTACTACTGCTGTAGACCGTCGAAAGACCACGTGACATGTGACATCCCGTTCTGGTGGCAGCCTCGCCAGTAGACCCCCCAATTTTTTTTTTTCTTTTCTTCTTCTAGGCCTTATGCACCCATTTCCTTTTCTTTCTCTTCTTTGTTCTTTGTTTCTTTTTACCAATTGACTTGCGTTTGTTGTCTGTATGCGTAGTAGTGATAGATACTACGTGAGATATATACGTGGTAGTCTTTTGGGTGGCAAGCGGTATAGTCGGTTTTCCCAGGCGCGAGTAATGAGACGTGTGCACCGGTATGGACCTGGCACATCGTAGGGTGACTACCGATTTCACTTTTATATGTTTCTGGTGGAGGCATGAATTGCGTCAGCTGTGATTTATGCGTTGTACCACCTTGGGTTGTTTGTGTTTTTCCCTAGGGTATTCCTCTGCTCCAGATTGACTGGAACCAGTCCGGTGACCACGGACTGGATTGTGCGAGTTAATGTGAGAACAACAACAACTGAAATATTGCCTGTTTCTTGACCTTTCAGCTGCTTCCTGCAAATTTGTTTTTTCTGCCAACACGATTTTGAACCTTTTCGCGATTTTTCCTTTTTTTTTTTGTCTAGTAAGTTGATTTGCCGCTAATTAGCCGCCCGTGCATTAGTTGCAGAACGGTCCAGCTTTAGCTTTTCTTTGATTGCCACCATTTGTTTTGTAGTTGGCGAAGCTTCATCGGCTGAGATCTGGGCTTGGCTCATAAGCTCCACACCGCCCAGCACGCCATCGCAGCGCAATTGCTCACAGCAACGCAGCGCCGTGCAGTGCCCTGCGGCTCAGCTCAGCAGGGCACCGCAGCGCAGCGCTAGCTCAGCAGAGCGAAGCGCTAGCTCAGCAGAGCGAAGCGCTATGCTTTGCCGTGCTCTGCCGTCGCGATCGTTCGTTGTTCATGGTATCTAAAACTCCGCGTAGGCTGATATTTAGGTATTTGGCGCTTTATTCTATATCGCGTCAACCATCGTAATATCATACAATATGGGGGAGGGAATGTAATCTCTATGCAAAGATCTTGTTTTGGTTTAATCGATTGTCAGCCGGCCGCCCCGGTGGTCTAATGGTTTTTCCATCGAATACTACTAACGTTTGGTTGTCCTTGAGTTCGACACCCACCACGATGAAATATGACTTAATTTTCAAAAATACGATAAAAAAAAGAGATCAACTGCTGAGAGCGCCTGCTAGGTACAATTCGACGCTAGTCGACAAAGGAAGAAAATGCTCGATTCTCCTCGCGGTAAAAATGAAGGGACGTGATGAAGTGGGGAGGGAGGAGGAGAGCCCGCTATGTGACCCCGGATCTGAATTACGATTGGGAGGGAGCGAGAGAATGGTGCGGGGATGATAAATGGGATGAAGAAAAAAAAATGTTGCAAAGAAAGGTATATCAGGTATGATTATTTCTACCAGTAAATAATATGTCAGTCTCTGGGGAAATACGCACGGCACCATCAGCAGTCGTCATGGTAGAGACACTCCGGATAATATGTATTGAGGGGACGCGTCCGATTTCGACAACGTGAAAGCACCCACGAAGCAAAGATAGCAGACACACATATCCCGCCTTCTCGAGAAAAAGCAGAGAAGAAGCGCTACACCAACCTCCCGTACGAGCAAAGCCACCCCCGCACCTATCTTAGACAACGCCGACGCAACGAGAAATCGCCCTCCTCTTGTTCGTTTTTCTCCTCGCCCGCAACCACGCAGACCAATCAATGCGACAGCCTTCACGTAACAAACAAAGCAATCTTCTTCCAACTCCTTGCCGGCAGACATGGCCCCATGTCGACGTTTGATGCAAACCGACTCTGCATCCTGTCGACTTCGAACCTCCATTGCCACGGGGACAGCAGTGCAGTCTCTTCATTAATGCCAAGGCCTCTTTCGTTTCGCCTAGAGGCGACGCAGGTTCTGAATTTACTATTTTCGGTATTTTTGTTTGATAGACGCCAACTTTTACTTGACGGCGCATTTAACATATAGTGTATTTCGCCTATCCTTGCCTTCTTTGTTGTAAATTATGACGTTTTTTTTCTGTCAAATCATGACTTTCATAATCCCATGTTCGTATTCAACTCTTGACATTACTTTAAAGTTCAATGCATGCCAAATCGGACAGCTACACCTTAAGTTGTCGAAGTGCTGCCCTGCCCTACCCGAAGCATGGGCGCCGTCGAATGCCGGCGCCCATGCGGAGCCCTTGTAGACTATATTTTGATTACCTCGGGTAGTCATATAGTCTAGTCTATATCATTGATACCGGCATTTGTATTGCGGTTTTTAGTTCGATTGCTCTTGTTTCACTGCATGCCCGCGGGTCGTCACTCTGACAGCACTCCAGACAGCAGGTGCGTTCGTCTGTGCTTACGATTACTGTGCGGTTCGCACGGTGCAGGCAGCCCGACCGCTGTAGTTTGTTGCCGCGAGTTGGTTAGCTGTGGGACCGGGGGAACTCTATGGTGTACTTGACGGGATACCCGCGGCTATGTGAGTCCAGTTTGCACATTGGACCTTTGAACTTTTGCGCCCTTCTTCGTATTGTGCGTTTTTAGACGGGAAAGGGTGGTACATCCCGGACGAATTTTGATCAAGTGATTTAGGTTTACTGGTCTTCCTAGGGCTCCAGCACCTTTGTGTGCCCACGGACTCTTGATTTTTGACAAGAAGAGTTAATAATGTGAGAACAACAACATCAACAACAATAAAATACATAGATATTATGAATGTATGCAATATATCGTTTACACATCGCAGTATATATTAGATGGGAAACACACTGAAATTGTGTGAATGATGATATGTATCAGGTATATGTTACCTGGATGTATGTGTGTTTCGTCTGTGTAGAGTGCGTTATACCGCCGCTTGGGTGAACAAAATAATACCTCAACCAACTTCGACATATTTTCCGGCCAACTCGCCTAAATTCCGGGAGATTTTGAGACCATTTTCGCTGAAAATTTTGCATTTTTTCTAGCTCTCGAGAATAATACAGATTTCGCCGTATCTTGGCACGGCGATCACGAATATCTTGGTTTTTTTTTCAACTTTTTTTATTGTTGCAGAGGTCGTGACCGAAAACGTGACTGGACAAATGGCCCTGCACGGACCATGTTTCCCCGCTTTTTTTTTGTTTGTTTTCGCACAAGCAACACAACTCGATCGAACCGTTTCCAAACGCACACACACGCTCTCGGCCCACCAGTATTGGAGATTGAACAGACAAATGAGAGCCCGTCCCGTATCTGAACGAAATATCATACCGGTCGAGGCGAGGCCCATTGCCGACGCTTCCGCGCTTGCTTCCTGTTCGTTTAATCAATCGCTTCGCTATCGATGTTGCTTCTTGCTCCGGCAATTTCCCTTATTCGCCGTCTAGCGATGAACTCGACAATAACGAAAGCACGAATTATCTGGTCAAGTAAGCGACCGCTGTCCAGTTGTCAACACCAGCTCTGTCTGTTCGCGTGTTGTACCAGTCTGCTAGAACCATCCAGTGTGCCGTACCGCTTGTTATCTCCACAAGGCTTAGGCGCGATAAACCAAACAATGCCAGCTGCTGCTGCTGTCAAAGATAAGCTACGTACGTACTACGCCAGAAAACTAATAACCATAAAGCCGAATTCCCTCTATAAACTACAAAGCATGTTTTCTAATCGGTTTCCGATTCTCAATAATCTTCATCTGTAATATACACTCAATTTCAAGTAGATTTTTAGACCTCCCGGTCATTTCGTCAAACGACGCCCAACCACGTGGCGACGTGAAGCTGCGTAGGCACGATGATTGGCCGATTACAGCGGTGTCTTTAGTTCTGTCTAATTCGTAGTGGTTCACAAGATACGACTCTGGGATGGTTATCCGTTTCTTGGCTGGCCCAGCTCGTAAGAAAAAAATGAACAGGCGACAGCAAGTCATTATTGCGCTGTGTCGATTTCACACCCCCCATGGAACTCGACGAAAACAATATAAATGGCATAAACTACCACTTGTTCTAGAAGGTTCAGGGCTAGACTATAATAGCAATGCAATTGCACTCATCTCACAGGCAGTAGTAACGGTACTAACGGTAGTGATTGCAGTTGATGAAAAACTAATAATGAACCTACCTGTCCGATTCATTTACCGGTTAGTCATCATTACAGCAATTTCACGCGTACATGTTTTAGGACTTGGTCACGGAAGCTTGGTCGGGTGGTGCGAACGAATGCCTTCAAAGTCATTCTTCGGGTGATGGCGTTTATGTTAATGTTGACGTCCTCCTCATGCCAGGAGCCAAGGAAATTCGTCTGCTGCACCCCTAGACTACCTATTAACGTGGTCTCGCTCCGGGTAAATATTACAAACATATACATATTACGTAGTACCACACACTACAGTTACTAGACGTACTAGTACCTTTCCATGCGATCTAACATTTATTTTCTGCGTTCATCTACTACATGAAGCTGTATCAGTACGGCTGCTCCCCGCCCCCCGTCACCCCGGTTTCCGTGGTTCCTGCTCTTGGTGTCCTCTGCTGTGAAGCGTCGCCAGTTCTTCTCCGCCATGTCCATGTGCCATCTCGGCATGAGGCGGTACTCATCGTCGAGGATCCCACTACCAGTTCCCACGCGTCATAGCCTCCCCGAGCCGAAGCACGGTCTCTTCTCCGAACAACAGTGTAGGGGGAGCTATCCGTGGACCTCTCGGTTGCCTGATGTCGCCCACTAGACACTGGGCACAGTTTATTTCTGGTCGACCTTGTTCCTGGTTCACCCCACCAGTCATCGTCCCGAACATTGCGGGATGGGTCAGAAGTCGCTTATTGATGGTCCGTCGTCCGGCTCCCGTAAGGTGCAGGCGTCGTATGCGGATGGTCGTCTCAAGGCTCTCACATTGTGCCTTCTTGAGAGCTTTGGCGTACGGCATTGGTGCGGCACAACCCATCACCGCCCTCCTCCCGTTTTGTCCCCGCCCAGTTCGTTCAAACGCTCCACTTACAATCGAAATCGGCCAGAGCAATAAAAACTTGTACGCAATTGGTATCACGACATTACCTTTGAATTTATTCATGACGTAGCTTTCATTCATCACCCCTTCCCTTTCCAACGCCCCCTCCTTCCCCACACCCCACACGATCGCCTAGACCCAGCACCGCCCGTATAGCAAGCCCCTAAAAATATGATTAATACGCGCGATCGGGATGTCACACACATTGTTGCCATGATGAGTATCGACCTGATCCTTGTTCTCGTAGCTAAAGTGTTATTCATAATTATATGCGACCTAAACCTCTTTAAAACCCTTTCCCCCCCCGCCCACCCCTTTTTTCCTTGCTCTCTCTTGCTCAAACTACCCACCTAATTTCGAAATCCGCCACAGTAATAAACACTTCCACGCCCTGGATATCACGTCATTATCGTTTTAGAGCCGTTCATGCCGCTGCTGAAATTGCCAACCCCATCCCCGCCCCCAACGCCCCCTCCTTCTCAACTACCCGCACCACCGCCTAGACATGGCACCACGCGTATAGCAAACCCCTACATATATGCGACCTAAAGCCCTCTCCCCCCGCCCCCCGCCACCCCCGCCACATTCCCCACCCCTCCCCCACAAGAAGGAATTATAGTTTCCACACACAAATTGAGCGGCCCCACTTGTCTCTCCCCCCCTTCTCCCCCTCCCGTCCTCCCTTTTGATCAAAATGAGGACCCCACGTCTTTCAAAACTACGCCCTTCACTCCCCGGTTTTTCGACTTACAGGATCACTTGATAAACTGATGCATTTCCTGCCACAACTGTCAGATTTTGTCCCCCTCAGAAACGGGTTAATAGTTCCCGCGCACAGACTGCCTAACATCACCCTCTTGACCCTGATAGCTACACTGTAGTTGCAAGGGGAGTCGCCGGCCTATATCCTTAATGAGGACACACAACTCGTAATACGCGCGATCGGAGTATCACACACACAGCTTGCTAAGATGAGTTCCGATCAATATAATTAATCTCACAGCTGGAGCGTATTTTAATTGTATGATAATTTTCAACCTTTAGAGCCCCATATCGGCACGGTAAAAACATGTCAATCGTAGTTGTAGCCATGTAAACACTGACGATTTACACTTCTCCCTCTCGTGCTCAATGGTGGTGACATTGCATGACCACATCACCTCGCATGTTCAATTCTGTAATATTTATCTCTGTCTTATACTTATCGACCTCAGAGCCCCACATCACCACGGTAAAATCGTGAAAACTACATGGCTACACGTATCAGTTAAAATGTTATATTTCGCGATCCATGTACAATAGCACGCCACGAAGCAAGAACACATTGTTGACTACACCTAAAAATTGTTTTGTACATCACACCTAACATCGAATCAGCGAATGGAATATATTACCACGCAGGTGATATAAACTGATTCATTCCGTCTACAACCGTCAGACTCGTCCCGTTGAAGGCTTTATAGTTTCCGCGCACATATTGAGTCGTCCCGCCTGTCTCTTCCCCGCGTTCCAATCCCTCTTGTTCAAACGCCCCACGTTAAATCAAAATGTGCTAAAGTATTGAAGACTACCGAGCAGTTGATATAACCTCAGTATAATTCTAGCCATCCATGCCGTAGCTCCAATTCACCCCCCCCTCACCCCCTCCCCCCAACGCCTCCTCCTTCCCTACCACCAGCAATATCGCCTAGACCTGGCACTACGTGTATAGCAAGTCCCTACGTCTTTGCGACCTGAAGCTGTTGAAAATCCCCTCCCCCAAACTTCCTTCCCTACCCCTTTGAACACTCCGCCCCTTCCTCACTGGTTGTACGACATGCAGGATACACTTGATAAATTAATGCATTTCCTTTCACAACTATCAGATGTTGTCCCTCTCAAAAACGGGCTTTATATTTTCGCGCACAAACTGACTGACATCGCCCTGTCGACCCTGGTACAAGTTACACTGTAGTTCCATGGGGAGTCGCCGACCCATGTCCTTTATGATGACACACAGCCAGTAATGTGCGCAATTGGAGCATCACACACAGCTTGCAAACCCAGCAGTGTTGAAGAAAGAATATGCCACAACTAGAAAGTAACGCGCCTCGGATATCAAACAAGATGGCAGAACTCGTCCCTCAATCCCACGGCCCGGCGTTGCGCTTGCCCGAACGTTCTCACCCGCTGTTGGCAGATCAACACCATGCGCGTCCAACGTCTCATAGGTCTGTTTAGCTTCGGCGTTCTCGTCATGCTACCCACAGTCTGGGCTCAAGGAGCAGGAGAAGGTCTGTACTGACACCGGCGATGGACACTCTCCCTTTGTTTTCGCGGCTGTAATGACGCTACCGTTCATGTCTCGCGGCTCGCCGCTATGCCATACAACAGAAAGGAAAAACTAACAAAAAACATGTATCTTCAAGCCGCGGGCTCGACACACCCACAGATTAATGGAGAAGCTGTACCTCGAGATGTCACATGATCCACTTGAATACACGAGTAAGCCATGCCTCAATGTCATCAACATTACCTAAATATGACTCGTACATGCGTGCAGTATCATGTTTGTCACACACCCGAGTCGCATGGTATAACAACAACAGTAACAGCGACTGCCTCAGCGAGTAGGCCTCGCATTCCAAGGAGTATAAATACACATCAGTTCGCCTGCCGATAATAAGCGTCCCTTACAAAAAAAATGTATTTCGAATACCTGTCCATGCATTATCTTCACCCGTAATACCACGACCACCTTTTAAAAGATCGATTCCCGGTATGATGTTTTTGAAAGCCATGTCTCTGTGATATCAATATATAGACTGCATATAGTCTATGTGTCTTACGTGAAGTTTCCGTTGTCGTTAAACGAACGCAACGCTGGAGTTCTGATGGGCGAACACAATGTCGGAAAGCCCATGTCCTCGAAACGTTTGTTTCGATCGAATTGCCGTCTACGAACGGGACGAGCCAGCTACCACCCCGAGCCATTCCATCATTTTTTGCTTAGTTTGGTAAATGTAACCCACACGGCGTGCACCCGAATCCCCATCCACACCAACAGATTTTACCGTCACATTTAATGCAACAGGCAGTTCGTTGAGTATGCGGTAGTTATACATACCGGACCGCCAGACTGCCACGCCCTATAGCATACCCAATGCACAAAGAAGCCTCCAAGGGCTCTCATGTGTTGACTGCCACACGTTCGCATTATTCCTACATTTCGTTGATATTTTATGTGTGAAGCCGTTTTAAAGACGATCATCATGAAGTGACGCTTTTTCGACCTGGCTTCGAGCCTTTTGATGGTGTATAGTGCGTTGTTTCGTTCCCGCGTTCCCCACCGCTGACTACCCCTGTCTGTTGTCTTTCCTCTTTGTGCGTAGATTGTGGCATTGGTGATACCTGCGACAACAACCTTTGCTGCATGGTCAGCGGTCAATGCTCATGTGATTAGGGAGCTGAGCCTATGGCAATGATGACAAGAGTGTGCACCTGTAGAATGGTATATTTCAAACGACTCCACAATGTTGATTTGATACGCGACGTGTTTTACTCATTGTTTAACCCATTGAAAGACTTGCATTCTCTCATTATCCTCAAATCGAAAACAATGTTTGACGTACATGTGCTTTGTTTTCTCTCGATGCTAGCTTTGGAGGCTGGGTCAGTGGAAGGCGGAGGGTTCGCCAACGACGTTTGCGAGTGCGTCAACCCGCTTTACGATGCTGACGTTCAGCTGTGTGGTGAGTCCATCCGCAACGCGATTAAACGCAATTATGCGCTTCGGTGATGTATCGGTCGACCTAGTCGTCTCTTTCATAATTGATAGGTTGTGTCAAAGCACAATGCATGAATACTGTCTAACAAACACAACGTCGGAAAACCCATGTCCTCGAAACGTGTGTTCTGATCGAATTAACCGTCTGCGCACGGGACGAGCCAGCTACCACTCCGAGCTATTCCAACCCCTATTGTTATGTTTGGTAATGCAGCCCGCACGGCGTGCACCCGAATCTCATCCACACCAACAGATTGTACTGTCGCATTTACTGCACCAGGCAGTTAGTGGAGTATGAGGTATTTACACGCGCCGGACCGCCAGACTGCGACGCTTGTCGAACCCCCTTGATACAAGTAGCCGCCAAGCTTGTTTGAAGCCCTCTTGATGCAATCGTCATGAAATGATTCCCTTCTCACTTGACTGCAACCCTTTAAATAAAGGGTGTACAGTGCTTTGTCTCGTGCTCCCGTTCCCCGAAGCTGACTATTCTTGTCCGATGCCGGTTTCTCTTCGTGCGTAGCGTGTGACACTGACGACGACTGCCCTGGCGACCTCTGCTGCATGGTCAACAGTCTATGCTCAAGTGAGTAGGGAGCTGAGCCTATGGCGATGATGAGTGGTACAAGGGTGCACCTGGGGAATGGTATATTCCAAACGACTCCGCCTTGTTACGTGGTACGCGACGTGTTTCACCTAATCCTTGACCCATTGCAAGACTCGCCTTCTCTCCTCTTGACTAAAGGCAAAAACAAACTATGTTTGACATACACGTGCTTTGTTCTTTCTCGATTCTAGTTGTGGAGGCTGGGTCAGTGGAAGGCGGAGAGTCTGCCGACGACGTTTGCGAATGCGCCAGCCCGGTTTACGATGCCGAGCTTCAGCTGTGTGGTGAGTCCATCTGCAACGCGATTGTACCCAATTAAGCGCTTCGTTGATTTATGGGTCGACCTGGCCGTTTCTTTCATAGTTAATGTGGTGTGCTAATCAACCACGGCTGATGCCGAAGGTACTTGGAGGGAACACCCGACAACTGAAGGCAATCACCCAAAAGTCGTGGGTACTTGTTGAGAAGACCTAACGGCAGCATTTTTTCTTGTGGCATTTGGCGCAAGAAACACTGTAGTGTCAGCTGCTGCCGGAGGCCGAAACGTGATTGTTCGAAACACACCTTCTAGTGATCTCGTCGTGCCCCCATTAAATTGCTTGTTTTTTAGGCTTGTTTGTCTTCCGCATGACCAAATCGAAATGACGTACAACAACCCATTGCTCATCCCAACAATTTAATGTATGTTACACGCACACACCAATGGGATAAATGCAAAGGACGATAAACAGATATAACCCCCTTATGTTGATATGGCGTAGAATGTAGCCTCTTACTGGTTTCTGGTTTCCCCAATGCGAGCGGGGTGTGCTGTCAGTTGGTGACATTGTAGTACAGTCCAGCCTGCTCCGCATAGATTACCGCATACTGAAGACCAAAGCGCATATAGCATACACAAAACTCTTGACCGACTCACGCTGTTCGTCTTGCATAGAACTCCTCCGCAAACGCAACATGCAGTCTTTATGAAATCGACACGTAGATGTGTCCGGTTCAGGCTAACGCACTTTCGAACGTTTCTGGCACTTGCGATAATGTAGGAGCGGGCCGGGTTTGTGTGCTCTAGCCCTTGTTTGTTTTTTTCAATGGGGTTGATGAGCTATTGATAGTAAGGAGGTCGGCATCTTCGTGACGCATTGTGACACGCATGACAATCATTAAATAGAGTCTTGACGCTGATTAGGCGTGCATTACGGGCAGCGTCAGATATTCACCCCATAAAAGTGGTCATTGATGAGATGAGAGCTGTGCAAGATGAGCTTGTGGGTACTGAACACGAATGCATTTCGAAGGTCATAACCTCCACCACCACCACCCGAGCCACAGCTTGGGGTAGACTGACAGGAAGAGCTCCCGTCCCTGGGCTGCTTGGTCGTCGCTGTGTCTTCCCCACGCCCATAACAAGGGTGCCACAGGGACAGCCAATGCCCAGGAAATCTATGCTGCATGGACACCGACTTATGCTCAGGTAAGTTTTTTCTAGAAGGTAATATGTGTGCGCACAAGCAGGGAGGAGCAGATCGCCGTATGGAGTGAGCAAGAGAGAGCGACCCATTCGGCCCTATATTAGATCCATGTCGTGTAAGGCGGCCCTAAAAATTAAAGCATGGTAATGAACTCGCTTCCACAGGCAGGTCGCTATGCTTTTCTGGCCATTTTTGGCCGCAGGTGGTTCCACGTGTGTACGTCACCACCATATTTCCGATGTAGGCGTACTGTATATCGTTGGTCAATCCGCGTCGACCAGAGAGCAATAGGGATTTGTGTGGTCGGCGTAATCACAGCGTTGCAGTCATATATCCGATGGCCCGCCTAGCGTACACGCCTAGGGCGGTGCTTTGTATGGCGCGACTTGTATGCTAATATGCTACTGCGCTTTTGCAACCACGCGCTTCTTGCACTCACTGTCGACTGGTATTATACTCTTATGCATATGTATAGAGAGCGACGAGGGATCTATCGCCGCCGGAGATGCAGCCGCAGACAGCTGCGAATGCATCAGCGGTGGTTTGGATAACAGCGGGGCCACATGTGGTGAGCTAGATGCCTCAAGGGTCCACACCGTCCGTAGATTCTTCATGACGCAGCCAGTTCGTGGGATATGTCGTAGTTCTGTGCATTGCACATCTCGCTGTTAGGCAGTACGAAAAAGTGCAAGTTGCATTGTTCGCTGATTGAACGTTTTTTCTGTGCTTCGAGTTTATGCATCCTGTTTTCGCCGTTCAAAAAAAAAGGGTCAAGACTAGGCGGTGAAGTCCGAATGTGGCGCATGTGCAGTTTCGAAGCTGTTTCGGGCGTGGTCCTTGTGCACATAATTAACTTCCATCTGCCAGGCAGTGAAAGCTATGTTACTATAAAGTTGTGTTCGAATGCATACACTGGTTCACCGCTGCTGTTTGTTGTCCCCCTTTACCTTTTTGTCCCGATAATGCAGCTTGCCTAGACGACAGTGACTGTGCGGGCGACACCTGCTGCATGGATGATGGCCAATGCTCAAGTAAGTACGGAAAAGAATCATTGCTTGTGGTAGAGAGTCGCCTTAGATCCTGCACGCATGACGGGGCTATATTTGAAAGGCCTCAGAGTACCCGACATCAATGGCACGCAATGATTCCACCCACCAAAATGCGCGATTTTGTTTTTTGTTGCCAAAAAATTATGCGTGTCGACACGTCGCGCGTGTGTCTGTCGCTGCCTTGATATCAGGCCGGGACGAAGGGTCCGTAGAAGGCGGATTAGAGGCCGATGACGCATGCGAATGAAACACTTCTCGTTACGACGCCAACACTGGACTATGTGGTGAGTTAATCCCTCAGTAGCGATGATATAGTCAACGAGGCACTAAGATTCGTGTGCGGGCTGTTGGTGCCGACACGGTCATCGCTGAAGACATTTCCATTTCAGCTTGAGTCTCCAACATTGCAATGGGGTCCGAAGGGTGCGTCAGCTAGCGTTGGGGTTCGAAGCAACTGAGTTAAATCGACACACGACGCGTAAGTATGAACATATGTGGAAGTGTGGTGAACTGAAGCTTTATTTTTCCTCATCCGAAAAACAAAAAAAAATGTAGCTATGCCGTTGCTTGTCGGGGAATGATATTCTCACGTTTCCCTTATGAACTTATTGACTGGCGCCACGCATTCTCTCTCCCACGTATGGTTTAGGGTGTCTCCGGTCTTCCCAGTGCACGGGTCAACTGTGCTGCAGAGACGACGACTCTTGCTCAGGTAGGCTGTGGGTGAGGATATATTTGTGTGTGAACGGCTAAGTCGGTCGGTGAAAACAAAATATAAGTCGTTACCCCGGGGCGTGACCGACAATGGCCAAACCTAGTCCACGCTTACCGCCATTCTCGCCCCCGCAGGGTAGGACACGATGTTCATTCCACGCGCGCGAATTGGGTTTCGCACGTAGCGCATCTTGGTACGTTGTATTTGCGACCGCTAGGGTTTTTGCTCGTGAGGTCTTCCACTCTTCCGCCTTCGACCCAAGCGCTTTCACTTTTGTTTTTGATCAATTGAAGAAGAAAAAAGAATTGAGACTGAGCGCCGCCTCGAAATCATCATAACCTCAGTACAGCAAAGTACAATGCAGCCTTGATCAATCGGCCATGCGTTGCGCGTATGAGGTCGTGAGTTTTTATAGAAGATTATTCGTCCCACTCGGGTAGACAAACGGCATACAAGGTGTGCTTCTCTCCCAAAGGAAGGGGACACGGTAGTATGTGCGCAAGTGCTCATCAGATCAACGGTACGAGTGAGTCACTCCATGGTGCCGGTGGTTGGTACGCATAATTTAGGGCTAGACATTTTCGGACGGTTGAGCCTGTTTCGTGGGGAACGATCGGTTGGTATAAAAGTTGTACGTCTATATTTGGGTTACAGGACCACCGCGTAGAAGGGTAGGTGCAGCTGCGCGAACTAACGCCTTTAAAGTCGTTTTTTGGGTCATGTGTTGAGCCAATCGTGTCATCAATAGGTGCTACAAAACCAACATGAGAAGACTCATTGTCGATTTCATCTTACTGCGGCATCGCATTTACCGGAATTGGTCTATCGTGCGGTCGAGACCTACGCATCGTATCGGTAGCATATTTCCAAGGTTGTGTTCTGTAGGGTACGTACAAACCGTACCCAGGGTACTTACCGCGCGTATTACCCTACAAAGAACTTTGGAAAAAGTTCTTCAAGGAACTCATACCCGTACCCGGAACTTAAGGACGTTCTGTACGCGCGTTTGCCACAACTCGCGAGGTGCGGCCCCCTGTGCCCCTGTGCCACAATACCCAGAACTTCTGGAAGTTGTGTAAGACATTCGTACCCGTACCCGGTTCGTCTGGAAGCTCTGTAAGATCATTATTCCCTTACCCGGCAAGTCTGTGACTCCTGTAAGACCGTGGCACAATACCCGGGGTACGGGTATACCTTTGTTACAATACCCGAGAAGCCTCGTAAGCATTTAGGTATCATCTGGAAAGTGTATCACGCATAAATCAGGATGTCATGTTTTGTCAGTCCCACAAACCGAACACCGAAAACAGCAAAAAGTAATTATCATACAAAAAGAACCACCTGTTGTCGATAGTTATTTCGTTTCTAAGGGAGGGGATGTATTAAGGTATTATTAACAAAGACACTCTTGAATCGAAAATATATTTTTTACATGATTCGAATTGAATTCAATTTGATATGTTTATAACACAACGATATTTTGATGGGAAACGACGCACCGTATTGCGTGTTATTGGTACACGAAAATGTTTTTTTTTCTGATCGGAATAATAATAATGCAGATCTCGCAATCTCGAAATCTCTTTTGGTTAAAAAGTGTCTCCCGGTGGCTTTGCTACTTTTTTGTCGTGCCACTTGACCTTTCAAGACAGCTAGTAGTGCAAAAATTGGTAGTGCGACCGCCATTGTTGTTTTTTTTTCAGGCACCACAGCCGGGGAACGCTATGGTGTCCTGTGACCACGGTTTTGACTAGGCTATACGAGTTAATGTGAGAACAACATGGTATGATCTGTGTTACAGAACACATGGTATGATCTGTGTTACAGAACAAGTAAGTAGTATTATTATAAAACTATAAATACACTCCAGCTGTGAGATCGAATATTTTGTCCAAACTCATCTTTGCAAGCTGTGTGTGATTCTTGCAAGCTGTGTGTAATACAGTAGTAGTACAGGTTTTTTCCTATGAGTGCAATGTCAAGAAATAGGTGATATCAGCATATTGTCATTATCGATGTTCAGTAGTAAACGTACAATAACATTGCTGCAGTGCCACAGTAGTAGCACGTAGCCTACAAAGTTGCTCGTCGGTGTGGCAATGCCATCTATGATACTCGTAGCGGTCAGGGACAGTGTGCGGAGTAAATGAGTATCGGCTGATCCTACCAGGTACCATGTACAAGGTTATGCTGCACAAAAACAGCAGTGGTGTAGTGACTGCCCATTCGTACAAGGAAACAATTTCCCTGCATTGTAGTTGGCGTTATGGAATGAGGGGTCTCGGTATAAATCGTGTTTTAAGCCTATTGAAGGGTCTATAGGCTTCTAGAGCATGGCTGCCATCTAGACGTCGGTCCAATAGGGTTTCGGACCTAGCGGCGTTTTCGACATCGAAGAAACAGGTGGAGCCCGCCCCCTCCCTTTTCAATCTTTTCAATCGCATGTGAGCGGCTTCTCGTTCATCGGTCAGGAAACTTCAGTTGGGCCATCGAGCGCCTCTGTTGAACCGGAAATATGTGTATCTTCTACACCAACCATATATATGTGATGCTCGAGTTCGTCTCGAAACGACTCCCTGATCAACCCCTGAAGACCGTCATCGGTCGGCCACCAGTTTCTCAATGTGCAATGCATGCACTATGCCAATCGCAGTAATTGAAATGCGTTGACAACTAATTGTATCATTTTTCGACCAGTCAAATTGCTGTTTCTGCGCCCTTTTGAGGCTGGTATTTATAGAAAATATTTCAAGGACGTCGGTCGTGAGTTCGACGAATTTCAAGTGAATACTCAAATTTGTAAGCTGCGTTGTTGGTACTTGTAATATACTATCGTAGACTATATGTTCGAGTTTTTACTGGGAGGGGTCCTACGTTTTGTCCACTATAATGGTGATTATTGGCATTTTTACTTTGGGAGGGAAATTTTGAGCTAGATATAACATTAGACTACATGCTATTCTATATAATTATTTATGTAGTTTCCACTATAATATAACAAATTATGAAGCTTTTAATACGTTGTTTACTACACCTAAGAACTGGGTTGCATACTACATGTAACATCAAGCCTTCTAGAAAAATAAACATTACCAGGCGGGTGATGTAAGGGGTGTCTTCTTGCTGCAACCGTCAGATTTGTCCCCTTCAAGGGTTTTTAGTTTCCGCGCACATATTTAAATGCTCGCCCGCCCCCCCCGATCCCTCTTGTTTAAACGCACCACCTGAAATCAAAATCTGCCAGAGTAGTAAACACTACCAGCCAGCTGATTTCATCTCATTATCCACCTAGCCATCCATGCCGTAGCTCCAACTCATCTTCCCCCCCCCCCCTTTGTGCCCCGCCCAGTTCGTTCAAACGCCCCACTTACAATCGAAATCGGCCAGAGTAATAAACACTATTAAGCCATTGATATCCCGTCATTATCTTTCTAGCCATCTATGACGTACCTTTCATCCATCCCCCCTCCCCCCCTCCAACGGCCCCTCCTTCCCCACACCTCGCACGATCGCCTAGACCCAGCACCGCGCGTATAGTAGGCCCCTACATATGTGATGAATAGGCGCGATCGGAGAAACACACACAATTTTGCGAACAATCAGTGTCGACCAAATCCTTGATTTTAATACTATATGTCACCTAAATCTCTTGAAAACCCTTCCCCCCCCCCGCGCCTTTTTTTTCTTTCTTCTTTTTCTTTTGTTCCCTCGCTTCCTCTTGCGTAAACGCCCCACCTACTATCGAAATCCGCCAGAGTAATGAACACTCGCACGCCCTGGATATCGCCTCGTTATCGTTTCAGAGCAGTCCATGCCGCTGCTGAAATTCCCACCCACCCCCGTCCCCAACGCCCCCACCACCAATACCATCGCCTAGACCTAGCACCACGCGTATAGCAAACCCTTACATCAATGCGACCTAACTCCCTCCCCCCCCGCCCCCGGCCCCCCCCGCCACATTCCTCCCCCTCCCCCACAAGAAATATTTATAGTTTCCACGCACGAATAGACCTGCCCCACCCGTCCCCTTCCCCCCCTCCCGCCCCCATTTCGATCAAAATCAAGCCCCCACGTCCTTAAAAACTCCGCCCTCCCCTCACCGGTTACTCGACTTACAGGATTCACTCTATAAACTGATGCATTTCCTTCCACAGCTGTCAGATTTTGTTCCCCTCAGAAACGGGTTTTATAGTTTCCGCGCACAGGCTGCCTAACATTACCCTGTTGACCTTGATAGCTACACTGTAGGTGCAAGGGGAGTCGCCGACCTATATCCTTAATGAGGACACACAACCCGTAATACGCGCGATTGGAGTATCACACACAGCTTGCAAAGATGAGTTTCGACAAAATATTCGATCTCACAGCTAGCTGGAGTGTATATTAACTTTTATAATATACTGCTCCAACATATCTATGTATGGTAGACGGTTTATTTTGTTTTTTTTCCCCCCGGCTTTTATAACGGGAAGAGTAGGAATACAGAATATTTTTAGTTATCGTATATGTTACTCTTATTACAGCATTCGAGAATTGAAGTCAGCTACTCCCCCCCCCGAAAAAAAAAAAAAAAAAAACTCTGTGGGACACGAACACACGGTTCCAAATTGATACGCTGTCACTTTAACGTTTTATAAGAATAATATTTTCTTGACGTCAAGTGTGAGTTCGACGAATTTCGAGTCAGTACTCAAATTTCGAAGCTGCTTGCTGGTACTTGTATTTACCCGGGAATTACCCGTACCCGGGACTCTTGTGAGTTCTGTGCAAAATCCAACTTTCAAACCCGTTCCCGGAACTTGTGGAAGTTCAGTAACACTTCCATAGTATCCGTACCCGAAACTTTGGGAAGTTATGTGAGGCCCCCATACCCTTACCCGAAATCCTCAAACCCTGCAGAACTTGAGCGTGTATATCTCAATATGTTGAAGGCTTAGACACTGCACAGCAGCAGTGCGTTGCACGAAGGTACTCGTTCCGTCCACCGAAGCCTGGTCCTGCACCTAACACATTCGGTTTCGTCAATGTTTTTTCCTGTACGAACGTAGGCGCTGACGAAGAATCACTCCTATTTGGAGAAACGGCTACAGACTCTTGCGAATGCGTTAGCGGCATTCTCGCTTCCGACGGCGAAACATGTGGTGAGTTTTTTAGTTCAGTTCAGCCATCCATGGACAGTCCATGATTACGTTGGGCTGGTACGGGAGATGCCGGACAGTCCATGATTACGTTGGGCTGGTACGGGAGATGCCATGTCTAGTAGACTGCGCGATGACGTTCAGCTGCGGTCGGTCGTGGGAAATACGTTGAAATCTACAAAACGTTGGTGGAACTTGTGTAAAGATTACGCACTGCGCATTTGGCATAGAATAGCTGCGATACTTTATTACAAACAAAATACGTGATGGCAAAGTGTCCACGAGTGTCGGAAACAGGTTGACACTCGCGCTAACTTTTGTGGGTTAGTCCAGAGCCATGTCTGGCAAGACGATCATGAAAATGTTGTTCACTTTTCGTTTTTCGGGTAGTAGAGGTTGCAGAATTTGTTCCCATGGGCTCTTCCATTCCTTCCCGTTGATCCTGCCTCTACCTGATTTTTCCCCTTTTCCGATTGGTAGCTTGCGAAGAGGACGATGCCTGTGAAGGCAACACCTGCTGCATGGCGGACGGCACATGCTCAAGTGAGTATAGAATCAAATCAATGCTCATGATGAGAGGCCTTGAAGTTAGCACGCAGGATACATAATGTATTCAAAAGCAATTACTTCGAAGTATAACGATACCACTGGCGCGTGAGGTGTGTTCGCTCTGGAACCCGTTCCTTCTTTCTCGATTTGAAGGCAAATATATCAAGCATGGGTTTTGACATGACGCAACGGTGCTTGCTTCTTCTCGATTGTTGAATATCAGCCCAAGACGTAGGAAGTGTACAAGGCGGAGCGCGCGCCGACGACGTATGCGAATGTAACACTGGCCGTTACGACGAAGACTCCGAAATATGTGGTGAGCTGTCGTGGAGGCGCGTGCCTAGGCAGCTAGGCACTACGTTGTTGATCAATCTCATGTCCTGGTCAATTTTTCAGAGGTTTGCAACCCAGTACAGCTGCAGTCGCCGCCAGATGCGCCCGCTCTACTTGCAGATGAAACCACAACAACAGGTGTTCAGCAGGGTAGGTCCAACTTTTAAACGTTTTCTAAAATGTGGTCTCGTTTACAAAATGTCGGCCGGTGGTGACCATCTGCGTGAAAAAGGATATTGGGAACACACCACCGAAAGGTTGGTCCTTCGGCGTGCTGTTAGGGCCCATGAATCTGTCGGACGAAGGCTGGTAGCGTACAATCAAACCTGCCGCCGTTGGCTCCTCATCTAGACCAAGCCTTGACAGTCGAAAGGAAGCACGCCGAACATTTTGGCGACACTAAGAAGACTACTAACCTGGGAAAACACTTACTTTGACTCTCAAAACCGGATTCTGGGCCATTTATACCAGTTTTTCTCGGCTGGACTGTGGAAAACACCGAAACACCGAGACACTCTGCAAGATCCATCACGTAGTTTTCTGAGGGGTTGCTGGAGCAGTTCTCTGTTTTTCCAAGGTCTCGTTTTGATTTTTGGCGCAACAAACCAGTTTTCAGAAAAATGGAATGTTGCTCGAAACTGAAGCATCAAATATCAGATTTTTGATGATATTTGGTTAAAAATAATGAGGTCGTCAAAACTGGCAAATTGGACGAACATGTAAATTACGAGTCTGGAGACACGGATGAGCGCGTCAGAAAGGTCTCGGAAAACTACGGGTAGCGTTCTGAATGGTCTATAGGTGGTTTTGGTTGTCCCGCCTAGGAAATCGCGTATTATCAACCAAAATAAAGTTTGCTTCCGCTTTACCGTACGTACACCCGCCTTCTCGGAGCGAGAAGCACACGTTTTCCATCCGCACTTTCTCGGCAATTCAGTAGAGCCACGCTATACTAAACGTTATATATCACAACGTGCTATGCCGGCGTAAAGCGCCACCGCCGGTGCCGTCGTGTTACCGCCATTGTGCTAATCTCCTGGTTTGGCTTTCGAAAATGGTTTTGGGGTCTGACAATTCTTTGTAGGGATAGATAGTTGTAATCGACGTTCGAAATTGGCACTGCTACGACATGAGTCACGAGCAATTTCAGCAAATATTGTACTCCCTGACCTTTTGTTGTACTACACATTATTGTACAGCAGGTCCCGGAAACGCGTTGACTTCAAATCTGAAACCCCGCTACCAAACTTGCTACTTCGTTTGATGGCCTAACATCTACGTGCCGTGGGCCTGTGTTGCTTGCCTGCCACTCTCCTTCGCGACTGAATGCTAAGGTTGCAACAGGTCTGACCACTGCACGGGAGACACCTGTTGCATGGAGAACCTCGCGTGCTCATGTAAGCTGCGTACGGACATGTCATGCGTTATGTTTTCATGTCTGATTACAATAAAAGAGGAAAATATTGCAGCGTGGGAGGCAAGAGCGCATCGCCAGGCCAGGTTGATCGTCCATTTTCTCTGCAGTCTACACACACGTCTATTGTGCTTGTGCGGTACCTTTGGTTGGCTCCTTCGTAAAAAGGTCTTTGTGCCGCTCCGTATTTGACGCGTTCGGCGTGATCTGAATGTGTTGTAGAGGTCAATAATCAAAGCTTGCCCCAGAGCATCCCATCTTCCATATTTTGACCATACTCGCTTAGGTGTGCCGCTAGAGATATAGCGTCTTTAGAACACACTTAACGTCAATGTCGGCGTTGGCTTAACGACCAAATCAATCACACTAGAGGTCAACGTCGGCGCAAGAAGCAAAGCTACGCCAGGAAGTAACTTTTTCGTTCCTTTTTTCTGGTTACTCGGACTCACTCGCGCAAATGTTCTCCCAGTCTCTTATGTTTTCGATTCTTCTTGAGGTATGATACATGACACGACCATGGAAGGATTCACAATCCAAGGATTGAGAAACTAACCACCTAAGATTATTTAGCGTGGTGCAGTAATGACGGGGGTAATTAGTAAGAACACCCCTTACCTCAGCCTTAGCCTTAGCCCTAGCTGGACTGTTGAACATACCCCCGCCTTGAATCACCTGCTGTGGTGCGTTGATGGCCAAAACAGTAGCGGGCGGCCTGATGTCTTCATGCCAATATTTCCGGTGCAGCCTCAACGTTTTTTTACATGGATGGGCAGTTTCTAAGAGTGGTGGCGTTGTAGTGGTTACTGGTTGGTACATACAAATTGGGGCACCATAGTTGGAAGCTAATCGGTTGCGCTTCAATGCTGACTCTGTTTGGTATGCACGAGTGGGGGGTTCTGGTTCGAAGCGGAGCAATGCCCTTCTTTGTCCTGGATTAAAACTGCGACCACAGCCAAAGATATATGCATAGACTATCGTACTCACGGGGTATTATTTCTGTCCTCTCCCTTACCCTTTATTCAGCGGCTGACGAAGGGACTGTTTCCCCCGGAGATGCCGCCCTGGACGCATGCGAGTGCGTGAGCCAGTCGTACGACACGGAAAATCTAATATGTGGTGAGTGTGCGTCCGTTCTGTCCGTCATGAACTCTTGTGGCGCAGACGACGGCGATTCATCGCGGTGTGAAAGACGTTTTCCGGCAAGCATGAATGCCCCCGTCCAATGCTGACACCAACATATTAACGCAACCCCCCCGCGCAAGGAAATAGTTTCCCAATTCGCCGGGCACCTCGCCATGTACAAGAACTGTCAAATGTAGCCAACGCCGTTGGGAATGGAGTACATCAATCTCTATTCAGCCGCCCTGGCTCGTAGATTCTCTGCTACATGGCGATGCTCGGAAAACGCGATACGACTATAACGGATACGTTTTTTACAACATTTTCGTTGTATTTATTTTTCATGTTATGACGGATGGGAGAAAAAAACTTCGGACTTACCGCACTGCCACATATCTGTGTACATAACATAAATTTCCGTTTTCGTCGTTGGCCTGCTATTGTTGTTGTTTATCCCCTCTCGTTCCGGCCGCCGCCTGCTAAAGAATGCACCGATGACAACCAGTGCGACACGGCCGCTGAGGAGATCTGTTGTCCGGTCAACAGCCAGTGCGAACTTCCTGTCGACGCTGCCGCCAAAGCATGCGGTAAGAAACTGGTACACTTGAGTCGTGCTCATGTTCCGCACCCGGCTGGTCAATCAAGCGGTGCTGGCCAATCGTACATACCACAAGTGTTACAATTCACCGTTGCGGCAAAGCAAACATTGTCCACAGTATGTCGATATAGTTGAAAAATAGGGACAAACAAACGGCATTGCACTGTTTTGCTGTGTGCTCCAGGAGGTGGTGTACCATTAATACAGCACAGACAGGCTGGTTTACGTAAGAAAAAAACAATGTACTCCCGGCGAATGTCCAAGCTGCTTCTCCTATTCAGACCGTGAAATTTTGCACTCGTCTTCTAGGCAATATTGCGACGACGTCTGCATGTCGTTTTTTTTTTTTCTTTTCCAATTCTGATTTTCCGTCATGTAGAGTTTTTAACGAATATATATGAAGAAAACAAAAACATAACACCCGGAAATCACTCTTTTCAGATGGGCATGTAGAACACGCGTTTGAAATTGCAGGGTCTACCTCACAAAAACGGAATGGATTTCAGGACTTTTGTCCGAAAACACGAGTATACTGCGTTGAACAAAGGCAGGTCAGATCTTGGATTGTTTGCGCGAATACATCTTGAGATATATATATGCCTTGGTGAACCTCTCACCGCTTTGCGCAAATGCGCCGATTTTTTTCTCTTCGCTTCTGTTTCAATAATGCGTGAATCTTCTTGAAGAACTAAAGGGCTGTCATTGGTCGATACAAGTCTTGCTCCTAGAGACACCCCGAGGCCATTCAAAACAAAATGTCCATGTCACTCTTTCCCATTGATCATGGGGGTCAGTACGACACCAAACATTAACCATTTGACCGGACACTGCGAGAGGCATTCGCTTGGGGTAGAATTTGTTTTTTTTTACGTGAGCCAGCCTGTATCACGTAGCATTATGCAATATTCGAACCAGTTGGAAGCAAAACAACATGTCTCAAACTGCGACGCCTCTTGGCCACAGGGGACCCGCACATGACCGGCTTCCTCGGCCAGAAATTCGACTTTACGGGCATGGACGGTGAGTGGTATGCCCTCATCTCGGAGCTCCCGTCGATACACATGAATATGCGCGTCACCGCCCCGGTACCCTCTCTGCCGGAGATCACATACATCACTGGCCTCTCCGTTCTCACGACGGACTCCGACAGAGATGACCACAGCATAGTCATCTCGGTCAAAACACCGCACAGCCTCGAAAGTGAGTGCCCGTCAGACGGGTCTGTCTGTCTGGCGGACGGCGCTTTGAGCGTGATTTTTGACGGAAAAGGAGACCTTCACGAAGCCTGGCACAGAAATATTGGCGCCGGGTGTGGAGATGTCGGTGGCAAACATTCCTGGGGAGTGCCGATCCTTCGGGTTCGAGCAGTACTGGGAGAGGAAGAAATTGGAGGCGGCACAGGGTCGCAGGCTGCAGGAAAACGAGACCATGGGAGACTGGATCCTCGGCGACCCAACCATGACAAACGTGGAAGAGTGCATCGAATACGTTAATGACGCCATGGATGGAGACACTCTGTTTGACCACCAGTCGGAGCACGCGTCCTTCCGTATCGTCACTCCGACCGCCACCATCCGCCTCAGCCATGGCAGGCTGCACCAGGTTGCCATGC
Organism: Undaria pinnatifida; assembly: GCA_012845835.1. Lineage (NCBI taxonomy): Eukaryota > Phaeophyceae > Laminariales > Alariaceae > Undaria > Undaria pinnatifida. Next base: position 25,106,722 of record JABAKD010000016.1, on the reverse strand, counting down.
GCGATCCTACCGACAAGTTCGACCTTCCGGACCAGCTGACTTGGCAGATGAACATGGCGATCGACCAATACAGGTTGAGCTACAACGCCCAAGGAATTGTTGGCGAGACGTTCGTCCCCACGCGTGACGCTAACGGCGACATGATTATGCACGGCATGGATGCCATCCGGGGGGACGAGGAGGACTGTAAGTTTGTGCACGCTCAAGATATCATGTTAAGATCGTATTGCAAACGTGTATATCTTGTTTGCGGGTTACTTGCGGTCACTTCGTTTGTCGTATATTGGTGATGACAGCTGCTTCTTGTGGGAGGATCTGCGTTGTTGCCGATATAGTACATGAAAGTATCCGGAATAGAACCATGTTTCGATCTCGCTGTGGATTGACGCCCCCACATTTCAATTAGAACCTGTCAGGTAGCCCTGGGGGACAGTCGACTATGTTCCTTGGGTTTTGCGATAGAACAACGACTTTGCAGATCAGCTCTCGCAATAGTCAAATTCCTCGATACAGATTACCCTAAACGGAAACGCAACAAACCGACCCGGTTCAAGACAACGTCTCAGATGGGTGTTTAAGCAAACTCCAATGTTTGATGCGGATCAGAGAGAAGGGTTCACAAAGCTTCACATCATTCGAGCCAGCGAGGCGTGGTTGGTAACCCTGACGTGCGCTTGGCCCTTGCTCCATTGTAGTCGAGACGATGATGATGTTGCAGGTTAGTTTGACGGGGTATTGCTACATACTTTCATCGAAGTCCTTCACCGAAATCATCTCGTGAGTTGTGTATCAACCTTTCCCTTCCCCGTGCATCCTGCCTTGGGACATGCAGACCACGTGGTGGGACCGCTAGGCGTGGACTTCGCTCAGGCCAGCTACAACCCCTGAAACGTCTGCGTGTAGCAGATGGTAAACCCAACTGATGTGACCACCGCCCGAAACGGAGGCCATGCACAGCGAAAAACATGGTATATATTCGTATGGTTGGCTTTCGCCAACGCTGCACACGCGCTCACGTCGGTAGTGCTGGTTGACCATACCCCCGAGAACGCCATGGGTAGATGCGAAAAGTGTGTCACGACAAAATTTAACGAACTTTTTTGGTTTGAGGTGTAATACGTGTGCCCAGAAAATACCGTACAGAACAACTATATATACGTGTACGATGCGTATAACGCGTTCGATGTATTCGTGGCGGAAGATCAGCCGACACGCAGATCTTGGAAGGTTACAACTGACGCGTATCGGACATGGGGTGGTAGACCTTGACGTGGATCGTAGACCCCAAGTGGTGCTCTACTTTGCACGGGTGTCGGGCGCGTGTCCCGTGCCCTTGTAGATTCGCGATCTATGTACGAATGGGGTAAGAAATAATAGTGCCCATTATTCATCGACATAGACAGTGTGCTCTCGTTGGGTGGGTGCATGCACAGCAATGCACGACGGACGAGTAACGGCCGTGGAGTGGGCGGGTGTATAGGATAACTTCTAATGAGTGCTGTTGGTGCATGTAATCATCGGAAGTGGTAAAAGCGTCATCGGTACTTGCGATACAGACCCACATTATCGCAATGGCAGGTCGAAAACCACTTTTTTTCTTTCAGGAACTTTTTTCTGAAAATGACCAAAGGTACGGTCGGGGTTTACTTTACGTATTTTTGGTTTTTGGTTTTTGGTTTTAATGTGGTGAAGTATCATTCGCGCGAGTTACTCTCTTGTTGTTTTGCGGCCCTTTAGCCCCGTGATGGTGTAAGTGGACGGTTTGAATGCGCACTGGAGCAGTAAGCAACGCTGCGCCAACACGATCGCCTAGGAAGGTCTTGTCAGCGAGGAACAGAGTCTTTCGCTCGCGTACGACAACATGCATGGTATTTTATGGTATGTATGGTATGATAGTTAAGACCGATGGCGAACAATGGGGTACATGATAACACCATCACGCACATTATCGCAACGGTAAGGTCGAAAATAACTCTTTTTTTGTAGGAACTTTTTTCTGAAAATGACCAAAGGTACGGTCGGGGTTTTCTTTACTCTTTTTTGGTTTTTGGTTTTAATGTGGTGAAGTATCATTCGCGCGAGTTACTCTCTTGATGTTTTGCGGCCCTTTAGTCCCGTGATGGTGTAAGTTGACGGTATGAATCCGCACTGGAGCAGTAAGCAACGCTGCGCCAACACGATCGCCTAGGAAGGTCTTGTCAGCGAGGAACAGAGTCCTTCGCTCGGGTACAACGTGTATGGTGTTATATGGTATGTATGGTATGATAGTGAAGACCGATGGCGAACAATGGGGTACATGATAACACCATCATAACATCCCCCCTAGCAATACAGTAGTATGATAGTGTGAATGGTATGATAGTGAAGACCGATGGCAAACAATGAGGTACATGATAACACCATCATAACATCCCCCCTAGCAATACAGTAGTATGGTTGTATGTATAGTATGATAGTGAAGGCCGATGGCAAACAATGGGGTGCATGATAACACCATCATAACATCCCCCCTAGCAATACAGTAGTATGATAGTATGTAGTGTATGATAGTGAAGACCGATGGCAACCAATGAGGTGCATGATAATACCATCATAAAATCCCCTCTAGCAATACAGTAGTATGATAGTGAAGACCGATGGCAAACAATGGGGTACATGATAACACCATCATATCATCCCCCCTAGCAATGCAGTAGTCTTGGTGAATGTGTTCGTTTCCAAGATACTCGACTCATATGGAGGACACTTAACATTGTCGTAACGTCTTCTCTACTGATGCCGTAGCCGTTGTTTGCAAGATGTTCGAGATATTTATAAGATGCATGGTGCTTTTCGGTAATGTATCAATTACCGGTTTATGACGATATCATTGATGGTGATGTTGGATGTTGGTGGTAATTCCAAATGCCATGGGTATCTCCACTGCGATTTTTTCTTGGTTTTTTGCTTACAGCTGTGCACAGTAATTCCTACGTATGATTGCCTTCAAATTAAGCAGCTGGTACTGGTTCCTTGACGAAACTAGTTTTGGCTAGTTGTGGATGTTTTATTTACTTATAGGCAAGAAGTGGGACCAGAGCATGTAGTACCGGGGGGTCGTCGAAGCAGTTAACCGCCTCGTAGTCAGGTGCCACAGGAAGAGGGAGACGATATCTCTGAGCGCGGCGCATCCCTGATTCCTGGGACCTAAAGCCAAAGGGGTGGAAAAGGGAGGGAAACTGAGATTAAGGAATGCAAGAAGGAGAGCGCAACAAGGCACCAGGCCGACTAGTATGTATGAACCTGTTGATATCTCGAATTGGTGCGACTGCGGTGTGTTGTGTGTTTTGGTTTGGTTTCATTCCTCCCACTTGCCCCGGGGGGCATTCCCAGCCACTGCCGCCGTGTTACCACCGCCGGTACACTGGCTCTATGCTACGTGGCTGTTTTTTTTCACATTCCTTCTCTTCATGTCCATATTTTCGTTTCATATTTCTATTTCTGCTTGCCATTTATGTAAAGTTTTGAATGCTCTTAGTGGTTGCTGACCGGGATTAGAGGACTGACTAGGCAGTGATCCTGATAAACCTCTGGTGGTTGCATTCAAAACCCAGATATGTTGCTGTGGCGACGCGGTACAGTGTAGTATATCATAAGGTTCGTTACACGTTTCTTGCTTGTTTACCAAACGATTATTCTCAAATTGGGTACGGGGACGATAATGGAAGAATGGACAGCGCGGTGGTCAGCAACAAAGCATAGGTGATGAGCCATGCGCCAATCTTACTACTCCGGCAGTAAGTGCGTTTGGAACACGTTATGCTTGCCGCGCCCTGAGTTGGTTGGATTTGTCGTCAATCGCATACTGCTGTGTTGCTGGTTGCTTCGGATACCTGTGGTACGTCTTTGCACTTTCGTCGTGCCGCCTTTTTTCCCGCTCATTTCCAACATTATCGATTTGTTTTTTCATGTGTTTCTTGTCAATAATCAGGTGCGGTGGTCTGCAGACGTGTCTGCCCTCGTATCCATTGCGGTTGGCATGGCATGGCTAGATTGCCTTTCGCATATTTGCAATGTGTGTCACGGTCTTGTAGATTGTGAGCTATAACTCTTATCTCTACGAGGTGTCGCCACGGACATTGTTCGTGCTGGATTTAGATCGATGAAAATGCCAGTTGGGGTGGAATAACACAAGCTGTGTCTTATCTCCATATTATTCCACAGTAATATTAGTTGAAGCATTGATCAGGGGAACTTCGTAGTTAATTGCAGGTTTGAGGAGCGGTGATTTGGTTTGCAATGATTGGTTGTAGACTATGTGGAACGAAGCAAGCAAACCATTTACAAGAGAGTTCTCGGCACCGGTCATAGGACATGAAGCGATGGACAAGGTCAGCCGTGAACGCTACGAAAGACTTACCGAGTTCACAGGTGCTAAGCCGGAGATAGTATTTTTATTGATATTTATATGTTTTTGTATTTATACGACGAAAATTATCTCCACTTCTGCTGCAAGCGTAAAGCACTAGCTTACACGCGGAACAAACTTGGTCTAGAGCTTTGCGTCTTGATTGCATATGGTATCAAAAAGTGCATCGTCCAGAGTTGGTTTCTAGAACGTGTCAATCGATATATCTGTTGACCTGTCGGGTTTCGCTGGCTCCACTCATAACCTCGACTAAACGTTTTAAGGCGGAGAGATGAACTGCGACAATATTTTGTCTTAGTTTCTCAACCTGTGATCTCTCTCAAGGCACCACCTATAGGGTATAATCTATGGCATTGCCTGCTTGTGACGACGTAACAGACCAGGTACGATGTAGGAGTATCCCGAGCTTGACTTGATCCAGACACGCTCAGGAACGTAAAGACGTGTTTGATTTAAATATTTCTGCCGAGACCAGTTTCAGAGGGAGAAGTGACACGGTAGGGCTGGAGTGGGTAACTATTGGCGTTCGACAATAAATCCCGGATCAATCACGTGTCCGGTGATAAAATGCTAAAACACAAATAGCCCGTACTCATACCCTCATGAGGCGTACACAACTGGCTGTGTATGAACGTTACCAGCAAATATGCCAGGAGACGGAACTTTCGCCCGTTGGCGGACGGGGTCAAGGCAAGTAAGTGCTTGGACCGACGTGATTTGACGGATAAACCCGGGAACAACAAGTAAAAGCTCCATCTTTTTGGAAACCACCTGACCATATGTTTGGAAACCTGTGTATTGTCTCGTTGAATTTTTGCCGCCACATTGTTTGTCTTCGGAGTTTAGATCTGCAGCAGCAGTACACTATACGATCACGAGCAACGAGCAACACAGCACGAAATTCACGAATCATTTTGCCCCTTCCTGATGTTCTGGTGTGTTGGTTTCGATTTGCACTCACCAGAATTTTTGTGGTATCGAAAACGCGGCGCAGAAGCTCATTCGAGGTCAGGGGAGAACGTTTCCCCATGCCCAGAAAGACATGCATGGTGGTCTGATGATGCTTCTGCTTACTAGCTGCAGGACAAGCAGCGAGCAGCACCAAACACCATTGTTCGAGTAAAAAAGTGGCTTCCACAGAGACAATAAGTCGTTTTTCTAACGGAGTTAGGTGCAATCTGTCCAGATGGATATGAATTCCTTGACGGAGGCCCTTGACTGACGGACCGCTCGACGGTTGCCCGTCTGCTAACATTTTTGGTCAACAGAGGTATATGGGAAGCTTTGCAATGAACGCTGACCACGTGTCCTTACTCAATTTCAACTAATCCACAAATAGTATCGGTACCATTTCGAGGCGACGGTACTCTCAGCGCTTTGCGTAATGCATGCCTTTGCTTCCGACGTTTGGCAGAGTATACAATATTATTCACAACCCCCCCGCCCCACCTTTCCCCCATCCCTCCCTCCCCCTCCGCTCCACCAAAAATCAATTTCCGCCAGAGTTGTAAACAATGCACGACAGGTGATATCATTTCTCTACCAGTCGAGCCCCCTATGCAGCAGCTTCTATTTTTTTTTCTAATGTGATCTTTAATTTTGATTACAACACCCCTCTAAAGTTTGTAAAAAAAATTAAAATAGGGCTGCTTTGATTGTTGCATTTTCGGAGAAAATGTTGCCTTCAGTCAAGCATGTTAGTCGCTCTTTTTAGCAAGTAGCGTGATTGTCCACGTTTACTGTAAGTTGCTTAGTTAAGCATTCATATTTGCAATTTTGTAGTGAAACTTACATATTCTAAAGAAGTGGAAGGCGTTTTGTTGCCGGGATCGGCACACGCCACACATCGACCACACAAAGAGCCAACCAGCGCACAGCCGTAGCACAGTACAGCACATCGCGAACAGATCACAGGTACCGGACCACAGAGCAGTCAGTCGTGCCTTCAGCGTTTGGGTTTGGTCAGATCGTGTCATGAGTGGCGCAGGGCAGAACAGTGCAGCAACGACGAGCGCCTTCGTATGCTGTCAGTCCGACGGTGGCATATTGGTGGTTTCGTTTGTTTGACGCAGGAGAGACAGAGATCCATGTGCTTGTTAGCGTTGCCCTCGATCATCGAGCATTGAGCAGGAAATCGATGGCAAATGACAAACGAAAGTAAATATTTTTCAAACGCCGTAGGAAAAATATGAAGTACAATACGTGTATTTGAATATTATTTGTGACCTAAACCTCCTAAAAAATCTCCCCCCCCCCCCCGTCCCCCTCTTGCTCTCCCTTACTCAAACGCCCCACCAAATATCGAAATCCGCCACATTAATAAACACTTCACGCACAGGATATCACCTCATTATCTTTCGAGAGCCATCCATGCCGCTGTGCCCCCCCCCCCCCCCCCCCGCCTCGAACGCCTCCTTCTTCCCCATCATCCACACCATCGCCTAGACCTAGCACCACACGTGTAACAAACCCCTCACCTAAAGCCCTCCCCCCCCCCCCCCCACCCCGCCCCCCCCCCGCCCCCACCCCCCACCTTTCCCCCCCACCCATCCCAACCCCACCCCCTCGAACACTCCACCCTTTTTTTACTCACTGATTGTACGACTTACCCCAGGATATACATGATAAAATGATGTATAGTTTCCAGGCACATATTGAGCTGCCCCCCCCCCCCCCCCCCCCCCCGCCCCCAATAATATAATAGTGCCAAAACCGTCAGATTTATCCCCTCGAAAAGATTTATAGCTTACATGCACAAATTGCCCCCTTCCCCCCCCCCCCCCCCCCCCCCCCCCCTCAAAAACCCGCTCGATTTTGATCAAAACCAGGCCCCCTTTCCCTTCACAGCTGTCAGATTTTGTCCCCCTCAGAAACGGGTTTTATAGTTTCCGCGCACAGACTGACTAAAATCATCCTGTTGACCCTGATAGCTACATTGTAGTTGTAAGGGGAGTCGCCGACCTATATCCTCAATGAGGACACACAACTCGTAATGCGCGCAATCGGAGTATCACACACAGCTTGCAAAGATGAGTTTCGACGAAATCTTCGATCTCACAGCTGGAGTGTATTTTCATTTTTTATAATACGTGTCAGATATACGAGACGAAAAAAATGCACCCAATAGTTCTCTTGCCTCCCGGGGTGTAGCCTTAATCTCAATCAGCTTCCCAACCATCACCCTCCGCGGCAGGTGCTCCTTCCACAGATTCTCCACGAATCCTACGAATAATGTCCCCCGATTCCCCACCGTCACCTCCATGCTCTCGGAGCCAATCTAGGCAGGCGTGTTGGCGTACGAAAGGGTGTGGTCGTCGCGCTTCCGTTTCCGCCAGCCGAGGTATTCGAAGCGCATAGAGTGGTGAACCTGCCGTGGCTGTCGAAGTGAGGCTTGTTAGGGCTCCACGTCACGCACCCGTAGAGTAGCATCTCGATAACCTCGGCTTCCAGCATCTGCACCTTCAGCCACAAGCACACACCCATGCGATCTAAGATTTTCATCTTGTAGCGCCGGGAGCACGCCCGACGTCTCGCATAGTCTGTGCTAGTACTGACTGAAGCATTACGAGTACTACTCTGTTAACATGCTAACCCCCCCCTCCCCTTCCTGTTTTAAGTCCCGCCGAATTCCCTCGTATCTGCCTACTGAACTGCCTCTTAGAGATGCTGGGTGTGGATCAATCGTCTTTGCGTATTTGCGTGAAATCTGAGTAAAATCAGCTAGTTTGATTACTTATTTTGCGTATTTACGCCTTGTACAGAAGATCGAAAGTACACTGAGAAACAGCAGAGCAACGCATGTCGTTGAGTGCGTTGAAGTAAGTATACTATAAGACGACGTGTTTTCTGTTCTTCTCCGTCGTTCATTTGCGGGCGAGAGGTTGCTTGCTGATTGTGCGCAAACACAGCTTGCGAAGTTGAACAAGGAACACTGTGAAATTAAAGGTGGGGGACACAGAGTGCCCCCTGCAGGTCTGCCAATTGAGCAGGTCCTCGGAGAGTACTCGCTTTCGTTCCTTCGTAGAGATGTAGCTTTATTCGTTTCCACCAGAGCCCGGGATAGCTTCTGAGATCGGAGGCGGGTGCCTCCGATCTAATTCCTAACTTCCCCGAATATAAACCGCCAACCTTATCATACGAAACCCATCCAAATGATCTCAAATTCGGATACCTACAGGGCTTTCGAGGCCGTATCTTAACACTAGCCCACCCTGATGAGTCGCATATGCAGAAATATGGGAGATTCGGGGAAACTCCGGTTCTACGAACTAGACCATGAGTCGAAGATGCGGCTCCTCAAACCCCACTCCCACACCTCTAACCGTCTGGCTATGGAGCCAGGAACACGCGAAGAAAAGCAGTAGAAAGAAAAGCAGACCCTACAGCAAGGCAATAGTCACCCATCAAAAACCTGCCGTATGCCGCCGGTGTGGCGGGGGGGGCAGAAAAGGCTCTGGAACCTGCCGCATGCCGCCGGTGTGGCGGGGGGGGCAGGAAAAGCTCTACGGTAAACCAACCACAGAAAAGGTACTATGGCGAGGCGAGCCCTCGTCGATATGGAGGGGAATACAGGCGCTAACACAAGGGAGAAGTCATGCGAAAGACCTCCCGCGGGCCATCGGCAAGGCAGGGGGTTAGACGAGGAAACGACGAACACCCGGGATGGAAGGTGTCAACACCTACAGCCCCGCTAGGGGAGGAAGTGTTTACACGAAAAAAAAACAAAGCAGAACAAATACAACACACAAAACATAAAATAAGACACACAGACCCGTACACTGGTCGCCCCCCGGCTTTGGGCTGAGGAGGGCGTCGGCAGGGCGAAATTGGACAATAACAAAAAGGCGACAGCCCTGCGCCTCAGATAGCGGCGTTTTACCCGAACCCTGACCCGGCACTGAGCAGGGGGTTCGGCAGGACAGAAGAAAAATGGAAATAACCGCCCCAAAACTCGATGAAGACCCTCAGGACACTACGAACGACCCAAAGACAAAGACGCAAAAATCATACCTCAAAAAAATGAAGAACTATCGAGAAGCGGTGGTGGCTTGGAAGTCAACTGGCCACGGTCGCGCCTCGAGATTTGTCTGCGTTACGTTGGATTCCCCGAGGAAACGCACTGGCGATGTGAACTTGCAAGCACCAAGAGCCTCGTACGGCTCCCGTTGAAGTCGTGTAGCGCGCCGGGGGAAGAGGGAGTTTAATCGGTCCCGGGTCGTCCAGAGAGCGGACCAGGTATACCTTGTCCTCGGTAGTGCTCGCGCTGAGTTTTCCTAGCCACCATAAACCATCGTCTTCCTTGTACCAAAAGTTGGCTCCCTTAGGGAGTACTGTGTCGTGGTAGCGACGGAGCCAATCGGTGCGGGGAACACAGGCGTAGCCCGGCGCTAGGAAACGTTCCCCGTTGTTGCGGGAGAGCTCACGCTGTGCAGCCCCGATCCGCATTCAGCGGTAAAGGTGGTTGGTTTGGCGGTGCTGGTCCGGGGTTCCGAATAAATAACGCAAGATGTGGGAGCGGGAGAGGTAGAGGTCCATTTCCCGCTCCCAGGACGGTTCGGAGAGTCCCGCCCAATGCGTCTTGTATAGCACCGCGATGACGCCACCTCGCCCCCGTACCGACTGATGACCAGTGATCTGCTCCACCTCCAGCCGTTGGAGGGGAGTCGAAACGTCGTCTTGAGTGACGTGGTACGGCGGGGACTTCTTGCAGAATTTGTTGAGCACATACTGCGTCGGCCCCGCCGCTAGGTATTTGGGCATGTCCCCGCTGTCGTGGGGGTTGGCACAGGGTTTGCAGCGCGATGGCCACAAGCCGACGAGCGTCCGAACCAGGCAGGTCGGAAGGGAGATCCAAATAAAGAAGGTTGCTCCCGAGCGGCGAGCCGTCCGGGGTCTCGGCGGCGGAGCAGGGACCGACGGCCAAGACCTTGTATGGGCCCATCCAGTTAAGCGCGAGTTTGGCCTTGAGTACCTTGGCGTCGGTATTCGCCTTCACACCCTGGCGGATGGTAGAGGCAGTTAAGCGCGAGTTTGGCCTTGAGTACCTCGGCGTCGGTACTCGCCTTCACACCCTGGCGGATGGTAGAGGCAGAATTGTATACCCATGCCCAAACACCCACAGTGAAGTTAGGTGCTGGACGCAGCGCGTTGGCGAGGGCGGAGTTTCTGCGGTCAACACGGGAAACGGTGAGGGCGTGGTGTACGCGGACAATGTCGTTCGCGCGCTTTGCCCGGTCGGTGGCCAAGTCGCAATAGGCCAGGTGGTCACGGGCCAGACTCTGGTGTCCCACGACACCTTTGCGGTCGAAAATCGTCAGGGGGGAGCCGTGGGAGTCTGCCCATGTGGACCTCGTTGGGCGCCAAACCCGTCGCCGCGCTGACAGAGTTGTTGTAAGCGAATTCGACGTGGGGCAGATGCAAGTCCCAGTCGTCTTGTCGCTCGTTGACGACCAAAGCCAGCATTTGTGCCTTAGTGTGATTTACCCGCCCAACGCCCCCGTTACAGTTGGCAAGGTAGGAGCTTGTAGCAAGTTTGTGTACACCTAACAGCTGATATACAGCTTGTGAAAGCTTGGAGCAGAACTGTAGTCCGTTGTCCGAGAGTATGGTGCGCGGGCACCCCCACAAGGGGATGTATTGGTTCACCATGATATTGGCTGTACCTTCCGCGGTGAATTCAGCGGCAGTGACGGGGAACATGTCGGCCCGAAGACTGAAGCGATCGGTGAACAGCAGGATGTAGGTGTTGCCTCGTGGTGTGACCGGGAGGGGGCCGAAGTAGTCAACACTGACGGCGATACCTGGACCTTCCGGCAGAGGCATTGTGATGATGGGCCAGCGGACAGTCAGCGGTGGGGTTTTCCGTGCTTGGCACTTCAAGCAGTGGCGAAGCCACCACCGGGTGCACACACTCATGCCAATCCACCAATAAAAACGCTCCAGCATGCGCAACGTGCGCGTGGTGCCAAGGTGGCAGGAGGCCGTCGAGTGACAAGCTTGCACGATCCAAGGGCGCATGAGCAGGGGAACGTAGATGCGAACTGGCTCGTCGTTTAGCAAGCAAGCAGCTCGCCCCACAAAGTTCGGTTTGTCAGAGCTTGTTGGCGGGAGTGTCGTGTTACGGACGAGTAGGACGATGTCGTCGTCGGTTGTATGTAGTCGACCCTTACCCGCCAGCTCCTGGATGTCTGAGAGGGAGGGACGCTTGGCCGAGGGGTAGCATGCCAAGAAGTCGGGTGGCAGGGCCGACGGCCGGCCGATGCAGATGTAACGTATCATGGCGTGGCACGTCGGCTCTGCGTGTTGTTCGCGCTTCCAATCGGCATGTGAACAACGCGCGACGGAATCCGCGAACCGCAACTCAGCAGCGTCGCCGAGGGCGTCCGATCTTGTATATGCAGTCGGCGTGTCACCAGGAGAAGGCGTGAGCCGTAAGAGAGGAGTTCCCGTATAGGCTCTGCGTGGTCGCGGTCGGACGGTAGTGGCACCGTGCGGACCGGCGAGTCGGCAAGAGCAGGGGTCGCGGCGGGGTTGTACCTCGTCTGGAAGATGGCCGAGGGGCCCCGCCGAGCCCGAATCCATAATCTACAGCGTGGGTGCATTTCCTGTTGTTGTCGCTGATAGTCGGCACGTCGTCGACGACGGAGGGGCTGGAGTGCCAAGCATGGTGGAGACGGAAACAGTCGAACCGGTGGTCGCGGCGGGGGCCGTCTCCTGTAAAGAACTCCGGGATAGATAAGTCGGCTGTGCGATGGGCGTCGCTGCAGCCAGGGCTTCTGCGGAGCCCGTGCCGTCGTCGATGGGTATGTCAAAAACCGAAGCGAAAACAGTGTCGGCGGCAGGTGAAATCGACCCGCGGCCGGTACAGCCTTCGGTAGTGGCGACGGAGGCAGACACACGAGCGACGAATCTCCCCGGGGAAGCAGAAAGGCCGTCAATCCTTATACGTGGCTCGTGTGTGCGAAAATCGTGAAACGCGGTAGAGGTGAGAGGGAGCCCACCCAAGGCAGCATGTTCAGTGCGGGGCACGAGCCCACCCAAGACAGTGCTTTCGGCGAGGGGTTCGAGTCCACCCAAAGCAGTGCTTTCGGTGTGGGGCACGAGCCCATCCAAAACAGTGCTTTTGGCGAGGGGCGCGAGTCCACCCGAACCGACTCCTGGGATCGGCGAGGAGGGAGCGCGCAGCCCGCGGGTCCGTAGGAGGTAGATACCGCTATCTCCAACGGGGTTGGGGCTTGTTAACCCCACGAGGTTGAAATTGTTTCAAACCACTGCGGTTGTACTCCGTAGCGGCTCTGGAAAACGGCCGGAAAGATCGGCGATGCCCTTGGCGCTGCCTATGCGGTACTCGAGTGTGCAATCGAACGCGGTGACGAACTCAAGCTACCGCTGGACTCGTGCATTGAGGGTCCCCACTTTGCCAATGCTTTCCTGTGTCTTGTGGACGGAGGATATGCGAAACTTTGTTCCCCTCAGTATCCTCGGAGGCGTTTGGGAACCCAAGCAATGCTGCCGGTCCCCAAATCTATAGGAGTCCAGTGCCGCTCCGAGTCGAGCGTTGCTCGACTGATATACGCGATTTTCATAGTGAACAAAACGTCGTCCAGCGTCACAGTACCCTCGACGAAACAGGGGCAGTGTTCTGACATCGCAAGGTCAGGGCCGACGCTAGAAGCTATCTCCACAACTTCACGGCTTTTCATTGGCCAACGCGCCCGAGCAATAGGTCGGAAACGCCGAAGGGGAAGCTTTGCGAGCGCTGGCCGTGTGAACGGTCCGGTTGCGGCGCTGACGAGATTTCTTGGTTCTTGCACTCGCAGTGCAGGTGCGGAACCGACTATGGGAGGCCGGGTGAGCCGACCCGGTCTCATTGTCGCAAATAGCTGCGCGAACGGCAGAAAGTGCCTCACCGAGCAAGTTTTTCCTCTCCCCTGGCATGGGTTGTTGGCCCTGGGACCATCCGCCCGGAGGCCAATGCCCCGCACTGGGTTCAGAGGGCTGGATTCAGCCAGAAGCTTGTTGTCAGAGCTCGAGAGGTGATTTTTTTATGGCTGGATTCTGCGTGAATTTGGCGTAGGTGCCAGGCGACACGGCGTTTTGCTTCTCCCTGTTCCCAACAGCGGAGTCAAAGTTGCGCACGCCTCGACCGATGCGTTTGCGTATGCTTGGACGAGGCGACGACATAATGAGCCCCACTGCTTGATGGTCTTGCAAACACTTGGTCTTTTCGGCCATCATGTACTGCTCCGCGCAAGAATATGGTACCTTGTCCACGGCAAACGACGAAGGGGACCACGGTGGAAAATAGGATGGGGGCTGCCAGAATAACACCACTTTGGCTGTGGAGTATTTGAGAGAAGGGTCAAAATCCGTGTTGAAATTTGGGCTGCAATGTCCCCGTCCGGGAACACCAGGCCTCGGGAGCACGACGCAAATCCGAACCCGTGGTATCTCGCCTCAGGTCTTTCTTCGTTCGTTGGCGGAAAAGCGCGAGAATCCGCTCTAACTGCGCCCGAAAAAATTTAAAAACCGACGGTTCCAGTCCGTCGGTAGCCTCGTTGGACATTTGTGGGTCTGCAATTTCTCCTTTGGGGAACACCAGTCCTCGGCTACTTGGGCCTGTAATGTCCCCTTGCGGGAGCACCAGGCCCCGGGAGCAACATGCGAGTCCGAACCTGGGGTTTCTCGCCTCGGGTCCTCCTCACTCGCTGGCGGAAACTCGTAAGAAGCCGCCCTCATTGCACCCGAAAACGAGTCCAACACCGACGGTGCCAACCCGTCGGTAGCCTCGTTCGGCATTTGGGTCTGCAATGTCCCCGTCTGGGAACACCAGTCCTCGGCTCTTTGGCCTGTAATGTCCCCTTGCGGGAGCACCAGGCCTCGGGAGTAACATGCGAGTCCGAACCTGGGGTTTCTCGCCTCGGGTCCTCCTCACTCGCTGGCGGAAACTCGTAAGAAGCCGCCCTCATTACACCCGAAAAAGAGTCCAACACCGACGGTGCCAACCCGTCGGTAGCCTCTTTAGGCATTTGGGTCTGTATTATCGCCGTCTGGGAACAACAGTCCTCGGCTCTTTGGGCCTGTAGTGTCCCCCTCAGGAACACCAGGCCTCGGGAGCACGACGCGAGTCCGAACCCACGGTTTCTCGCGTCGTGGCCTCTTGGCTTTTTGGCGTATAATCGCAAGAAAACTGCTCTAACTGCGCCCAAAGGGACAGGAGCTCTGAGCTGTTTATGCTTGACGAGAGGCGGGATTCTTCCGTAAATTTACGGGAATAGCGTCCAGCTGATCAGGCTGGAGGCCGTGGAGTCACCACTGGCCCGTCGCGCAGTGTCGGATCTTCTTCCTGTGCCACTGGGGCAGACGTAGCCTGAAACACGTGGGTTAGCGTGTTAAAAGACGAAGCAGGATCCGTAAACCCTGTGGGCGTCTTCTGGAGCGGGGCTCGGGCAAGGCAATAATATTTTTACCCGAAGAGGCTCTCTTCCGTTATGTCTCTTGGAGAAGGGAGAAGAGGTAGCTAATCTTGTCGACTCCTCTTTGATGGAAAAATGGACAGAGCCCCCGCTCTTATCGCGAGCAAACACCGGATCGAGCCTCGCAAAAGTTCTCGGTGTTTTAGTGTTGGCCGTCCCACACCTCAAATCGACCGCCACCTCGTGGTCAGAAAAAGTGTTTCGAGGGTCGACCGTCCCACACCTCAAACCGACCGCCACCGCCTGGTCAGGGAGAGGAGGGGATGCACACATACGCGTAAAAAGGCGACGCGCCGTCGCCGCAGCTATATTGTTGCGCGGCGCGTGCCTGGGGGGGGAGCGCGCAAAGCGCAGGCTCCCGTGCCATGGTTGATGGGGGCGGCGTTTGGAGCGCGTACCCCCCTTGCTGAGTTTATGCCGTGGCTGAGGGAAACGGCGCCGGAAGCGCGGTTCCCGTTGCCGAACTCAGACCATGACCGAGGGGAACGTCGCTGAAAGCGCGCATTCTCGCCGTCGAAAAGGAAAGAAAGAAAAGAAGAAAAAATTACCTGGCTGGAGGAAACCACGCTTGAAGCGCTAGTTTCCGCCGCCGGTACTACGCCGTGAGAATCGTCCGCAGACGGCGTAGGAGCCCGTGGGCTCTTGACGGAGGCAATCTGTGCTGCGTTACTGGACAGGCTAGCAACAGAACACGAGCATCTTCTGAAACCGAAATAGGTACCCCCCATACAGTGTTGTCGACGGTGCCGTACCGCCGTCAAGCTGTCGATTGCCGTTAAGGAATGTGCCAGGTTGGCGCGCAAATTTACTTTCGCCCGGGTTGTGGGCGGCTCCAAAGCGCATTCGAGGAGCGGGAGCGGGGGCAGAAGAGGCGGGCGAGCGCAGGATACCATGGTGATCCGACGTGTATGTGGTATCGTTCTAACAGTTTACCTGGCCCTGATCCTGAAAGATGGCGACGATTTTTCTTGCGGTTGTTTGGGCGAGAAGGTTTGTCGTCTCGGCGGTAGCAGACCATGCGTGTTTGTCATATCGGTGTGCGTCATCGTCGCCAAGTTGGCCTAGTTCAGGGTTCAAGCAGCCACTCGCAGTAATGAAAGGATGCCTACAATGCTTGAAGGAATGGTTGTCTTCGTGGCAGTTGAGGCATAGCCCCCGGTTTTCTCGGAGGGCATCATCGCGAGGTAAAAGGAGGCCGCTCCAAAGGGGAAGGTCGTCTGTCTTAAACGCGGCCTTATCGGCGAAAACTTCTGCATAATGATGCTCTTCTAGTGGCCAGCAGTTCAATTTGTGGTCAAGCCAAGGGCCAGATGAATCATCGATGGGCATGACAGTTGAATGATGGCTCGATCCCATCTGCCACGAAAGCGACTGGGACGGCACTCGGCCCTGGCCGCGCCCATGATCGGCGGGCCGGGGCCCCGACAGGGCGCATGACCGCGCTCCCGTCGAAAAAACAGGGAGAGGAAAAAAATGTTTCGCCGTTGACGGCAGGTGTCTTATTAGTCACTAAAAGCCCGCCACATAGCATCCAACGAGGCGTATGGCCGCGGGTTTGTTGCCTTCGAACCAGGGTACAACCCAGGCAGTAGAGCCGGAAATTGCTCATTCGCCGCCACCCGAACCACCTCCAACACCACATCCGTCCCCGGAGACAAAACACGCTCAC
Source organism: Undaria pinnatifida (assembly GCA_012845835.1). Taxonomy (NCBI): domain Eukaryota; class Phaeophyceae; order Laminariales; family Alariaceae; genus Undaria; species Undaria pinnatifida. Next base: position 25,090,170 of record JABAKD010000016.1, on the reverse strand, counting down.
TCCGCGTAGCGGTCGGCATAAGTACGCGAGACTCCACTGAAATCAGAAAAAGGCATGCCGTTACACATTCCAAAAGTATGCAACTTAGTGTAGCCCTCCTCCGTGTCAACCCCGTCGAAGTGCGTGATCAGCAGACGCAACAGGAGGGTGAAAGCCTCAGGCAGATGCTCCTCCTGCCATGGCTCTTGACACTTTTTGCCTGCTACCACGACCACCTCGCTGTGGTCCGTGCTCGAGGACGAAGACGAGCGGGAGGAGGTTGACGAGCCGTCTCACGCAGAACGTCCTCTCGCGCCATTCCTCTGCCAGAGCTGCGGCCAACTGCCCCGGTTGTTGGACCGAAGTTGCCCCCTCGGCGGCGCCCTCAGGCACACCAGCACCCGATGCGCTGTCACCCCCGCGGCGGCGGTGGTGGTCGCCACCCCCACCATTTTTGCCGCCACCCCCACGGTTGCGGTCTCCGCGGTCGCGACTGTCGCGACATTTTTCCCGGTTTTGTTCTGCCCACGCTTCCTCCGGGGTCCGGCCAAAAGACAGGGTCGGGGTCCTCGTCGTGGGCTATCAGCACGGCCTTGACGAGGCCAAGGGTCGGGGCGGCTCTTGTCTGTCCAGCATAGGGCGTACAATCCACGCGAGCTCAGGCCGCTTCCATTGAGGACGTCCGCTTGCCGCGACGCCGGCCTCTCTGACGGGAAGCGGGCGCAGGCCGTTTCCACCACCGCGGGTCGCCAACGCTGAGGAGAAGTCTACCCGCGGTGCAGACGCCATGCACGCGACGATGCCCTTGAAGAAGGCGTCGTTCCCGGGTCGTGGTCGCTGGGATGCGACACCCTGCGGGCTCGACGAAGGCAAGGGGGCTGCGTTAGCTCCCGCCGCAGCCGACGCAACTGATTGAGCGAGGGCTTGTTGCGCCCTCTTCGCAACCAGGGACGACTCCCGCGCAGCGGTCTTCGCCTGCTCGATATCTTCGTCAAACCGACGTCGGCGTGCTATCGTCTGGTTGGCGTCGTCGAGCCCCCGCTGGGCCCGCGCCGCCGCGTATGCCAAGTCCAAGGGGGCGGCATGGGTGCCCCGGTCCCGGGAGCTCTGGGGGTGGCGCTCTGTCGAGCGCGGAGAGCCCAGGTGGCGGCGGTGGTGCCCTGTCCAGCGCGGGGGGGGCAGCTGGTGGCGCTCCCCCGGGGCTGGCGAGAGCTGGCGCGGAGACGCCCCCGAGTCCGGTGGGGGTTGGCCCGTCTTCTTCTCGGCGCGAACCTGCGAATCGACCCGCTTGGTTGGTGGGAACGGGTGGAGGTATGGTGCTCCGTCTTCTGTCTCGTCACCGGAACCCGCCTCCGGTGGTTCCCCCTGTCTCGAGTCGCGGGATCTCGAGCGAGCTCTCCCTGTCTCGTGGGCATCCAGGTTGGGGTTCGTGGAAGACCTCAGCCTGCCCCGAGTAGCCCCCATCGTCACTGGTAGACATGGTGCCTACGTGTAGTGAAGGGGGGGGGGGATAGGAAGGACGCGTGAAGAAGCTATGGAGACAGAAAAATTGTTGTGGTGTTCCTGCTCCAAGTAGCGGTATATCTGTGTTTCAGCAAACAGCAACAATACGGGCCTTGACTCCGTCCAGCCTCAGTGATGGTAGCAGCCACGTCAACTAGCCGTATAAGGAGTACAGCAGTAACAAGGTACCAATCATCATAACCGCAACATAAGAGCAGCGCCCAGTCTGACCGTAGGGTATATGGGTAACGCCCGCACGAACCGCAGTACAAGGAGGCAAAACTGGGCAGCACTGACCCTAACCGCAGTGCAGGGGGTGCAACACAGTAAGGGTACGTCTGCAGTCATCGCACTTACACAGGCATCATTCAATCTAGGCGGGGGGAGGTAGCACAGGAAAGCGTCGCCCAAAACCCCCCCGCTCATCGCACCAAAACAGGCAGCATTTACCCTAGGTGTAGCGTGGGGAGTAGCACAGTGAAGGGTCGCCCAACACGCTGACACTCATTGCACCAAAACAGGCAGCATTTAACCTAGGTGTAGTGTAGGGGTGGAAGCACAGTGAAAGGTCACCCAACACGTTGACACTCGTCGCACCAAAACAGGCAGCATTTAACCTAGGTGTAGTGTAGAGGTGGAAGCACAGTGTAAGATCGCCCAACACGCTGACACTCATCGCACACAAAAGAGCAGCATTTCCTTAGGTGTAGTGTAGGGGGAGAGCACAGTGAAAGGTCACCCAACACGCTGACACCCGTCGCACCAAAACAGGCAGCATTTACCCTAGGTGTAGTGTAGAAGTGGAAGCACAGTGTAAGATCGCCCAACACGCTGACACTCATCGCACCAAAACGGGCAGCATTTACCCTGGGTGTAGTGTAGGGGGGGAGCACAGTGAAAGGTCACCCAACACGCTGACACTCGTCGCACCAAAACAGGCAGCATTTACCCTAGGTGTAGTGTAGGGGTGGAAGCAGTGTAAGATCGCCCAACACGCTGACACTCATCGCACCAAAACGGGCAGCATTTACCCTAGGTGTAGTGTAGGGGGGGAGCACAGTGAAAGGTCACCCAACACGCTGACACTCGTCGCACCAAAACAGGCAGCATTTACCCTAGGTGTAGTGTAGGGGTGGAGCACAGTGAAAGATCGCGCGGCCAACCGCATAAAAATGGGCAGCATCTGCCCCCACAGTAGTGAAGTGGGGGGTAGGACAGTATACGTTCGCGCACCAACCGTATATAAAAAAAAACGGGCAGTATAACCCCCTCAAACGAAGTAGTTTCCCCCGACCGCACTGAAGGGGGACGGTCGCGCCTACAGTAGTGCTGATTGCTGCAGTGTCACTGCTGTGTTCACAGGTAACGGGTAATTTCAACCGCACCAAGATGGGTAGTGTAGTACCAACACCAGCTGTAGAAAAATGTGCACGCCCACAGTCGAATAGAAAGGCTGTTTGCCCCCAAAGGTACCGCATTAAACGGGCTGCTCTCCACTGCACTAGTAAAAACTGTGAAGCGCAGTATCTCCGCGAACTGTGTAGTAAGCGCTCTGTAACGGGCAGTAGCTGTCCGAACATGTGCAGAGAAGGAAAAAAAAATCCAGCGTAGACCCTAGCAATATCGTGAAGGGCAGCACATGTACCGGCAGGAAGACGGCCTAACGCCCGGACAGCTGAAAAAAAAAAATCCGTACCCACTCCCACCGATAAAGGGACAGTTACGTTGATAGCAGTGCGGAGTGCCGCACGGTCACAGCTGTGCATACACAGAAAGTGGTATTATAGTCCCCGCGTACCCATGAATGGGAGAATATAGGGCATCGCACACACCAACAGCCTTGCCCAAAAAAGCCAGCACAGAGTTTCAGCGTTCACTAGGTTCAAGTTCTAGTCACGGAGGGGCCAGGACGAAAAAAAAACCTCTCGAATCGAACTTGCAAGGAGCACTCGCACAGCAGTGGGGGGTGTCAGAGCTGCGGTGCTGTAACTGTGGACGCTGGGGCAGTGAAGGGTCGAGCTATGTGGTGGATGGGCAGGAGCAAAGTAGGCGGCTTGGCTGCTGTACAGTGACTTCTACAGCAGAGAATCCGGCGGTATATGGCAGGCATTGACAGCGAGCCAATTGTGCTGCACTGTAGTTGGCACCTCTGCAAAAATGATGGTGGTTGAAGCTACGCGACGCACAGCAGTAGTGGAACGCTGTTGATCGAGAAAGATCGGAGAGGGGTCCGAGGTGCGTCAAATTGGTAGCTTGTACTAATTTCGGCAGAAAGGGGGCAGCTGCTTGTTCGACGCACAAGAATGATCGACGTATGCCCTGAAACCCATACGATAACGCGTGAACTGGAAAATTCGCCAAAAGAAAAAGCCTAAACATTCCACGACCACCGCCTGTTTCTTCCCAGGTAGATCACAAGGAAGGAGCCCCGACATGAGCTCCTAGAGCACGGTGCCCGTAGTCCAAGGGGGTCCCGCGAAGGACGGTCTGGCACCGACAGCAAGGATGTGCTGGGCGATGGGCTCTCTCAGCGAGCGAAGTCCCCTTCGAATGTCATTCGAAGGGTTGATTCCAGTATGCTTGTCCGTGGCATGTCGTGCATATGCCTCCGAGCCCCAAAGCGCGAAAAAAAAAAGTTCAAGTCGATGGCCGATCTTGGGGCTTGTGCTGGCAACTCGCGGATATGTGCTGTGCAACATGCTGGCAGAGCGCGGAGCAAACAAGTCTGATGGGTGGGGCTCGGGCAGTTCCACTGCGGAGCAGCTGGCGGTGAACTGATGCGGCCAAAGGCCGGGACGAGAGGTGTGCTCCGAAGAGCAGTGTCGTCCGCCCGTACTCGGAAAGTGTCCTCTGTGTGGTGCGTGCCCAGCAACCAACAGTAGGGACCAAAATTCGAGACGAGGAGTGTGCTCCGCAGAGCAGTGTCGTCCGCACGTACTTGGAAGGTGTCGTCCGTGTGGTACGTGCGCGGCGACCAACAGGAGGGGCCCCTGCCATCTCACTGCTGTTGTGGTCGCCGTTGTAGGAGGAAGGGCGCTCCCTCCATTGAGAAGCCACCCGAGAAGGAACAGGGGTTGTGGGCTCGATGGAAAGCAAAAGCAAAATCGCTACGAAAAAAAAAATCGGAGAGACCGGAAGAACGCTGCCACAATAGCATATCAAGCTCGGCGACGCCACATGTGAAATTAAGGGTGGGGAACACAGAGTGCCCCCTGCAGGTCTGTCAATTGAGCAGGTCCTCGGAGAGTACTCACTTTCGTTTACTTCGTAGAAACGTAGCTTTATTCGATTCCACCAGAGCCCCGGAGAGCTTCTGAGATCGGAGGCGCGTGCCTCCGATCTAATTCCTAACTTCCCCGAATATAAACCGCCAACCTTTTCATACGAAACCCATCCAAATGATCTCAAATTAGGATACCTACAGGCCTTTCGAGGCCGTATCTTAACAACACTCATCCGGTCGAGCTCACAGCTTTGTATTATTGGAAACAAATTGAAAATGCATCACACGTCATAAATCTTGCAAAGTGGACTATCCAATATTATTGTTCTACCGGTCGAACCCACAGCTGACATATTTGACGGAACTTAAAACAAATATGTGCATTACAAGGGTTCCGCTCCGTGGGCGGCTGACGCCGCCTGCTACGCTCGCGCAAGGAAGATTTCAACTAAATGTGAAGGGGGCAGAAGGAAGAGGCACACGATATAGTGCCACTGGCGATTTGATAATGCAAAGAGCTACTTGTGCGGAGCCGATTGCGCAGTCTGTGCTGTGCTGTATGTTGTCGATGTCACGTTCTGATCGGCACGTAATGTGCGAAGGAAACATCCCGAAGAGGACCGAGATGTAGAACTGAATCAACGACGAAAGCAAAAAGACCAGTACACATACGTACTACCGGTACCTGGCACCTGGTTCTTCGGCTTATACCCGATGGTACTCTGTGTGGTTCTAACTAAAGCACTTAACTCCGCTCCCCTGGCTGCCGACGCCGCCCGCTATGCTGGTGCAATCAGTAATTCAATTGAACTATGTAAATAAATGGGGCAGCAAGAGGCCCGTTATTATTTGGGGCGAATCGCGAATTGATAATAATGCAAAGAGGTGTTTGTACAGAGTTAATTGCCCTGCGCTGTTCTGTGTGCTTGTTGATGTCACGATCTGATCGGCAGTACGTGTGATATTTGCGGGGGGGGGGCATGGAGACCGAGCGTAGACAATCAACTGAAGAATGCAAAATGACGAGTTCACAACAAGTACATGAAAGTGGTACCTGTATTGTACCTGGTACTACTATTAGAAATACTACAGCTGTAGGGTTAAAAGAACGCACGGAGCCGCACGACGCAACACCGCAAAACGAAGAGCTAGGCACGGCACCGCACAGTGCTGCGCTGTGCGACCGAGCAAGTTAAAGCCTGGCTGACATGAGCTGGGGGTGCATTGTTTGTGATCCAACAACAACGTAATATATTCAAGCCTGGTAGAGTCAATAGTACCAAAACGTGATACGATACTTTGAATGTTACTGGCTTGTACAGACTAAGAAAAATTCAGCACAGCGCGCAGGATGGCAAAGCACGGCAAAGAACATCGCTGCGCTCTGCTGAGCTAGCGTTGCGGTGCGCTGTTGAGCTAAGCTGCAGGGCATCGCAGGGCATGGCACTGCACGGAGATGCGCTGCTGAGCTAAAGCGCTGCGATGGGGTGCTGGGAGGCACTGGGCTGATGAGCCAAGCCGCGATCTCAGTTGATGAAACTTTGTGCAAGTACAAAACAAATGGTGGATATTCCAAAAAAAATCTAAAGCTGGACCGTTCCGCAAGTAATGCAGAGGGGGCAAATGAGCGGCAAATGGAAGGAAGTTTAACTTGCTACACAAAAAGGAAGAAATACCCGAGCGAAAAGGTTCAAAATCGTGTTGGCAGAAAACCCACATTTGCAGGAAGCAGCTGAAAAGTCAAGAGACAAGTGTTAAACCGAGCAAAAACAAACCTTATATGACGGAGCAAGAAATCGAAGAGAAGCTGGACCGTTCCGCAAGCAATGATGCACGGAGGTGGTTTCGAAGTGGATCCCCCGGAAATGCCAGGGGTGCAACAACCGTGCACTTCCAGCAGAAATATATCTATATGTGTATGTTTATATCATTCACCACACCGCGTCTTGTGGAATGGTCGTGGTGCCGGGAAAGTGTGAGGGAAGGGACGCAGAGGTAGTAGCTTCGCTAGGAGACCGCACGGTTCTTCTTTGCAGATTTCATATTTTTGGCGTTGAGCTATGACAAGCTCGAGAAGACAGGAAAGGAGGAGTGAGATAATGGGGGTGGGGTGAGGCTCACAGAGTTTGCTTCCCCCCAGCACTGCTGCTGTGCTCTCTTCTGGGCCTTTACCAATGGAACGTACTAGAAAAGTTATCCTAGGATTATATTCCCATGAGTGCTTAACGCGCTTACTTATATCTATCTTATCCAGACGAGGAGCGTTCCATTACCGAGAACGCTCTTGTGGTATAAGCGAGTTAGATTCTACGGGTTATCTTCTCCACTCAGAATATTCCGTTGAAGAGAATCCCCTTGTGGCTAATAGGCCATGACTCTGCGGGCTGTCGCCCCGAACCTATTGCCAGCTATACTGAAACTCTATTACATTAGCCCACCCTGAGTCGTCGTATATGCAGACCTCAACACGGTCGTAGGGTGACGACAAAGTTAATCCTAAATGACCGGGAAAGGGGGTCGAAGATGCAGCTATTCGAAATAAAGACATGAGGCTACAGATTCCCCCACACCTCGTAATGAGGCTTAAACGTCAAGGATAGAGCCATTCACTCATAAAGCACACGGCGGAAAGAAAGGCCATACTAATAAAGAGAAGACGAAAAAACCAGAATGGGGCATCCTATGTAGAGCAACTGAGTCCTGCCGACGACGCCAATTGTGGAAGAGTCGTGGTGCCGGGAAGGTATGAGGGATGGGACGCAGGGGTAGCAGCTTCGCTTGGAGACAGCACCGGTTCTTCTTTTGTAGATTTCTTTTTGTTGGCGTTGAGATATGAGAAGCTCGAGGAGACGGGAAAGGAGGAGTGAGAGCACGGTGGTGGGGTGAGGCTAACAGAGTTCACTTCCGCCTAGCATTGCTGCCGCGCTCTCTTCTGGATCTTTACCTATGGAACGTACAATGAGCGGTCTCCTAGATGTTCTATATTCCCATGAGTGCTTAATGCGCATACTTCTATCTATCTTGTCCAGAGGAGGGAGGTTCTATTACCGAGAACGCTCTTGTGGTATAAGCGAGTTACATTCTACGGATTATCTTCTGCACTCAGAATATTCCGTTGAAAAGAATATTCTCGAGGCCAATAGACCATGACTCTGCGGACTATTTTACCGAAACTATTGCCAGCTATACTGCCACTCTATTACAGTCCGTGTTTTTTCTTGTGCACATCTTGTTCATGTTATTCGCCATACCACGCCTCCTCCATTGTAGACATGCTCGTACTATCCTACAATAAACCAGTAAAATATTGCCCAGTCTAGCTTTCGTATTTCCTAAAGCGTGTGAAGTGTGTTGCACTTTCCAAGCAAACTACAGTATAGCCGCCCCTAATTCCCTTAGTTCCTCCAACGTTCTGCGTATACCAAGCACAACAACTAAGTAAGCATGCCATCCGCTAACCCGGTCTCCTCTCCGGTAGACATACTCGTACTGCTGTCCTTCAACCTTCCCGTTTATCCATCAAGGATAAAAACCACTGTGTTAACACTTAACTTTCAATACAGCCTAACACGCTCCCGGAAAATCTCATTTCATGACCTAGAGCTATGGAAGCACCAAACACGGCTGATACCACCCAAAAACACGCCTACTAGCAGAACTCTGAATTTTCTTCACCACACAGGGCAGAACCACCTGTACCCTCGCCCCTGTGTAGAACTAGTGATTCCGTCAGCAGGGTGCTCGGTCGTGCTGCTTCCCTCAACCCTTGCTTGAACAAATCTCCCAAACGTGAGTTGTTAGCGGAAAGTCAGCCACTGCACTGTGTTGGTCTCCTGGTTTCAATTTAGCAAATATTCCCTCCAAACATTCCTCCTACTAGTCGGGCATCGCCACCACCTGCACATTGTCGTTGATCTTTTTCCATAACCGTTTCGTCGACGCCGACGATAGCGCGCAAATAACGAGCCAATTCCACGCTTGGCAACAAGCCACGCCCAGCACACGGATCCCTGGCACGCGCGTCCCATGTACCAATCCTTTAATGTCAGGGCTTCGTCACCAGCCCCGGGGTGTTCTTGCCGGAGACAACCTTTTTTCGCGAGGCAGCCTTCGCACTGCTTCACAGCCCTCCAACGATGCTTCCTAGAGCTGTTCCGTGGACATGTACCACGTTTTCTATCCATGATATCGAAGGCGATAAGGAGGGCGACCTGTGTCATGCTGACGTGGGCTTGCAGCCGTGCCACGACGCTAAAGTAAAAATCTAACTAGCACACATTAGGAAAAGATTCGTGATTAAATCAACTGATTTTGGTTGCTTCGCTAAGCATGCTTAGTTGCTTCAAATTCAAATGAGCAAGACAAAGTTGCTTTGATTATGCTTATAATAAAAAAACCAAAACAAAATGATTGATCATGCTTTTTTCAGTTGATTACCAACACTAGTTGGTACCCAGAGCGTCAAGATAAAGCCATTCGGGCCATAAAAGCGATCAAACCGCTATGTCCCGGCGTACTAACTGCTGCACATATGTATATTGCCCACAGCAGATGAAAGCAATGAGTCCCTGCTTCGGCTTGTCACAGACAGGGTAATTTTGAATCGGAATACCCCTTTTATTGTTTCTCTTTATTGTCTTTTCTTTTCCTATTTTTCCAATTGACTTGCGTCTGACGTGCGTAAGCGTAGTGGTAGGTACCACGTGTAATACGTACGTGGTAGTCTTTTCTGGGCGGCAAGCGGTGAGATCGGTTTATTGAGGCGCGAGCAGTTCGACGAATGTAGCAGCATGGACCTGGCACATCGTAGGCTGACTTCAGACTTTACTTTGTACATTTTCCTGGCGGAGTAACGTGTTGCGTCAGCTATGAAATATGTGTGTACCACTTACGGATTTTTACCGTTTTTTACCTCTCTCTGGTATTCCTCCAGTCCAGTGTGCGACTGGAGCCTGTTCTGTGACCACGAACTTGATTATGCGAGCTGATAATGTGAAAACAACAACAGCAACAAAACAACCCCCACGGTGTTGCTGTAATATGCTGTAATACTTATTAGTTGGTGTAGCTTGTCTTAAAAAATGTTGTCCAAACTGTGTCAGACATAACACAGCAGCACCTCGAAGAGAACCGAAACGAAAGTCACAAGATACCCATACTACATGCTCGTACCCGTACTACGGTTAGGACAGCGGTGCTACACCGCAGGTCAAGCTGCCCGAGCGTGATCATGCACTCCGCGAGGAGTACGTATACATCGTGGAGCGTTGTTGGCTGGGAAAAGGAGCTGCCCACTGCGTACATATGCCGGGGTCGTCAGCGGTTGTAGGAGGCCCAAAACGCCGTAACAGAAGTATATCCTTAATATTTCACTCCTACTCCCGTATCGCCGATCACTGACGCACACTTGATATTTTTTAACAAGATCCCTGCTTTTTATGATACCGCTATATCGTCCATTGCTGTGGCGCACACGAGATATTGTCAAGAAGAATCCTGTTACTGTCTCATCAGCTAATTCTTGGCGAACACGATATGGTAATTTCAAAAAGATCCCTATATTGACTATACTGTCGTCATCAACTTCTGGCGCACACGACGTGTTGACCAGCAACATTAGTCAAGGTAACCAGCGCAACTCTTGAGCACCACACAGCAAAGCGTTCGAAACACTCCCTTGAAAATCACATCCACATTTACAACTGCACCAACCCATGTGGGAATAAACATGCTTGGAATTAGTGGGGGATGTTTATTATGCGGTCCTGAAAGATGGATGGTAGATCGTAGACCAATATATACGGAACGACTCTTTGGAGCGGCGATGAAAAAGACTGACAAATCATTGTTTCTTGTACTGCGAATTTTGAAGGCGACTCCGTTCGTTGTGTATATTTTCTTATTTTCATGGTCTGTCATGTTTTGTTGTGTTCTCGTACCCGGTACTCTAGCATTTCACATGTTTTTTACCTTGATTAATTGCGGTTGTTTGGTGTATTTACTCCGTGTTACAGTCTGCGGCCACACAAAGAGTTGTATCTATCGAAGATGAAGAATCAACGCGGACACTGAGTGTAATGATGTCGTTGCGAAAGAAAACGACCCGCTTCGAAGACAACGGCAGAACAAATGGATCTGACCGAGAAATCCGATATTGAAAGCAACAACACAGCAGTCGTACGACATTAGGCTCAACGCTGCTTCCAGGTGTTACCACGAAAAAAGTGTTGTGGGAACGAAATATACAGGACATTTCACGGGTAATGACCCGACCCGCGGATCGGGTTAAGGGGCTTAAAAATCTTGCGGGTCGGGTTGGGTCGGTTCAGGAGGTTTTCAAAATGTTGTGGGTCGAGGCGGGTCGTGACCCGCGTGATACAGGTCACTCGCGGGTCAAGCCATCATGACCCGCGAGTTGTTTGCGGCTGACCCGCGGGTCAAACCTGCAGATCTGGCCCGCGGGTTCGCCTTTTTCAAACTTTCAGCTGAGGGCCATTGCCATGCAGGCGCTCCGCGGGTTCGGCCCGCGGATCCGGAAATCAATCAATACTTACCGCTTTCTGCGTCTCTCGTACCGATGCTCTGATCATATGTCATCACGGCGTGTAGAACAATCACCAGGCCGTGCCCTGAGATACTCGTACCAAGGCATTCAGTGTGACGCAAATTCCGTGGTGACTGCAGCAGGAATATAGAAATGATAGGGTCATACCGGTACGAAATGTGACCAAACGTAGAACGGCAAGGGCAGTCGTAGTCCAAGCAGCAGCAGCAGCATCACTGGCACCAGCAAGCACCAGCAGCAGCAGACCCCGGATTCTAGCGGATCGCAGCACCAGCTGACAGATCCACCGCCCCAGTTGTGGGCTTGCTGCCTGAGGCAGCTCAGCTGGGCGGCTTGCCGGGGCTGGAGACTGCGTAGTGAGAAGATAGATACAGTAGTAGTAGTAGTGGTAGTGGTAGTAGTAGTAGTAGCAGTAGTAGTAGTAGTAGTAGTGGTTGTGGTAGTAGTAGTAGTAGTAGTAGTAGTAGCAGTAGCTAGCTCGAGAATTATCGTATAAAAGCAATAGCAGTCGTTGTCGAAGCAGCAGCAGCAGCAACAGCAGGACTCATGTAGCAGCAAGACCAACAGCATACAGCGCATCGTCGCGGGTCGGAACCCCTGCTGACAGATCCACCCCCCCAGTTGTATGGTTGCTGGCGGTGGCGGCTCAGGTATGCTGCTTGCCATGGCCTCAGACTGCATTAATAACTAGCTTGCCTGTCGGGTCGCTCGTCGGGTTGACCCAATGGTCTAGTGCTACGGGCGTGGATAATTGCCCATGCCTGTGGGTTGCGGTTTTATCATGTTTCGCGGGCACACCACAAAATGATGCTTCAAACAATGCCGGTAGAAAGAACCACAGAACACGACATCTTGGGAAAAGTACGAGGGACCAAGAACCAAGCAACCGGCCGAGGTTTACATGCTTTGATCCGTGACTTTCCGACTTTGACCCGTGAGAAACGTCACGGGTCAAGTCACCCTGACCCGCATGAAACCCGCATCTCGCGGATAACCCGGATTGTGTCGAGTCGGGTCGGGTCGGGTCGGGTCGGGTCGTCGAGTCAGGTCGGGGCGGGTCGGGCCCGGTCAGGTCGGGTCGGGTTAAGTGGTTTCAAATCTCGCGGGTCGGGTCGGGTCGGTTTGGGAGGTTTCAAAACCTCACCGGTGGGGTCGGGCCCGGTCGGGAGATTTTATAATCTCGCTGGTCGGGTCGGGTCAATAGGCTTCAAATTCTCACGGGTCGAGTAGGGTCGGGTCAAGACGTTTCAAAATATCGCGGGTCGGGTCGGGTCGGTTCAAGAGGTTTTCAAAATCTCACGAGTCGGGTCGGGTCATGACCCGCGAGATAATTGTCACTCGAGGGTACAGCCATCGTAACCCGCGAGTTGTTTTGGGCTGACCCGCGGGCAACCCGCAGATCTGGCCGGCGGGTCCGCCTTTCTCAAACTTACAGGTGAGGATCATTGCCGTGCAAGCGCACCGCGGGTCCGACCCGCGGATCCGGAAATCATGCCAAAATTACCGATTCCAGCCTCTGTTGTGCCAATGCTTCGATCATATGCCATCACAGCGTGTAGAACAATCACCAGGCAGTAGCTCTAGCTACTCGTACCAAGGCATACAGTGTGACGCGAATCCCGTGCGGGCTGAAGCCGTAGCAGTAGCAATGATAGGGTCACAGCCGTACGAAATGTGATCAAACGAACAAAGGCAAGGGCAGTCGTCGTCGAAGCAGCTGCATGAGCAGCAGCAATGGCTCCAGCAAACACCCGCATCAGACCCCGGATTCTCGCGGATCGCCACACCTACTGACAGATCCACCGCCCCAGTTGTGGGCTTGCTGCCAAAGGCGGCTCAGTTAGGTTGCTCACCGGGGCTGGAAACTGCATGGAAAGGAGATGGATACAGTAATAGAAGTAGTAGCAGTAGTAGTAGTAGTAGTTGTAGTAGTAGTAGTAGTAGTAGTAGTAGTAGTAGTAGTAGTAGTAGCAGTAGCAATAGTGGTAGTAGTAGTAGTAGTGGCTAGCTCGAGAATATTTATACCAACACGAAATGTGACCAAACGTAAAAAATCAAGAGCAGTCGTTGTCGAAGCTACAGCAGCACTAGCAGAAGCTCAGCAGTAGCAGCACGCCGGCAGCCGCAAGAACCAGCAGCAGACAACACACTCTCGGGGATCGCAGCTCCTGCTGACGGATCCACCGATCCAATTGTGTGCTTGCTTACCGGAGCGGCTCAGCTAGGCTGCCTGTCGGGGCTAGACTGCATAGATAGCCAGTTCGCTCGTCGTGTCGCTCGTCGGTCGACCCAGTGGTCCAGCGCTACGGGCGTGGCCAATTGCCCATGCGTGTAGATCGCGGTTTCTTTATCAGTTTCCGTGTGCACACCACCAAATGCTGCTGCAGACAATAACAGTAGAAAGAACCATAGAATACCACATGCTGGGAAACGTACGAGGGACCAAGGACCAACCAATAGACGGAGGTTTACATCCCTTGATTGGTGAAATTTGAACTTTGACCCGTGACAAATGTCACGGGTCAAGTCGACCTGACCCGCATGAAACCCACATTTCGCGGGTCACCCAGTTAGGGTCGGGTCAGGAGCATTACAATATATCGCAGGTCGAATCGGGTCGGGTCGTGTCTGGTCAAGACGTCTCGAAACTCTCGCGGATCTGGTCGTGTCGGGTCAGGACGTCTCGAAATTCTCACGGGTCGGGTCAGGTCAGCTGACCTGATCTAGACGTCTTGAGATTCTCACAGGTCGGGTCAGGTCAGCTTACCTGATCTGACCCGACCCGACCCGACCCGACCCGACCCGACCCGACCCGACCCGACCCGACCCGACCCGACCCGACCCGACCCGACCCGACCCGACCCGACCCGACCCGACCCGACCCGACCCGACCCGACCCGACCCGACCCGACCCGACCGACCCGACCCCCGACCCGACCCGACCCGACCCGACCCGACCCCGACCCGACCCGACCCGACCCGACCCGACCCGACCCGACCCGACCCGACCCGACCCGACCCGACCCGACCCGACCCGACCCGACCCGACCCGACCCGACCCGACCCGACCCGACCCGACCCGACCCGACCCGACCCGACCCGACCCGACCCGACCCGACCCGACCCGACCCGACCCGACCCGACCCGACCCGACCCGACCCGACCCGACCCGACCCGACCCGACCCGACCCGACCCGACCCGACCCGACCCGACCCGACCCGACCCGACCCGACCCGACCCGACCCGACCCGACCCGACCCGACCCGACCCGACCCGACCCGACCCCCGACCCGACCGACCCGACCCGACCCGACCCGACCCGACCCGACCCGACCCGACCCGACCCGACCCGACCCGACCCGACCCGACCCGACCCGACCCGACCCGACCCGACCCGACCCGACCCGACCCGACCCGACCCGACCCGACCCGACCCGACCCGACCCGACCCGACCCGACCCGACCCGACCCGACCCGACCCGACCCGACCCGACCCGACCCGACCCGACCCGACCCGACCCGACCCGACCCGACCCGACCCGACCCGACCCGACCCGACCCGACCCGACCCGACCCGACCCGACCCGACCCGACCCGACCCGACCCGACCCGACCCGACCCGACCCGACCCGACCCGACCGACCCGACCCGACCCGACCCGACCCGACCCGACCCGACCCGACCCGACCCGACCCCGACCCGACCCGACCCGACCCGACCCGACCCGACCCGACCCGACCCGACCCGACCCGACCCGACCCGACCCGACCCGACCCGACCCGACCCGACCCGACCCGACCCCGACCCGACCCGACCCGACCCGACCCGACCCGACCCGACCCCGACCCGACCCGACCCGACCCGACCCGACCCGACCCGACCCGACCGACCCGACCCGACCCGACCCGACCCGCCCGACCCGACCCGACCCGCCCGACCCGACCCGACCCCACCCGACCCCACCCGACCTGACCGGACCGGACCGGACCCGACCCGCAATAGTTGACCCGACCTGTGTAAAGCCCTAGAAATGTGAAGCCAATTTGAAAATGATGCCAACTTGGAAATAAATGTTTTCCCATGTATTAGTTGATAAATCTCTGCATATTGCCAATATAGAACAATTGCTTGGGCGTATACCGCCCAAACAACAAAACTTGCGCACTCGTCGATTGTCTCGCTCAGACCACTTACCCGATTCCAGGCAGGAGCGGAACGGAAAAGGCAGGCTGAGTCCCGTTTGAGCCGCCCCTAATAAATGGCGCTCGAACAAAGTGATTTGACTGAGAAATTCCAGTCCCGAGAATCCTTTACTGATGCTGAGACGAACAACATATCTGACCACATCCCTGTCCTCTCAGCAGAAAATACATAAATATATATCGAAATCCGCCACATTAATAAACACTTCACGCACAGGATATCACCTCATTATCTTTCGAGAGCCATCCATGCCGCTGTGTTCCCCCCCCCCCCCCCGCCTCGAGCGCCCCCTTTTTCCCCATCACCCGCACCATCGCCTAGACCTAGCACCACACGTGTAACAAACCCCTCACCTAAAGCCCTTCCTCCCCCCCCCCGCCCCCCCCCCCGCCCCCACACCCCCCACCTCCCCCCCAACCCATCCCAACCCCACCCCCTCGAACACTCCACCCTCTCATTACTCACTGATTGTACGACTCACCCCAGGATATACATGATAAACTGATGTATTATTTCCAAAACCGTCACATTTATCCTCTCAAAATAATGTATAGTTTCCACGCACATATTGAGCTGCCCCACACGCCCCCCTCCCCCCCCCCCCCGCCCCAACCCCCCCCCCCCCCGCCCCCAATAATATACTGATGCCAAAACCGTCAGATTTATCCCCTCAAGAGGATTTATAGCTTATATGCACAAATTGCCCCCTTTCCCCCCCCCCCCTCCTCCTCCAAACCCCCTCGCTTTTGATCAAAACCAGGCCCCCACGTCCTTCAAAACTCCGCCCCACCCCCTCACCGGTTATTCGACTTACAAGATTCACTTGATCAAAGGTTACGTTTCCCTTCACAGCTGTCAGATTTTGTCCCCCTCAGAAACGGGTTTTATAGTTTCCGCGCACAGACTGACTAAAATCATCCTGTTGACCCTGATAGCTACACTGTAGTTGTCATGGGAGTCGCCGACCTATATCCTTAATGAGGACACACAACTCGTAATACGCGCGATCGGAGTATCACACACAGCTTGCAAAGATGAGTTTCGACGAAATCTTCGATCTTACAGCTGGAGTGTATTTTCATTTTTTATAATAAATATGTATACACAAGGGCTCCGCAAGGGTAGGGCAGGGCAGCACTCCGACCTGTTCCATTCAATATCTGATAGAGAGTAAAATTATTTACTACGCAACACACGTTCTATGCGTGTATAAGATAAGGTAATGTCAAGAGATCGATACAGAAAAACAGTGGACTACTTCCTTCTGCCGTTCCTTGCGTGAATCCAATTCCGAGCTTCATAATATTTCGACCGGATAAATCCGAGCCACCCTCTAGTCTAGACACGAAGAGATATATTTTGAGTGCGTTCCTTGATGTTTTAACTCAACCGAGCATCCAGGGCCAGCAAGGGGGTGGCCATGGATTCTGCATGTTCTCTACGTAGCCACTGACAGGCGCGCCCTGATCAAGCTTCTGCTACACCATGCGTTCATGATAGTATCTTGATCCGGCGCTCGCAGACCGACTGTTCGTGTGTGTATAGTCTGATCTTGGACAGACTTGCTGATGGTATTCTTGGCGTGAAACACGGGGTCTCTGCCTTAGTCATTCAATTCCACGAACGCTGTTATAATGCTGCTAGCAATCTGGTAGATAGAGTACTAGTAGTACACGACAGCGCTGAACTAAGAACTTGGCGGTTATGATTTTCAGGCTCGGGTTAAGACGAATATATATATATACTACCCGTATGTATGGCCTTTTCGTCTGATCGCTGGTCGCTCATTGGCCGGGAATCGTACGTGGAGTACCCGTGATCTGGCGACGATCGGGTCTCATCCCAGGATTATAATCCATACACACATACATATACAACTCCGAGAACCCGGAAACGAACACGGATATCACCAGGATTGATACCTTCCCGCACAGTGTGGAAATCCCCAACCCCACCGACCGGCCGATCTCTGATTGGCTGGAGGTCGTATATTACAGACGCAGCTCCACACGGGGACGATATGATCCCATCACCGGTCCAAAAGTCATTCTACATATCTAAAACGTTAGACAAACCGGGGAATACAATCGGTTTATCTCAGGTCCTCACCGCCCCTCACGGTGTGGAAGCCTTGATTCCGTTGACTACAATCGCTAATTGGTTTCAGCTCCACCGCGTCGCCTTACCCTAGGAGGATATAGAGGCTCATCAACCAATAGGGGGAAGTTTCGTTGCACACAAGGGAGTAAGGGCCCCATCCCCAGTTTAGAAATTCTCCGAATCTCTATAGTTCCAACAACGCGGGAACTATAACGATGACCTCCCTGGTCGATACCTCCCCGCACGGCGTGTCAACCCCGACCCCGGTGGCTTATTCGTGTCAGGCTGGTAGGACTTGACCTGATAGACTCATAATTACATCGACCGACTCGGGCTTCTCGCATAAGTTTCACATATACGGCAAAACGTTGCAATGCGAGCGCAATTCGACCAGCTATTTGCATGATAGGTCGCAGGAAAATGCGATGTCAAGCCTATATCGGGTTGGCGTGCCGAGCAAACACGCTCAACATGAGGACAAATACTTCGACCGCAACAAGAGCTCCGAACGCAATATTGAAGAAGGAATTAAAAAATCTTTGACCGCAGGATTCAGGGTCCCCCGGTTGTAAACACAATTTCAAAAGCCAAAAATAAGGTGTTTAAAGCAAATTGACATAGTAACTAATTTTTATGACAAATGGTGAACTAAGACTGGCACAACACGAGCATAATAATAGCCGAGGAGTAAAACCTGAAATATGGCCTGAACTGTGCGTGTTTGACCCTTCCGTGTACTAATGGTCGAATAACTATGGAATACTGTAATTATTTCCTTTTTGTTGCTTATGCTGACACCGAAATAATTGCTGAAAATCCTGATTCCATTCACTTTATATCCTAAAACCAAAACTCGTTGAAACTTTCGCGGGTTTAGTCACATACTATTCAGGAGGGGCAAAATTTCGCCGCGCGACCGCAGATTTTACAAAACGCTCGACCTCATTTAGATGAATATATATCACGTCATTATCTTTCTAGCCATCCATGACGTAGGTTTCATTCATCCGCCCTCCCCCCATCCAACGCCCCCTCCTTCCCCACACCCCGCACGATCGCCTAGACCCAGCACCGCGCGTATAGCAAGCCCCTACATATATATATGATTAATGCGCGCGATCGGAGGATCACACACAATGTCGCGAATATCATTGTCGACCAAAGCCTTGATCTCATAGCTGCGGTGTATTAAATATTTTATGTGACCTAAACCTTTTAAAAACCCTTTCCCCTTCCCCCCCCTCCTTGCCCCCCCCCTTTTTTCCCCCTCGCTTTCTCTTCGATTATACGCCCTACCTATTATCGGAATCCGCCAGAGTAATAAACACTTCCACGCCCTGGGTATCGCCTCGTTATCGTTTTAGAGCCGTCCATGCCGCTACTGCAATTCCCACTCACCCCCGCCCCCAACGCCCCCACCTTCCCCACCACCCGCACCATCGCCTTGACCCAGCACCACGCGTATAGCAAACCTTTACATCTATGCGACCTAAAGCCCTCCCCCCCCGCCCCCCGCCCCCCCCGCCACGTTCCCCCCCGTCCCTCAAAAGAAGGATTTATAGTTTCCACGCACAAACTGACTTGCCACACCCGTCCCCTGCCCCGCCTCCCCCCTTTCCTCCCTTTTCGCCCCCTTTTGATCAAAATGAAGCCCCCACGTTCTTAAAAACTCCGCCCCCTCCTCACCGGTTATTCGACTTACAGTATTCACTTGATAAACTGATGCATTTCCTTGCACAGCTGACAGATTTTGTCCCCCTCAGAAACGGGTTTGATAGTTTCTGCGCACAGACTGCCTAGCATCACGCTGTTGATCCTGATAGCTACAATGTAGTTGCAAGGGGAGTCGTCGACCTACATCCTTAATAAGGACACACAACCCGTCATACGCGCGATCGGAGTATCACACACAGCTTGCAAAGATGAGTTTCGACACAATATTCGATTTCACAGCCGGAGTGTATTTTAATTTTTATTATATAGTTGGTACTCAGAGCGTGAAAAAAAAGCCAGTCTGGACATAAGAGCGGTCAAATCGCCATGTCTCGGCATACTAACAGCCACATATTGCCAACAACAACAGATAAGAGCAATGAATGGGCGCCTGCTTCGGCTTGTCACAGGGTGACATTGCATGGGAATACCCTAACAGTTAACTGTGTACTGCTGCTGTAATTACTTGTTGGTGTAGCTTTTTTGAAAACCTGTTCTCATAATGTATCATTATTTTTTTCCATATCCCATCTATTATTAGTTTGACTACTCGCCCTCCCATCCAATAGTAGCATTACTCAGAGATGAGGGGTCACATAGCGGGCACTCCTGCTCCCTCCCCAATGCGGTACATGTCTTGATTTTTATGTCGAGAAGAATTCAGCTTTTTCTTCCGTCGTCCATTTGCGTCGAATGGTACCCACCCATGCTAGTAGACGTTCTCAGCAGTTAGCTGATCCTATTTTTGCATTCCTACAAATAAAATACTCCGGAGTATAACCTTACAACGGTGGGAATCGAATTTAAGACCAACGGTGGTAGTATTCGAAGATAACCAGCACATAGACCACCGGGGTGACCGGCTTCATATAACTCACTAGAAGGGGAACTCAGCGGACGAACACATGAGCAGATTTTGCCGTGGACATTACGCGCGTGAAACCACGATGTCGGGACCAAACAACATGTACGAGACAGCATACAGGAAGTTTAAAAAAAACGGTTGTGGACGGGTTCAACTTTCGGCGCCGAGGGAGGACACTAGAGTCCGGTACAGGGTAAAAAGCTAGGGGGTGCACGATATTGATACGTACACTTCCGACAACAAGACTAAATGATATTTGTTGGTATTTCTAGTCATGTCCATATCAGGGTCACTCTCGGACATATCGCTATGGGATGCAAGGTGTATGAGATATCATCTTAATTGTAGAAAATGAAAAAATGTTACATATATCACTTGGCATCCGACGCCTGTATCACCTGATATCTGACGTACATTGAGCGATTTTGTGTGATGTTGTCGACTGTGCATATGGGTCTTCACGTATCATCACATATCCCACCTTATATGGGCCCATGCATATTAATATTGTATATCACCTGACATACGTCTATATTTAACTTGGTATAGATGCATATATCACATACGTATATAGTATGTAAAATATGATTATCGTTGGGTTTCGACTCGCTGCTCTCAGGCGGCCGAGAGTTTCATCTCTCATGTTCGGCCGCGGGGCAAGCTAGCCTGCTATGGGTACATTTCGAAGCATGTCTGGATCTCGGGCGAACTTCGTGGCGGCGCTTGGCGTATTAAACGTAGCTTAGCTGGCTCTATTTCTAAAGGGATTGCGTTCGGCCTCCCTGAGACAAGCAGGTCACTTGGAACACCCCAAACTGTTGTTCATACTTATTTATTTTGATAAGCAATTACTTTTCTTTTTTCCTTCGTTATTTTCTCCGTAAGAAAATCTCGCTCAATTCAACAAACCTCTGCAGTAGCACAGCGGCAGTAATAGCAGCAACCGCCCGAACGAAATTAGCCTCAGAAAGAGCAGCACAACAGCAGCAGTGGCAGCAGCATACAGCGGTAATGGCAGCAGTACACATGTGGATTCGTTTGCGCGTACATCATCATCAGTACGTTACGTGCGCACACCGCTGTCACCCTGCTCCCGCTGATTATAAATAATACATTTACACTACCATTCATTCTGTTAATACCGCTACTACTACAACTACTGCTAGTACTACTACTACTACTACTACAACTACTGCTAGTACTACTACTACTACTACTACTACTACTACTACTACTACTACTACCACTACTACTACTACTACTACTACTACTACTACTACTACTACTACTAATACTACTACTACTACTACTACTACTACTACTACTGCTACTACTACTACTGCTACTACTACTACTACCACTACCACTACTACTACTACTACTACTACTACTACTACTACTGCTGCTAACACTGATACTACTACTAGCGCTAGTACTACTGCTACTATTAGTAGTAGTAGTACACTACTACTACTACTAACACTGATACTACTACTAGCGCTAGTACTACTGCTAGTACTACAACTACTACTTGTAGTACTACTACTATTACTACTACTTATACTACTACTATTACTACTCTCTTTCTTTGGAGGGATTTGTACCAGCTCGTGCCACACGTGTCCTCCAAGACGAGCGGTGGAGTTTATCTACGTGAGTACGCGCAACACCATTACAATAGGTGGGATATACCACGTCATTATCTTTCTGACCATCCATGACGAAGGTTTCAATTATTTCCCCCCCCCCCCCCCCTCCAACGCCCCCTCTTTTCCGACCACCTACACGATCGCCTAGACCTAGCACCACGCGTATAACAAGCTGCTACATATCTTTGATCTCACAGCCGAAGTGTATTTGAATATTATTTGTGACCTAAACCTCCTAAAAATCCCCCACCCCCCTCTTGCTCTCCTTTACTCAAACGCCCCACCAAATATCAAAATCCGCCACATTAACAAACACTTCACGCACAGGATATCACCTCATTATCTTTCGAGAGCCATCCATGCCGCTGTGTTTCCCCCCCCCCCCCCCCCCCCTCCAACGCCCCGTCTTTCCCGACCACCTGCACGATCGCCTAGACCTAGCACCACGCGTATAACAAGCTGATACATATCTTTG
Organism: Undaria pinnatifida; assembly: GCA_012845835.1. Lineage (NCBI taxonomy): Eukaryota > Phaeophyceae > Laminariales > Alariaceae > Undaria > Undaria pinnatifida. Next base: position 25,067,894 of record JABAKD010000016.1, on the reverse strand, counting down.
ATCTCACAGCCGAAGTGTATTTGGAAATTATTTGTGACCTAAACCTCCTAAAAAATCTCCCCCCCCCCCCCCCCCCCTCTTGCTCTCCCTTACTCAAACGCCCCACCAAATATCGAAATCCGCCACATTAATAAACACTTCACGCACAGGATATCACCTCATTATCTTTCGAGAGCCGTCCATGCCGCTGTGTTCCCCCCCCCCCCCCCCCCCCCAGCCTCGAACGCCCCTTTCTTCCCCATCACCCGCACCTTCGCCTAGACCTAGCACCACACGTATAACAAACCCCTCACCTAAAGCCCTTTCCCCCCCCCCCCCCGCCCCCCGCCCCCGCCCCCACCCCCCACCCTCCCCCCCCAACCCATCCCAACCCCACCCCCTCGAACACTCCACCCTCTCTTTACTCACTGATTGTACGACTTACCCCAGAATATACACGATAAACTGATGTATTATTTCCAAAAATGTCACATTTATCCCCTCGAAATAATGTATAGTTTCCAGGCACATATCGAGCTGCCCCCCCCCCCCCCCCTCCGCCCCAACCCCCCCCTCCCCCCCCCCCCCCCCGCCCCCAATAATATACTGGTGCCAAAACCGTCAGATTTATCCCCTCGAAAGGATTTATAGCTTACATGCACAAATTGCCCTTTCCCCCCCCCCCCCCCCCCCGCCCCCCTCCAAACCCGCTCGCTTTTGATCAAAACCAGGCCCCCCCTTTGCCTTCACAGCTGTCAGATTTTGTCCCCCTCAGAAACGGGTTTTATAGTTTCCGCGCACAGACTGACTAAAATCATCCTGTTGACCCTGATAGCTACACTGTAGCTTTAAGGGGAGTCGCCGACCTATATCCTTAATGAGGACACACAACTCGTAATGCGCGCGATCGGAGTTTCACACACAGCTTGCAAAGATGAGTTTCGACGAAATCTTCGATCTCACAGCTGGAGTGTATTTTAATTTTTATAATATATACATATATTTATATATATATATATTCGTAAGTTATCGGTGTCGAGACTCCCTCTTCGCTTTGCGACGCCCCCGGGATTTCGCGTTACTGCTAGGGTACGGCCTCGAAAGGCCTGTAACTATCCGAATTTGAGATCATTGGGATGGCTTTCGTATGATAAGGTTCGCGTTATATATTCGGGAAAGTTAGGAAATAGATAGGAGGCACGAGCCTCCGATCGCAAAAACTATCCGGGGCTCTGGTGGAATCGAATAAAGCTACGTCTCTATGAAGGCAAGGAAAGTGAGTACTCCCCGAGGACCTGCTCAATTGGTAGACCTGCAGGAGGCACTCTGTGTCCCTACCTATAACTATTTATGTGGCGTCGACGAGCTTGGCATGCTATTGTAGCAGCCTTCCTCATATATCTCCGATTCTTTTTTCTTAGCGATTTTACTTTTGCTTCCCATCGAGCCCACAACCTCTCTTCCTTCTCGGGTGTCTTCTCAATGGAGGGAGCGCCCTTCCTCCTAAAACGGCGACCACAACAGCAGTGAGATGGCAGGGGCTTCTCCTGTTGGTCGCCGAGCATGTACCACACGGACGACACCTTCCAACTACTTGCGGACGACACTGCTCTTCGGATCACAATACTCGTGTCGGCTTTTGGTCCCTCTTGTTGGTCGCTGGGCACGCACCACACAGACAACACCTTCCGAGAACGTGCGGACGACACTGCTCTTCGGAGCACACCCCTCGCCCCGGCGTTTGGACCCCCATTGCTCAGTTTATCCGCGGCTGAGAGAGTGCTCCTTGCAAGTTCGATAGCGACAGGTTTTTGATGGGTGAATTTTGCCTTGTTGTAGGGTCTACATTTCTTTCAACTGCTTTCCTTTGCGTGTTCCTGGCTCCATAGCCAGACGGTTAGAGGTGTGGGATTGGGTTTTGAGGAGCCGCATCCTCGACTCATGGTCTAGTTTGTAAAACCGGAATTTCCCCGAATCTCCTATATTTATGAATTTGTGACTCATCAGGGTGGGCTAGTGTTAACATACGGCCTCGAAAGGCCTGTAATTATCCGAATTTGAGATCATTGGGATGGCTTTCGTATGATGAGGTTGGCGTTTTATATCCGGGAAAGTTAGGAAATATATCGGAGGCACGAGCCTCCGATCTCAGAACTTATCCGGGGCTCTGGTGGAATCGAATAAAGCTACGTCTCTACGAGGGCAAAGAAAGTGAGTACTCTCCGGGGACCTGCTCAATTGGCAGACCTTCAGGGGGCACTCTATGTCCCCACCTACAACTTTACATTACCCTCATCCCGCAGAGTAACCTTTTACCGTAGATCATATCGGCATCTTCCTGAAAAGGCCTATATACAGGGGTTTGATATATTTCTTGGTATCATATTCCAGGGAACAAAAACACATACAAGATAGGGGGTGATATATATGGGGTAGTGTGACCGACCTCCAAGTGAGGGATGCGTCGTTGGTCGGTGTTGGGAAGGGTGCCCCTAATGGGTTCCGGTGTCTTTGGTTAGTCGCTCCTCAAGGCTCACTGGCCAGGCGTAAAGCTTATTGTGCAATATTTCCCTTTATATAATGCCTAAACGCACACGTAACAGGGCTAGGCACGGTAGGGCACGGTAGCACAGGGTAGCGTAGGGTAGCGTAGAGTAGTGCGATGAGGGGCGTCCTGCTTGTCCCGTCATCGTCACCAACGATGTCGCCCATCTATGATGGCCATGACGTGAGTGTGACATCTAGTATCACGTGGTTTGACCTCAACCATGGCATGTTTTCACGTCGAATCTATAAAGTACCCTTCTACGAAGGGCACTCCATTACAGGTAGCGTGGTAACGATACAACGCTCTATAGGTCATTATCTGCGACGCCAACAATGTATCGGGCGCAGAGGGTGTCTGCGGGGGTGTCCTCGCCCGGATGCCAACGCAGCAAGAACCCCCAGCGGCAGTTTCCCTGGATCATGAACGCCTTCTAGCGTCACCCGGGGACGAACCACCCAGGACACCCCAACCACGCTTCTTCTTGTGTTTCTTGATTGAGGTATTTCTTCTCGTAGTTGTTTCCTGTAACATGTGTAGAATTTTTTTTTTACGTGGACAAATAGGGACAACGACAGCAACAAGAGCAACCAAACAACTCAATTAATCGAAAAAAAAAAACGCAGCAACAAATCTATCTACAACAACAGCGATATAACCGAGAACCAAGATTTTTTTTTCCTCACAACAACAGCGACTAGGCCAACAACAACTCGGACGCAGTATACAAAGCTTCTTCGTATTTGTGAAGTATACAATTTAGCCCGTTCGACGTTTTCAACACTGACAATAATCGATGCCTGAACCACACTAAGATCAACCAAGCTAGCAGGAACACGCTTTTCAGAAAATCGTGCAGAACGCCTCATAAACAGCCCAAAACCGTGACCGTACAGCACCGCTTCGCAATGGATAGGACCGCGGATGTTCTGCGGTTTCAAGTTTCCCGCACCCGTAGATGCTTGACCTAAGAATGGCACACGGTTAGGCACACGGTGCGGTGTGTTTTTTTTGTTCCATTCCTACCTTGCATTGCTGTCTAATGTCGTTTTGTATTGAGAGTCTTACTTTGCGATTCGATGCGGATTTCAGATACATATTGATTGGAAGTCGTACGATACAATTGGGTGCTGCAATATATCCTATTGAGCGGATTGGTACGGGTTTCATATATATTATAAAAAATGAAAATACACTCCAGCTGTGAGATCGAAGATTTCGCCGAAACTCATCTTTGCAAGCTGTCTGTGATACTCCGATCGCGCGTATTACGAGTTGTGTGTCCTCATTAAGGATATAGGTCGGCGACTCTCCTTACAACTACAGTGTAGCTATGAGGGTCAACAGGGTGATTTTAGTCAGTCTGTGCGCGGAAACTATAAAACCCGTTTCTGAGGGGGACAAAATCCGACAGCTGTGGAGGGAAATGTAAATGTATCTTTTTATCGAGTGAATCTTGTAAGTCGAATAACCGGTGAGGGGGGGGGCGGAGTTTTGAAGGACGTGGGGGCCTGGTTTTGATCAAAAGCGAGCGGGTTTGGAGGGGGGGGGGGGGGGGGGGCGGGGGCGGGGAGGGGGGGGAATTTGTGCATGTAAGCTATAAAACCTTTCAAGGGGAAAAATCTGACGGTTTTATAAGAAAAAAAAAAAATGCACCAGTTTATTATTGGGCGGTGGGGGGCGGTTGGGGCGGGGGGGGGGTCGTGTGGGGCAGCTCAATATGTGCGTGGAAACTATACATTATTTTGAGGGGATAAATGTGACGGTCTTGGAAGTAATGCATTAGTTTATCATGTATATCCTGGGGTAAGTCGTACAATCAGTGAGTAGAGAAAGGGTGAAGTGTTCGAGGGGGTGGGGTTGGGATGGGTTGGGGGGGGGGGGGGAGGTGGGGGGGGGGCGGAGGGGCCTTTGGGGGGGGAGGAAGGGTTATAGGTGAGGGGTTTGTTATACGTGTGGTGCGAGGTCTAGGCGATGGTGCGGGTGATGGGGAAGAAGGGGGCGTGCGGGGCGGGGGGGGGGGGGAAGAAGCGGCATCGATGGCTCTCGAAAGATAATGAGGTGATATCCTGTACGTGAAGTGTTTATTAATATGGCGGATTGCAATATTTAGTGGGACGTTTGAGCAAGGGAGAGCGTGAGGGGGGGGGAGATTTTTCAGGAGGTTTAGGTCACAAAAAATATTCAAATACACTTTGGCTGTGAGATCAAAGATATCTAAAGGCTTGTTATACGCGTGGTGCAAGGTCTAGGCGATCGTGCGGGTGGTTGGAAAAGAGGGGGCGTTGGAGGGGGGGGGGGTGGGGGGAAAATAATTGAAAACTACGTCATGGATAGTCAGAAAGCTAATGACGTGATATCAACTGCGTACAGGTGTTTACTACTCTGGCCGATTTCGCTAGTGAGTGGGGCATTAAGACAAACTAGGCGGAGGGGGGGGGGGGGGTCGGGGGACGGGGACGGGGGGGGGGGGGAGAAGGGTTGGGGTTTTTCATGAACAAGAGGGGTCAAGGGAGGGGGAGGGGGGGGGGGGGGGGGGGGGGCGGGGGGCGGGACATTTCAATATGTGCGCGGAAACTATAAATCCTCAAAGGGGACAAACTTGACGATTGTAGCAAGAAGACGTCCCTTTATATCATCTGGTTACTATTCTAGAAGGTTTGATGTTAGATGCAGCATGCAACCCAGTGTTCAAGTGTAGTAAATAACGTGTTAAATCTTCATAATTTGTCGTTGTATGATACATGGATCTAAAGCTAGAATATTTTATAAAATATTTGCAGTTACCATTATTTTCTGACATCGCTAATTATAAGAAAGAGAGGAGAGGGTTATGACCTTCGGGAACCGAAAGCGGCGTAACCCGTGGTTCGTTTAGACGCGAAATAATTTAGGGTTGTTGTTCCATGCTCTGGTAGCGGTCCACCACACGGTAGTTGGTGGCCATCACTCTTCGATTGACTCGCGCAGCTAGGTAAGCCCGCACGTCGGAGGGCAAGGGACGGTACCGTGTAGGCTGTGCGACCAGAGAAGAGGCAAGTGTTAGTAGCCGGCCAGCGACCCAGCATTAGGTCGGCTCTCGTGATATTTCTAGAGTGGTCTCTCGGGGTGCTCTCCCTCCCAAGTCACAGACACAATAATAACCAAGCATTTCGAAAGATATCAAACAATACGTATTGTCAAATACAACAGGCGAGGTGATGTGGTCATGCACTGTTTGTCACCACCATCATACAGTTACCATTATTTTCTGACATCGCTAATTATACGAAAGAGATACGTATTGCCAAATAAAGCGTGCGAGGTGATGTATGTGGCCATGTACTGTCTCCACCATTGAGCATTAAAGGGAGAGATGCGAATCGTCAGTTTTTAAGGAACGCTTGGTTTACATGCGCTCAATTACGTTACCTCGTTAGTCATACTTGGTATACACGCGCTCAACTACGTTATCTCGTTAGTCATACTTCGCTTGGCATAGGTTTGAAGGCGATCATGCAGACAGTATATACGAAATACCCTATCTAATGGGTTGGTAAGGTTGTTTACCGCAACTTTAACACATCTGCCCGTGCTTCCTTTCCAAATTATGATTGCCTCAAAAAAATGTACGATTTCACGCCCATGATTTTACCTTGCCGATGTGGGGCTCTGCGGTCGTCAATTTTAAGTCAGAGATAAATCCTACCAATACATCAGGCGAGGTGGGTATGTGATGTCATATGTATGCGATGTCATCACTATTGACCGCGAGGGCGATTTTACTTCGTTAGGTATACGGTACTGTGTTTCGTAGAGGTCGTCTCAGGAGGGTATGCGATGCTTTGGCAGTGTGGTTTACCGCAATATTATCAGGTCTGCCTGTGCTTCCTTTTCAAATTATTATTGTCTCAAATGTACGATTTCACGTCCATGATTTTCACTGTGCCGCTGTGGGGCTCTGAGGTCGCCAATTCTAAGCTAACAACCTCCAATTACATTCGCGGGGGTTTTCCATGATTCTCGCAATGGGCGAGGGCGCACAAGGAAAGTTATCCCGCACACGTAACGCCGCCCCCGCCCCACACCCCCCGAGGCCCCAAAACATTTTTTTTCCGTTTTTTTTGCTTACTTTGTTTTCTTGCTTGGTAGTTCGTTTCTTGGCTGTGCCCCTGTGGATGGTTTACTGCATACTCTTGCGTTAACAGAGAGGCTTGGCAAGCAAGCCAACATTGCAAAAGCAAGGGATGCCAAACTGTAATTTCGGTTGTTTAGGTATGTATATCCTTGCGTCAATGTAAGGTGGTCAATGCACTTTGAAATGACAAATGGTGGGCAAGCGCCGCGCTTGGGGACAAACCCTGTAAGCCTTCGTGCCCTTCGTGTCCAAACACGGCGCGAACGTGCCTCTTGGTTGTTCCACCGTTCCCGCACAGCCTGGGCTCAAGATGCCGCAGGAGCAGTTTGCACCGCGTGAAGAGACACGCGATTCAGATTTATCCGAGCCTCTCACGACACCACCTGGTTGCCAATACCATAGAGAGTTGATGGGTAGTGTTGGAGAACAGGCTCCTGGACAGCCGGACATAATCCCGCGCTGTAGATGGGGGCGTGGACAAGCGTCCTATCGACGGGACCACTCCCGTCTACAGCGTCGGAGAAAACACCATACATCATTTGAGGTTGGGTTTGGTTAAGCTGTGCTGGGTTGTGTTGGGTTGTGTTGCTCTAAGTCAACGCCGGTTAAAAGTCCCCACTTACAATATCGCGAGTTCCTAGCGAAGTATATTCAAGTAGTTCCTTAGTTCGGGTAGCTTGACCAAACCAAGGTGCCGTCGGCATTGTAGCACGCATCGCGAGCGGCTCGTTTTCAATTCGACATAAGGGTACTGGCAGGATTGACAGCATTGTGCATAGGGACTATAGATGTGCTTGTAAACATGAATCAGTGTAGGGGGTAATCCTTGGTGAACATGGTAAAATATGTCGACATCTCACTGGTTATCTAAGGTAGAGAAGAACCTGCAAGAGACCCGTGCCGATTGAGTTTAACGTCGCCCAGGTATTTTGCCCTTCCAGACCCAGATGGAGTGTGGGTTTTGGAGGAGGAAATGGTCGGCCTTCTTTGCGGCGTCGACGTTCAGGTTGCGAATATTTATGTTCATGTCTGTCATGTTACCCTCTTTGCGACTTCCTCGATGTCTTTGTAAAGAGTAATTGAGGGGAGCTTGGGGTCCCCACGTGTTGTAAGAAACCACTGAAGGCACTACGACACTATCAAAAAGCCCGTACAAATGTTATATATTGAAGGTAGAGTGTCGACGAGGTTTACCACCTGGCACGGAGAGCAGATACGATATAATGGTGTTATTAATATTGAATGATGTGAAACAACTACTTAAGTCGCCATGAAAGCGCCGGCATCTAAATAATCGTGAACTATACTTAATCAGGGCCCGTAATACTAGTGTGTCGACAGATGTCTCTCTCGGCCGACCTGACCTGTGAATCGGCACTGCCGCGCGTGCTGGGGAACGACAACTTCGACCACCCCGCCACGACGGTTCGCAAAAGCAACTCCCTCTACACGGTTATGTCGAAGTTTGGCGTGGCCGAGGAAGACGCCACGACGACTGCGTATGAAATTGTTCGCACCGATCGGGACAGCGGGGTTTACGCGTGCCCCACGTTGTCTGTAGAATAAACGACACCCCATCATGGGTCCCTTAGCAGTGCCGGTTGCCGTGGAAGGACCCGAAGAAAACCACTCTCGTAGGCCATGTATGGGAACAACCGGGAGTGGCAGCGTGCGATATAGTGGTGCCGGTTTGCCGCAGGTTTCCCATGATTGTTGGCACGTACGTACCGGCACCACATCGAAGAGACTGCTACTTTGCGTACATGTTTGGTTGTGCTAGTTTGTTTTTGCCGAGTCATCAAGAAAGCGGTCAGGGGAACGGTACAGGTGCAGCAGTAGGGGGTGTACCCCCTTTCCCCGAGGCTACTTGCTTGAGGATATCTCTACTACATATATAACAAAAAACGCCTGTACATACATCTGCAAAGCGCAATGCGATGGGCCATCAGATACACATACACGAAGGCACACAACGAATAGCATCTTAGAGCAGCAACGCTATGGAACGTGTTCGCCGATTGAGAGGAGCCCCTATCAGCCGCTTCAGTATGACATATTTCGATTCAATACTGCTACAACGATCGTCGCAGGCATCGTCGCGGGTTGGCGCTGGGAGTACATGGTGGTATCTAAGTACCATGGCGTGTAGCTGCCACCATACATAGGATTTAGTCGTTCCACTTCATGCACGGTAGCGCTCGTGAAATTTCATCGGATGACATGATGATGAACAGAGACCGTGTCTGTTATGACTTTGATGACATGGCACGAAGGAGACGTGAAAGGGGATTCCAATCTCATAATTATACACTTGCTACTAGCCACGTAGCACTGCTAAGAAGGCGAACAAGTGACTTACAGCACACATGGGGACATACACCAGTAACACGCGAAAAAGAAGCATCACACACAGCTCGCGAAGATGAGGTTCGAACAATCCCTCGATGTATCAGCTGGGGTGAATCTATGGTGTTGGTCGCAAACAAATGTGTACACGGTATACCATCGTCACAATCATTTTCCCATGTTGATCTCGGTGGCTGTAAATGCAGCAGACGTACCAAAAAGGTAATAGTACGTCGTCATGGTACTGATAGTATTTACTGTTATAATGTATGATAGTCATAATATGGCGCGCAGTATGTGGCGTTGCCCTGCGGTTTTGCAGATTGCAAGTATGTATGGGTACACTGTTGGATTGACAAGGCGCGGCAGGGAGGTAGTAGCAACAACCGTACGTACAGATATGGCGTTGCCACCGCCTTGGTTGGTCGGAAAATGTTTGCGCATCGGAACAAAATTAGATGCCCACCATCCAAATCGGCGTCTTTCTGGGAAAGCTTTATCCCTTGTCTACATGATCTGCAAGACATACAGGCGATGATGTCTGGCGAGAACAGCATGTTCGGTGGGACCCAGCACAGGTTTTCTGGGTTTGAAAAAATCGTCGGTAAACAGGTCCCGCACATCATGTCGTAACGACGGATATAAGAACTATTCAATTGATGAGCTTTCGAAGATGATAATTTGACCGACGTGCAAAAAACCTCGGGCCTGGTGCGAGACGGGTATGCAACCGCTGAATATCGGCGATGAGTAGGACAGCAGGCTCGCGTAGATTGTAGCCACAGGACGTCCTCCCTCTCAAGGGGGAGCTCGGCACGGATACCGGGGGGTACTACAGTAGATGTTGATGGGTGGAATTAACCATCCACTGCGAAGAACACAAACGGATATTGTACGCGCAGGCAGATAGCTGATTGGAAGCTTTGCTTTTGATTCCGACAACCGACGATAGTACCCACGTGGGGTTGGTCGGTCTCGATGGGATGATGTACTCGGAAATTCGGATTAAACAACTGCTTCTGGGCAGGGATTCGACAATCAACGCGATCGAGGTGCGAGTACTCATTCAGATTGCATTTGTGTGACCCATGTTTCTCCATGTTATAGATAAATCATGTGAGAACGGTGCCCGTTCGCGCGATAATCACCAAACGTGTTAACGGCGGCTGCGAACATCAGCCAAATGAAGATTTTGAAAGCCGGTAGTGCAGATGGAGCACACCCTTCATCCTCTTCCCGGGCTAACAAACAAAAATTTTACATGGGATGCTCTGTGTATACAGAGGTATTTCCCACCGGGGGCTTTGGTATTGGTCGCCGTGAGCGGCACGAACCGTGCGAACGGCGAGTGCATTTGTGGACACGAGCGTATACGAACCACGTGACACGCATCCATGTATTTAATCACCTGAAAGTGATACCATTTAGTCTTCAAAGATGGCGTAGATCTCGCTAGGAGCTAGGAAATTGCGCTGGTGGGCAGCAAGAACCCAGCCCAACCCAACCCGGCCTAAGCCATCCCAATCCCTCATAATTATTGGGTGTGTCCTTCTTGCGAGAGGGTCGGGATATCAATCGTCAGTCTTTTAAAAAAAAATTGCTCCTCCGGGTTTCTATAATGTTTCATAGCGAAGTCTTGTTTACCCAGATCTAAACAACGACTTTGCCGGTGATAGACCCTATACGTTGTGTTAATGAACTCTTGTGAACAACCTTTGTGAAATCTCGTTTTCAACCATGTCATGGCGACAGATAACATATATTTTCCACGTAATGTCTTCATGTGCTAGGGGTATTAGTTGAGTCCCGAGGAGGCGTGCTATTCATTCGATAGGAGGCATACTTTTTTTTGCTACGGCTTAATGTGCAGGTTATACGCTAATCACGCGAAGGCCGTTGTACTTGGTTCAACGAACAATGACGCAGAGTTAGAAGCAGTGGTATGCCACTGGGACACACCGCTTATTCAAAAAAGCCAAAAATACGCAAAGAAAGAGCGTAGCCGATGGCATCAGCCCTAACACCAATGACACCCCTCCCTTGCCTATCCTATGTCCGAGATAAATGTCTCCGTGACAATAGGACGAGTGCTTCGATGATGCTACCACCATTTTTGGGCCAATTCGATTTCTGGCTGGGAAGGAGGAAGTATTTGCATTATCGTTGAGGAACCAATTTCGATTATGCTGCAGTAGACAAGACTATGTGATGACGTCACCTTGTGTGCAGTAGCTCGGGGTCACTCGCACGAGTGAACCCCTTCCCCCCCCCCCGTTTCTTTGCAGCCTTGAGGCTTGGTGCTGTTTTCTTTTGGAGCACGAAACCCGATGGAACGGTTGGCCACTGCGTCAAACAAATAACCTAACACGTTTTTTCAGTGAGGTACAGGATCACTCTGGAGAGTGGATCCAAGCCGTGTAGTGATTAAGAGCCCCAGTACCTGTCCTACCTACCGTAGCATTCATCTACGTATTGTTGTGGACATAGTTTTTATGTTAAGGATGTTTATGTATAGGCCAAGGGATTTGCTTGTCGAGTTTGTACAGTGTTATTTTTCTCTGAATGAGTTTTTGGGGGTGAGAGTTAGAGCGTCCCAAGTTGAAGGCACACCAGAAACAAGAATCGTACCGTGCGCAGCATTAGTCATTGGTGATATCATACCTGGGCGCACCTATACATGATGCACAATTGGAAAACGCTAGGATACAGCAAGTGGCTATGGAGTACACGATTGTGGCGAGGTAGGGGACCTTCCGCAATAGAGGCATATTTTTCGCATGCAGGATTCCACGCCGGCTTGCGGAATCCCATTACGGGTGTGCTATGAGAACCCCCCGTCAAGAATATCAATTTGGTACTAGTACATTGTACGGGATTGCCAAAAAAGAGCGTGTACTGTGGGGGCCCCAGGTGAGACTATGGAGGTGCCTCCTAATGTCCTGGATAATTCTATTTTTCGATATGTTCACTTGATTTTATACGGTAACCATCAATAACACACATTTGGCCAAACCGAGATAGATACGATATGACAAATTATGAAGCTATAACACGATGTATACCACACCTAAAGATTGTGTCGTATACCATACCTAACATCACCTCTGCCACGCCCCCTCATTCCCCACTACCCGGACCATCGCCTCGACCTAGCACCACGCGTATAGCAAGACCGTACATCTATGCGACCTAAAGTTGGTAAAAAACCCTTTTCCCTCCTCCCCACTACCTCGAACACTCCGCCGTCTCCTCACTGGTCTTACGACTTACAGGATATACATGATATACTGGTACATTCCTTCTACGCCCGTCACATTTACCCCCTTGAATGATCAACAGTTCCCACGCACATATTGAGCCCCCCCTCCCCCCCCGCGCTCCTCTTGTTCAAACCCAGACCCCCACGCCCTTCAACACTCCGCCCGCCCCTCACCAGTTATACAACTTACAGGATACAGTTGATAAAGTGTTGCACTTCCTTCCACAGCTGTCAGATTTTGTCCCCCTCAGAAACGGGTGTTATAGTTTCCGCGCACAAAGTGACTAACGTCACCCTGTTGACCCTGGTAGGCTATACTGTAGTTCCAAGGGAGTCACCGACCTATATCCTCAATAAGGACACACAACCCGTGATACGCGCGATCGGAGTGTTACTTGCAAAGATGAGTTTCGACCAAATCTTCGATCTCACAGCTGGAGTGTTTTTTTTTCTTTATATTATGTAGATATGTGCGTAGCCTGTGATTGGCTCAAAACTTTGAATGAATTTGGAGCAATGGCCGAAAACGGGTACACCCGATCGACCGATAGCCGTTATCGGGTACCCCTTGAACACACAGTCCCACAACGACTCAGGACGACATCTCATTGGTCGAAACCACACCGCATCCGAACGCAGTCACATGTCCATCGGGTGCACCCGATTATAGCTGAACAAGTCCTCGAAAAGTACCCGACTCGCATACAAGCCACCCGATTATGGCCGGACTACTCGACCACCAGCCCACACGCACAAAGGAACGCGCAGCGGGCGCGAACTCGCGCCATGTCACGAGGCGGGGCATTGTTTGTTCTTTCGTCTCGGAGCTCTTTTTCCGGGGCTGTTTCTCAATCTTTTTCAGGAGCTCTTGTTGTGGACCACCATGAAGTCGCAGTTAGCACCCCTATACACAAGGCACAGAAGCGCATCTATGCAGACGGTTTAGACATAGATCACAGACTACCTGGGCACGGACACGGCACAAGAAGGGCTAAGTATTCAAATGGTCCTTTTCGAATGGCACAAGAAGATTTGTTCGTGGCCACCTGTCTCACCACACCCCGAGAAATGATTTGATCAAATGATTCGAGTCAAATGATTTCCTAGGTCTCGCTAACAGGTGCCCTGCAGAGACGCCGTTCTCTGGAAAAACACTCCGTGTGTCGTGATTGTACCTCTATTACATGGCAATTAGTTTTGCACTATAGCCAAAATCCAGCAGTCCTGTACACAGCAGTGCTTCATGTTATGTGTGGAGTCTCATGTATATCCGTGCACATGTTGCGTTGTGTTGCCAATTTTGTGTGTACTCTCGGCTGTCGCTGGGGGCCGTTGTCGCACATCACTACTGCTGTGGCTGTGGTTGGGCGTGCCGGCGCGGCGTGAGCGGAGCGGGGTCTCACAAGCCACAAAAAAGGGCTAGCTCCGGAAAAAGAGCTCCGAGCCAAAAGAACAAACAATGCCCCGCCTCGTGACATGGCGCAAGTTCGCGCCCGCTGCGCGTGCGTGTGTGCGTGTAGGCTGGTGGTCGAGTAGTCCGGCCATAATCGGGTGGCTTGTATGCGAGTCGGGTACTTTTCGAGGACTTGTTCAGCCATAATCCGGTGCACCCGATGGACATGCGGCTGCGTTCGGATGCGGTATGGTTTCGACCAATGAGATGTCGTCCTGAGTCGTTGTGGGACTGTGTGTTCAAGGAGTACCCGATAACGGCTATCGGTCGATCGGGTGTACCCGATTTCGGCCATTGCTCATGGATTTATAACAGTGATCGTGTCAGGCCAAAATTAATTGTTTTTTAGACTAACTAGTCTATTGATAATATTAGATTCATGCGAGTAGACGACGATCTGGGAAGAACGATATTTTTTAATTTGATTATATCACAGTCGTTTCACCAAACGCTGAAGAACATTAATATTGAGTAAAACTCTCGTTATGCCCACATGCGGTATCTTTCCTCTTTATGGCTTAAACCCACCTTCGGTTTACCGTCTATTTTTGTCACCAACCAACTCCGCCCCACCTGCGCTCGAGCCCCCACCTCTCAGTCTGCTTCTTCGCCCCTCATCCTGACCAAGGTTGAGCACCAAAAAGAACAACACGTGCGAGTACTATTGCTACGCATACCTTCCACGCTATCACAGGTATGTCATGTAAAGCGGCACTGCTCTGCCCCTCGGATATGTCCATGCAGTGCAACCAACATGCTTGGATTGCGTACGTTTCCCGTAGAAGCCCATGATTCGACAAAGCTGAGAGATGTATGCTGTAGTGTGCAGTTTACCTCTGCGAAGCATTGGTAATACTGGATGTAGAGCGGATTCTGGACAAGTCGTTCGCCATAGCGATGCCCTGGTGTATTCCCCTTATCGGACGTCGCCTGTGGACGACCCTCGCCGATCGAAAGCCTACCGCGCGTTGATAGAACGACCAAACACTTCGGGCACGTAACTGGTGAAATTCATCAGCGGTCGCAATCGCGACTTTGTATCTCGTGCTCGCACCGAAGCACTGACGACTTAGACCGTGCTGCTCCGATCCCCGGTGCTGCTGTATCTTGCCGTGTGTCTCTGATCCCACGTGCTGCTGTATCCCTTCCCCGTGTCACCCTGCGCCTGCTGGCATGCCCTCTTTCACCCGTTTGCTGTTTTGGCCGTTTTGCCCCCTGGACCGTCTGTGCTCGTAGAGCTTGTCCGGCGTCAGGTGTTGGTTTATCCGGCTAATCGTGCAGCAACGATGGTGAAGGTTACCAAACTTGTCGAAGCGGCCTTCTTTTTCGGGTGTGCGTTCGTCCTCATCAGCCGCCAAACTCGCGACACCGACCCTACTGGTACTACCGTTGCCGGTACTGCTGCTGCTGCTGCTGTCGGTGACATCTTCGCCCCCGAGGACTCGTCTACAGCAACCGCAAAGCAGGTGATAGATATCCGTTGCATCGAACTGGGTTTACTGCAAGTCGACACCGTAAACTATTATCAGCGAAAAATCAAACATGAGGCTCCTCAACGGTTCAGATCTTCCGCCAAATCCAAGTGGATTCCATCTACCACGACGCTGTTTGTTACAATCAGACTGAGCTCCTAGAAAACGAATTGAAAATACCGCCCGTTCCTTGCCTTCACTTCATAAAACGTCATTCTCTAAGAAATGTTTGGCACTTGCAAGCTTGGCTCTTGTATTATTTGCAATAGCATTATTAATAGCAATATCGATATGTAGGCTGGATGAGCCGGGATTCAGGCGGCCGGATTTCGTGGGTGTAACATTCTGATGATACGGGTATCTAGAAAAGTTCTACCTGTGCTATGCGCTTCGGTTTGAGCTCGATATGTAGCTCCTGCGCTCACAACCGAATTCTTCATTAATTTTGTGGTTTGTTTGCACAAGTATACGTTGTCTATGCTGATCGTGCTGAGTCGGGATGTTTTGTATGGCCGCGTTGTTGAATCGGATTGTTGGTTCCACCACAGAGTAACTGCTGTCACGCGGGTATAATACATCATTGAACCATTTTTCACCGCACTGCTTTCACATGCAGATAAGAACACGATATATGACAAAAATTGTGCAAGCTCGTACCCGTATCCACAGGAGGAGAAGTAAGCTGAATGCATCATGTACCAGTGTCCATACAACATGCGTCTTAAGATACTGCACGCATATTTAGATATGGGTCTTTAGAGCTAATATGACGGATACTTAAATCTGGGTATTTAAGGCGGATATTGTTTTATAGATGTATTAAATCCCCCGTTAGGGAACTAGTTTTTTTGCGAGTTTTTTAAATATGGTCTATACTGGTATCTTATTCCCCCCGTTAGTTGTTTCAGTGCAATTAAATATCTTAAGACCTTTTTCTTTGATGAATCCTGGTACGGCGTGTCTACTGTTTGTGGACATTCAACGGCATGGGTCGTATCGATGTTTAGATTATCTGATGTAGAAAATTTTAAACAGAGCGTCTAGTCTAACAATTACAACAAGATACGCACGATGTAGGTCGTAAGACACGACGTCGATTGTGTGTCTAGCGCGAACGAGGACGATTTCATCCAGAACGACAAATATATTATGTTGGGGAATAAATATTATAAAAAATAAAAAATACACTCCAGCTGTGAGATCGAAGATTTTGATGAAACTCATCTTCGAAAGCCGTGTGATTCTTCGATGGGGAATATGTACCACTTTACGCCACCGATTATAGAAAACCCGACAAATGCCGCACGACAGTAAATATAACCGAGCCACGCAATGTTTTTGGCAGACTAATACCTCAACAGCAACCATATAGGTGGTAGTAGTGTGTGTGTTTGAAGTGTAGAACCTAGACTCTCCCCGGGTGCACAGTTCCACTCAGGCTTATTCCCTGAGCTACCACCGTGACTGAAATTATTTCAAGCAATAACGTGCAGTTCGTACGAACAGCTGACTGAGGATGGCAATACATGATATTTCGTATGCTTGGTGCAGGACAGGTTCCGTGAAATAATACCACAGGATTCCGCTTCGGAATGTGGTTCGCTGGTGGGTGACGCAAGTAAACAAGGGCGGGGGAAGCAGCCTTAAATGTTAAACACAACACTGTCGTTTATGCCCTCACGGGGAGTAACCAACCAACCAACCAACCTAATATGGACCAGCCCACACGACTGTACAGAAGTGTAACGTATCCATGCATGTTGCTACCGGGGCATTTCAGCCCCACACCTCCGCCGAACAGAGGCTTACGCACTACCAGAGCTTGAAAAACATAAACCAATGCACCGTGGTAGCACCGCCACTGGCACAATCTCAGCAAGCTTTGCCTCGATAACGGCCTGCTGCTGCTGCTGCTGCTGTGGATGACATCTAGGAGCCAACTACTGGTACGTTCTGCGCTGAAGCAGGCAACATTGGTCGCGCAACCACCGTCCTCAACTCCCTCCCTTAGTCTCCCTCCTAAACAACACCAGGAATGATGCTATAGACGTGTTTACCCCGTTTTCACCACGTTCGCAGTCTTACCCAACTTAAAACATACCATAAATGACTAAAAAATACTTCGTTGCCGGTCGACGCTCGCGGGAGTGATTCCGAGAGGTGCATGCAGACGACAAGCCACCCCCAAAGGGCCAGGTTTGGGTAGCACTTGCCTTGGTTATGCAATGTGTTCACCTTCAAAACAACAAACGAATAAGGTATTGCATGATACAAAAGTATGTATCTTCAACATATTATCCAATCCACTGTGTATCAAAGACTGTTGCAGCTGTGAAAACAACGAATGGTTGACTGCTGTTTCATTAAATGAGTAAGCTCCTTCCCGTTTGTGTTGTGCTTTAATCCCCTTGCGTGAGTACGACGAGCACCTGCTCAACATCAAATCCAAACTATGTGTGTCACATAATTCAGATCGACAAATAGACGCAGGCTAAATAAGTAAGTGCCGTATGTAACATTTCGTGACTAGTGCACAACGGACGATGCTGCGTAGATGTTCTCAAAACATATGTGGAGATTCTGCTACTGGCTTGTTGTGCTGTATATAGCGCAGCTACTGCGAGAGTAATAGCAGTGGTTTTCGGCGGCGTTCCTGCGCTTGCCGCTTTGGTACGTTGGAGTAAAGCACAAAAATTATTTTGCAGTGGTGCGTGTGGCCCCAGTTTTCATTCCTTTTGAGGGTGCGTCCGAATTTAGCGAAATATGTATGTAGTCTGGACTATCCTGTTAAAAATATGTGGGAATGAATTGTCCAGGCGGTGTGGTTGCAGTAGTAGCTTGATATTAATTCCATGTTCCGCCATTTTTAGGGTGCTGAAAACATGTTGTGGGGAACGGGTCGCCAGCTCTTTTCTCCCAGTCAACGACGTAACATGTGATATGGCCCTAGCGCGACGGTTGAGGTTACGCATTTACATCTGTTCCGAAGGCTGCTGTCGTTTTCTGGTATATCACGATATTTTTACCACATTATATATTCGATTCAGGGCCCCTTCCTACAGTACCTTTCCAGGGCAAAAACTGCACATACATATGGACTAGTCTAGTCTAGTGGCAGATGACATCACCTCATCACCTATCCAATCAGCTATGCAGTAGATCCAATCCATTTCTTTCCGCCACCATCCCCCCCCCCCGCCCCCCCGTCGCTTTGTTCTGCCCCGCCGCCCCACCTAAAATAAAAAATATGCCAGAGTAATGAAAACTACCGGGCAGTCAATATCATCTCATGGCCTTTTTACTCATCTATAACGTAGCTCCAAATCATCCCTCCTCCCCGCCCTAACGCCCCCTCTTCCCCACCACTCGCATCATCGCCTAGACCTAGCACCACGCGTATAGCGAGCTCCTAGCTGGTATATGTATAGTCTATATGTATATTTTTTCACAATATCTACTTTCTAGCTTCAGGACAATGCGTGGTCACAGGTGTCGTTCCTTCTCCTGCCCGGTTCTTGGCTTCAATTTTTATCGCCCATGGGCTTCAGCAATCCCACTATTCGTCGATGTTTCATCGAGTGTTGCTAACTCGCGCTCTCGCGCTTTCTGCATGTCAGTTTGTAGACAAGGATAAAACCCACGAATGCATACGAGTATGCACGAGGGGGTATTCGAACTCACGAAACTGACCTATACCAGGCTCGAGGATAGTCTGATACGCCACCGGGCCGACCGAACCGATATATATAGACTATATATAATATATATGCGACCGAAATCTGTTGGACAACCCCCCCCCTGACCCTTTGGACCACTCCGCCCTTTCCTCACTGGTTGTACGACTGACAGGATATATATACATCGTAAACTGACGCATTCCTTTTACAACCGCCCGATATGTCCCATTGGAGTATTTATAGTTTCCCCGCACAGATTTAGTTGTTTCGTCCCGCCCCCCTCCGCCCCCCCTCGCGCTCCCTCTTGTTCAAACCCAGGGCTCCAGGGCCATAAAAACTCCGCCCTCCCCTCACGGGTTTACGACTTACACGATACACTTGATAAACTTATGCCTTTCCTTTCACAGCTGTCAGATGTTGTCCCCATCAAAAACGGGTGTTTTAGCGTCCGCGCACAGACTGACCAACATCACCCTGTTGACCCTGGTACAAGCTACACCGTAGTTCCAAGGGGAGTCGCCGACCTATATCCTTAACGAGGACAGACACCCCGTAACACGCGCGATCGGAGTAACACGCAGCCTGCAAACATGAGTTTCGACAAAACCGTCGATGACAAAGCTTGTTCGAGTGTGTTCATGTTTTATTATAAGGTATTACTAACTCGCCTTCCAGCAATGAACGCATCATACGGAGATAATATGCACCACCTTTGTTGTGAGGCTTCCAACTAGGAGACGGGCTGTGGACCCAACACAACGACCGGCTTCGAAATATTTTTGTATAATGAGAATGCAACACGATAAACAACCCCGTGGCCTGCGCGTAGATCTACCACCAAATTACTCTTGCTGCAAAAAAAAAATATGACACTTCGACGATTTTGGGTTGAGAATCCATTTTGTTCAGGAGCCTTGTTGTCCCAGAAAAGGTATACCTTTAACGTAGTACGCCTCATTGCGCTACGCAAAAGCAATCATCACCTCAACCGCTGAACGAATACCCCGAATACCCTTGTGCCACTCAACCCATCATCAGTCTTTGCAAATTATTTTTTTACACATCATATGATTCCTCCTTAGTGATGGTAGTCATTGTGCGTACTGAGCCCTTTAGGTGTTACGCTGTTGTATGAGTTAACCCTGAAATCACGTTGCAGAGACGCCTTGAATCAAACAAAACACATACGTTTAGCAACGTCCATCCCCTTATACATATACTATATTGTGATAATTGGGGTTTAATTATTTTGAAATTTCTCATCTGACTCGCTATGTGAATGGGGAAGGCACTGGGCAGTAGGCTTGAGGTAGCCTCTTATGGAACGCATTGCTTCAAAAAGCCTACCGAAAAAAAAGGTGTTGTCATAACAATCGGTGTATCTTTCGCATCAGCTACATAGCCACATTTGTGTTAAAGCGAGTGTAACGGTGATGGATTAAACGATTACGCATGCCGTTGCGATCTGCGTCTGACATGACCTATGTGTGGGGATTCATGGTGCTGCGAGCGTAGCCGTCATATATACATGTTTAATGCATTGGTTTCCTTTCACGTCCCAAGAAGATAACGTTTTGATGACGGCACCAAAACTGCCTTGTACACCCGTGCACAAACCTTCGTCCATCGTTTACGCAGGGCACGTCTTGGGAACAGTCGTGGAAGCAGTATTGGAAAATCAATCAGAACGCGTGCTGCGCCGACCTCTTCCTGGAACACGACGCGGGCACTCTACTCCCGGATGGAAGCGTCAAGTTGCCCGAATCATGGTGAGAGGGGTATCAAACAAAGCATGTGCCGGTACATGGTAACTTGCCATAATGTGTTATCACATATAATCTAAATGGTTTTGAAAATGCTAGTTACGGACGTCCAGTATAGCATGATGTTATTTCTGTTTCGAATATACATTATGTTATGTAATATGAGTCGGCAATGCCATAGGTTGCTATTTCATACACATGCTGGCTGTACTAAAACAAAACCCGTATCGGTGAATCGTAGTTGCTGTCGCCATTTAACTGTGGCCTGACGGGCGCTACGTCCTCTAGTCCTCGTTGAATCGTGTATGTCAGTGTAACGTAAACGTGCCACGTATACGTGTAACACAGACCGATATATTATATGTAAATATATACACACACGTGTGTATATCCGCCTACCGGCCGATTCGAAGTTTTATTCCGAAAATACAGTGAGGGACACGCATCACATAGTTATCATGGTAACAGCGGTCGTACCTAGCGTAACAAAACGCTTTTGTCGCCATTCGACCTTTTACCCAGATATTCGCCTAACTTGGTGGCTTGTTCCCGATGCCTCGTAGGTGCGACACACCAGTCTAGTTTATGACCAAATCCTTTGGATTACTCAAGTGTTACCACTGCCTCGAAGATTTATCCACCTCCGATGAAACACTTCGCGTGTATTGGCCCTGAACCAGCAGAGCTCATACTGTACAATTTTCAATTGCGCCGTTCGCGTCTTGCGCCCCCTCTCCGTGTTGGCACGCAGCATGGTAAAAGGCGTCGAGTGCCCGTACTACGATGTCCAGGCCCCTGTATCCACGCCCATGGTAAGAAGATATATCACCCGTTATTACTCATTCAGCTGCTTAATGATCTGGTTATGATCGACATGTTACGAAAGTCGGCTGTGGTGGGGCGGGGGTCGAATTCCGCATCAAGATCGAGGAATTGACAACGCCAACCTTCACAGCCTACGTAGTGTCACACGCAGTCAGCCCATTCAAATGCACACACCCCACAATACCCCACATATATACCTGCCGCTCCCTTAGATGGCGTAAGACACGCTGAGTACGGGTCTATACATATTTACTCGCACGAGTACCGATACGGAGCGAACGGGTTTCGACGAAAAAAACACATCGACGAGGTCATCGGTGTGAGCAACGTTTTAGAGCAGAGAGTTTGATTAACCACGATATTCGCCTGTTCTGTAGATGGCCCGAGCGTATCACGCCAACATCAGCAAATGTCTTCAGCGCCTGGCGAACCTGTGTCTCCATTCCCACTCGACGGCGGTGTATCCACCATGTAACTGATTGGCGCGAACCTTAACACGTGTGTACTACCATAACCACTTTGGTTTGCCCTCCGACTCTATTATGACTTAGGCTGCCGGGGACTTCCCTTTGTTCGAAAAGAAAGAGTCCATGACCTGCATCGACAGCGCCGGTCGCGCGAGGTCCAACGCCGCTGCTGACGCCGACATCATTGACGACGCTGGGGTCGGCTTCCCCCCGTGCATCCACGTTGAGATGACCATAGGTAGCCGCTTATGGCGGTGTTTCGTATGGTTCGTTCGGCTGTTCTACGGGTGCAACGGATACGGCTTGTTTTCCACGGCGTTCCTCCCACTCAAGTACGGCGGAGAAGGCTATCGTCTCTACGAGACCATGTCGTATCGCCGACGCCTAGTGGCCGTCACAACGTACTGGGTGGTAAGCACGGCTTGCGCAGTTTGACATACATTAATTTAACCTCTTGTATTGGGTAAACATACGACCGTGTAGTGCTTTCGGTCGTACGATAGCTAAACAAAATGTTCGATCAAACGCCACAGCGATGCTACGGTCCAAAGCCGTCGGATTTACGTCATGGCTTCGTACAGAACTTGTCCTTCGTAACTCTAGTTGAATACTGACGGGATGCTGAGCCACGCATCAATAAGGCAACTGAACCTTCGATTTTGTGACGTACGGGCGGCGCTCTCCAAATATGTCTACCTTCTACGTGGTTGGAGGTGATTTCATATTATAGGCCACGTGTTGGTTTCTGGCGTCCGTTTGAAACAATGTATTAGTCAAACAGACTACTCGTACTTTCGTCACACAACCATTTCAGACAGCATTGTTTACATGTATAGGCGCGTTGTCGAGGTTCCACGCATGTCCTGCTGTTTTAGGTACTTAATACTCCGCGGAGTATATATATATATATTGTTACAGTCCAGTACGGTAAGAGCAGGCTCTATATTTGTTTGTATCGCGTTGTGATATTGATATACGCCGAATATTGTCCAAAACTAGTGGAGCTTTTAGTAGAGATATTTCTGTACGAGACACCGTTGACTGTCCAGGCGCCAAGCCGTCTGTGGCAACGAACAACCAGAACGTTCAACTTCCATTGCAATTTTTTTCAAAATGTTCCCACAGCGTATAAACCAGTGGAGTCGGCGCAATATAGCACGGGAAATAGCGTATCGAGTCGCTGCAATCTCGTACATTACTCGAACAGATTGATCGAAACACATTTACCGTAACAGCAGGACGCGCGCCAGAGTTTAACGGCGCGTATGATTCATATGGTGCAATCCTAGTGCTCGCTGTGCGCCCGGCTGTCTATTCTCCGTACCCTTGTAAATGCAGATCAGTGGCGGTGGTAGCCTGATGTTTCTCTTCTCAGAGGTCTACGTCATCCGCTGGATCTGCGTCGCCCAGGGAGCCGGGAAGACCATCGTTTACACGGGCATGTTCGGCCTATACACTTTCATCGCCATGAGGTGACCTGATTCTAGAGACCAACGAATCGGGGTACACACTGTTGTGGAAATGTTAGCACGTAGCCATTATGAGTCATGTTCAGTAGCACTGCTCTTGTGTATCGTAGATCTCATATGTGTCGGTTCGAGTGTAACGTACGTATGTGTGCGGAGGAATTACTTCCGTAGGATTTTCCGCTTGATATCCAGGTGGCTCGCTCTCTCGTGTGCCTCTCTCTCTATTGTAGATCTTATCGCATCAAGCGGAGAATCGTACGGAAGTGTTTCCTCCACACGCACGCGTACGTTACACTCGAACCGGCACATATGAGATCTACGATACACAAGAGCAGTGCTACTGAACATTGACTTATAATGGCTATGTGCTAACATTTCCATAACACACACCATACGTCGGCGAATGTGCGAGGGGTCTAAGGTTCACCGGGAGTTCATGTGTGCTACACTTCCACTATTCACGCTGGATATGCACAATTCCCTCGGATGGAGATTGGAACGCTCAAAAGCGCTTGCTCCATCACGGTATACAACGATAGTCTGACTGGATGACAAAATTTTGAAATATTTCACACGGAATCGTCCGACGCATTTCAGCTCTCATGTCGTCGGCGGTTGTATAGCTGTTGCCATGGCAACACCCCCGTGGGTATCGTGATTCCACATTCCACATAATCCAAACGGCAACGATTTGTGATAGCCCTGCGTGCTGTATCCGGTGGAGTGCGGCCTCTTGTACGCTTCCGATCAGAAAGCCAACATTTTCGTTACTCGATAACGCTAAATATATCGTGCAAAGCGCCGAAAATAGAGACGAATTTATTCGCTTTCGCCTTGCACTTCATTTACGATCCGTTACACCCAACGTTCTTTTACGCGTGTGCCTTCATCGCGCGACTGCACCTACAGGCCACTTCCGCACAGATTTCCCAAGAAAGAACTGCTCAACAGTGCCCTGTTTGACCTAATGAGGGAATACTTTGACGTGCGAGTGATCAACGAGTACCGCAAGTTCAAGGGCACGACAGGGGAAGAGAACAAGACGTGTCTTCTAGCCCAAATGCCCCACGCAGTCATGGTGAGAACAGCATGCACCTACAGCGAATTTTGATGTAGATCATGCTTTTCATAGAAGCAGAGGGTGTTTTCCTTTCCAGGCCTTCGGTTGTTTTTTTATTGTGTGTCATGCTGTACCGTGTTCCATAATGTGAATTTCATGCATGCACAATGCTATCATGAAAGCTCTCAGACTGCAGATTTGTCTCACTGTTCACCACCTGCGCGTATGCTTTAATTCCTGCACGGTAATTACATATTCACCATTGTGCTCGCTACGCGTATACTGGATGGTGGGTACCGGGCCATCGCTTACCCGAGACCTAACAAATGATATTAGAACCTATTTCAAAACGTAGCGTGTGGTATCGTCTAATCGTAAGAAAAGCGTAAAAACACCTACCACAATACTTACGTGCCTGGTGTTCAATTTCCTCGTCTTAACGACAATTTCTTGCTTTTACGGTCGAAGAAGAGATCTCACAACTCCGGTAAAAAAGTGTATTATTGTAGATAGATGTCATTGCCAGCCTAGCAGAGTCGAGGTGAATATTCGTCTCTTGTAGCGTGGTACAGAATGTTTGCATGCACGTCACCAAGTGTTTGAGCTTTAGGATCCACGGCCCGTCGCCGGACGTTATTTCATCTCTAACTCTACAACTTCTCAGCCGTACGGAGCCATCCTGGGAGCATCTCTTCTGCCGAAGGAGCTCCCTGAACTCTGGCCTGCGTCCGGGGTCGTGGCGACGGCGTTGATGTCGACTCCGGTGCTCCGTCATTTCATTAACTACCTCGGAGTTCGTGAGGCGGGTACTGAGACGATCCTCCAGATGTTTGCCGACGGCTACAAGGTGACTGGAAACGCGGGCACGATTGACGTGATCAATAGGGATGAGTTGGCAAACGCGTATATTCACTTACCCGCTATATACTGAGTCACCTACCCGCTACATTCTTAGCACCACCTCCTTGAAACGGACGGGCACACTATACATCACACACCGCGGACGCATGGTGCGACAGGGGGGGGCGGTTTGTATCTGAGTCTCTTCACATGAGGAGCTCTATACCTCTCTCAAAACCAGATTTGCGGTCAAAAAAACACGACCCGATGAGCAATACCATGGCCTTCCGTCTTGCAACAAAAAAAAATATTTCCAAAAAATTGAGTTTCTGACGACTTTCAGTTCGAAGAAGCCTTGTCATTCATAAACCGATTAAACCAAGGAGGCCACCCTTTCCGTAGCATATGTCCGAACATTGCAGTAACCTAGCCGTTTGCATGTGGCACAAGGGGTATGACGTTTGTGAACGGCCAGAGTTCTAGCCTTGGCACTTGTGCCTACCCAAGACCATGGTTTAACAAAATACGAATTGTTGGGAAAATATGTATGGCTGTCATGGAATAAATAAACCAATACCATTTATGAAAGAAGTACCTGAATATAGTCCCAATGCCTGATTTAATCCCGCTCGATGCTTTCGCTACCAGGCTGTCGGGGTTGTGACAGGCGGCATCGCGGAGATGTTTGTGTCGACCGAGAGGGAGGCGCTTGCTTGCATCCGACGAGGATTTGCGCACATCGCGATCCGGGTGAGGGACTGCCAATTGTAGCGCACCACATATGTTGTGGTAGCCGAAGAGTAGGGTGGATAACGATCCACGCTTTACGTACGCGGCCCGACATAATGTTTGAGTGCATGTATATACATATATCGTCAGCAAATATCTAGGGGTCTAGATATACGTTTGTCTACCCGCTACTCGTATCGCCATGGGGATTTCGCCTGGTCACTCATGTTTGCAACAGGGTTTCCTAATACATGATGTTGACACGTTCAAAACTACTTCCACAAAACGTTCAACGTGCACTCCGTACATCACTTACATACAGAGGTCTTAAATCTGATATTGTCTTTTAATGCGGGTGCTAGCCACCGTTTCGAAGCCATGTATATGGTGAGCACAAAATCTGTCAACCTTTTCACATGTGCCGTTACTTCGATATTTTGTAGTA
The DNA here is from genome assembly GCA_012845835.1 of Undaria pinnatifida. Classification (NCBI taxonomy): domain Eukaryota; class Phaeophyceae; order Laminariales; family Alariaceae; genus Undaria; species Undaria pinnatifida. The sequence continues at coordinate 25,041,448 of JABAKD010000016.1, read as the reverse complement.
CTTTATCTTATGAATGTCGCCGTCGTCCGATGTATTTCCCGCAGGGAGGACACAACATCATCGTGATCTTTGCTTTCGGCGTTTCCCGTACGCACACCATCCTCCCGGGTTTCGACAAGGCGTTCATCAAGAATCTCTCCCGAAAGGTAAAACGATGTTCATGCGTTTGGTTAAGATGGAAAACGCCTGTGGCTCATTCCTAGTGTATCGCGGCGGGACACAGAAGCCGGATTTGTATCTGATAGGTGTCACAGTTGTGGTTGGCGCAAAACGATAATGTCTGACATGTGTTTACCTTAGCCTTCTGTTGAAACAACGCAGTCGCCACTTGTCCGTCGACAACGGCTGATGTCCAAAAAAATTGTTAATTATCTCGGAATCCCAGACAGGCGTCCGACTACATGTGCTACTCACATGTCTGATTTCCGTTGAGAAAAAGTATTAAATTAGTTAGCACACACAGCCGTCGATTGCCTCGATGTACAGCCCCATGAGGTACCGAGTGGGTGCTTGATACCGATTTTTTATATAGTGAGAAGCGTTTCTCTGTGGATAGTGGAGAGTCATCTGCGCTGGTTGAAAAGTAATCGTGCTTCATGCATTCAGATACCGAGATGCAGACGACAAACACAGGGTGAAAATCGATTATAGTTACGGGTAAGGATGCTTTTTTTCCGTTGTCGTCGTCCAACGGTTCTGCAACACCACGACTCCCCATGCCAGGATGCGATGCGAAAAGTGTTCTTCAATAGCAGTTAGGGAGTGGACAACGATGAAATATAAACGTTGTACAATGCATGCATGTAATCCCCTTCGATCTTCCACGTCTAACATACATTCTACACCAATTTCCGGACGCGCGGTTCAATGACATTGGAGACGGAGCATGTTCAAGCGATACCAACGTGCATAATTTGCCACGACTCCGAAAAATGTGACCTCTATGTTGAAAAATTGTAGTGGTATATACCAGGTACATGAACAATCCGGGTGAATTCTGGGGAAGGTAACGAGTACTCTACGGGTTAAACACTTCAAGGGTGGTCATGATGACCGATAGCTTACGGAGTACCCACCGCGAGGAATGCAATAGACGCCCGCTTTGATAGATGTGTACCACATTTTTTTGAGGTTCCTCTCTTTAGGAAAACATTCCTTTTCTTTGTTAACCCAAAAACTGATTTGGAAAAAAAAAAAACTGCTTTATCGCGGATAGAAAATGCCATGGCCTAGGTACACGACGAGAATCACCATGAAACAACAAAATTACCTATTTCCGTACATGTTGGCTTAAGCAGCTCCATCGTTCACAAAATATGTTAGAAGAATATTGCGACCCCTATTGTAGCCCGTGCCAACTCTCAACAACACTCAACACATCTTGCGACCGATGTGCTCGCATTGGAAATATTTGGTCCAAACAGTTGGAATTCATCGATTCGGACTTTGACAATGAGAATACTAACACAAGCTTTCTGCTCAGCCCAACGTGCTTGCTGTTCATGTCTTGACGAATGACGCGCGTTGCACGCGCGTTGCACGTCGTCCGGACACTGCCTTTGAAGTAAACCTGCACGTCGTACGTTACCGACGCCGTCCCTCCACGTGTACCAAATGAATTCTGAACCGATCGTTTGTCAGAGTAAACCTGCACGTCGTACGTTACCGACGCCGTCCCTCCACGTGTACGAAATGAATTTTGAACCGATCGTTTGTCAGTTGAGGCTCCCTCTCATCCTCTTCCGCGGAGCATTTGGCCTCATCCCCCACCGCCAGCAGCTAACGGTGGTAATCGGCAGGTGTGTCGTTGGGCAAGCTGTGTTGCTGGTGATATTAGGTGGTATGCAAACGTCGTTAAATCACCAAGATTGCCTGCGGATCGCCCCCGCCATCCCGCATCCGAGTTTGCTGTAGTGCTGTTGAGTACCTCCAGCATTAGGAGCAGTAAGGTGTAATATGCCGTAGTATGTCAATTGACCCACATAATACAGACGTGTGAGGCCGGGTGAGATGAAGCGTTTTCCCGCCAGCATAACTGGCAAAAAAAATGACGAATGCTCGTGAATCTGCATTTCCTGCAGGTCGTCGAAATAAGAACACGCACTTTCTTCCGGCTTCGGCATAGCGTTGCGCACGGCACTCCTCTGCCGCACACATACGAACCGGTATCTAAACTCTGTACTATATTCGTGTAAATATGACAACAGAGTACGGCCAGGTGCAGCTATTATTTATCTACGTATACATGGGGACATTTCACCTGCTGGTAACCCGCAAAGTGGCCGACGATCAGAGAAAACGTAGGGGAAGAAATTGCAACACCCGTTTCAACATTGCCGTATGCCGCCATACGCCACTTGATAGTATGTACTAAGTTCGCCCTTAGACCGTCGAGTGTAACCGTCACCGCCGTGGGAGTGTAACAAAAGCAATTTCATGAACCTTCTCTCCATTATATAAAAATTTCCTCTTCGGATCGTCTTGTGTTTTTTTTATGTCGCAGGCCAATTGCCGTGGAGCAGGTGATCGAAGGCGTCACCAGCGAGGACGCACAGGCGGTCTGCGACAAGGTCCAGGACGCCGCCATCGACATCTACGCTCGCAAGAAGCCTTTCTGGGAGAAGCGCCCGATCGAGTTCGAGAGGTAGATGGCAACTACCTTTCGGACGCACCGCTCGTTGATCAAGACCATGGTCATCGTCGTCAACGAAATCTGGCAACCCAAAGAACCCTTGTGTGACACTGTGCTCGACCGGGTTCACTTTTAGGTGGATAGCAGCTGCCTGTTGATGCCACCAACACTGTTTCACCCTTGCTCAAGACGTATCCATCTTCGTGGCTTAAGCGGGCAAACGTCGGAGATCGACTGCCATTCGGTCCGGACGTTGATGCCGCGCATTGCAGCGGCTGGCCGTAGTCCGATGCTGTCCAAACCAGTCCGACGAGGAACGCCTACTTGAACGAGATACTGGTGCTGCCTCATACTGCCCATCATCACGTTCTGGGACATGAAGAGCATCTGCCGGCTGAAGTCGCCTTCCTCGAAAAAAACAAGCACACTCCTGGTATTCTTCAATACCACCCAATAAACCAAAGAAAACAGTACAAGAATATATTTAGGCAGTCTTGGGGGCGTTGATTATGTCGCTTGTCGTGCATGTCTGCACAATCGGCGACCGAAATGTGCCACAACGGCATCCAACGGAGAGTTTCATTCGGGAAATTGAATACCAAGGAATGCAAGTCAGTTGGTGTTTTGATAGCCACCAAAACCGAGAACCAGACCATAGAACGTACCTTAATCTGCCTCGCAAACGATTACGTGCCACAAACGCTCGTTTGTTCGTCGGATTTCAGCTTGCCTATACCGTTCAAACGTTTTGTTTGCACCTTCATCTGTAGGGTCCTCGAGATGTTTCAAACGAACGCACGACTGACACCATGCTCTATCGAAACATTCCGAAGAATTTTCACCCCTTCGAAGTAAACGTTCAGCCGGCTAAACGAGTCGTGGTATGGTGTAACTCGAATGCATACGGCACTGCAATGTGTTGGCATGATCTCTCGAATATTTTGTATCTTAGAACAGAGTAATTGAAATGTGTAATATATGCGCAATGCGCTCATTTTACTCATGGGTTTTTTAATCATGACGTCATTAACTAGGAATGATGCGTCGCGAGCAAATGGCCTTTTCAAATCGGAGAATACAGCGTCGTGTCGAACAAGTTGTCATGTCTGTTGCATACCCCTCCTCCCGGCCTATGCCTTAAGGAATGATGTTATATATGTTCTTTCCAAGACAAAACAATTTAGAGACACCCAATGGATCTTGCCGGTATCTGTACTATTGAGTATGTTTATGTGATTAGAACGACAAGAACAAATTGTTGCTTGTAGAACGTAGTTTCAACATTGACCCACGTTTGAGCTTGTTTCAGAATTGTATGGTTTCCATATTGTACGGCCGCCGTGCGCAAACGCGAAGGAAATATCGACATATCTCATGAGTAGGGCTTGGGAATATTCGGGGCATAAAACCTACATGTCAAGGAGACTTTCATTGCTATTATTAATTCCCTCTTACAGGAACAGAATAATCACCGCGCTATAAGCACATCACCGGCGGTGTGTTGCGCCGTTTTCCTGCCTAACGCATTATGCACACTTTGATTGCTTTGGGCCTTCTACTCCAGTACGTAGCTATGTTCGTGAGATTTAAACCAATAAAAAAATTATAGATGGTGACAGCGTAATCGTAGAGAACTACACTACAAAAAACTCGGTTCAAACGACAGTGATAGCCCCACCTCCCGGCTGACCCTCATGTCAAATCTGCCAGAGTAGTAAAAACTACCAGACAAATAATATCAACTTATAAACTTTCCACCCATCCATGACGTAGCTCCAACAAATATATAATAACTCCCCCCTACCCACACATTAGTGCGACCTAGCGCCACACGTATAGTAAGTTCCTACCAGGTAGTCTATACATTAATGCGACCTAAAGAGGTTATAACCCCCCCCCCGCCCTCCTCCCCGCCACCCTTGAGTTTAACCCCCCCCCCCCCCCCCCCCCCCTTCAAAAACTCCGGGATCCACATGTCAAACCGATGCATTCCTTCCACAACACTCAGATATGCCCCCTTGAGGGTTTCATTGTTTTCGCCCACAGGTTGAGTTGCTCCCGCCTCTCAACCCCTCCACCCCCCCGCTCTTCCCTATTTTTCAAACTCCCCGCCGCCCCGCCCCCGGCCCCCACACCCTTATAACCTCCGTCCTCCCTTCCCCGGTTACACGAGTTACACAATATACTTGATAAACAAACCCATTTCCTTGCACATGCAGCTGTCACGTTTTGTCCTCATCAAAAACGGGTTTTATAGTTTTTGCGAACAGATTGGTTAACATCACCTTTTTTACCCCGGCGCCAGCTACATTGTAGTCCCAAGGGGAGTCACCGACTTACATCCCTAATGAGGACACACACCCAGTAATACGCGCGATCGGAGTATCACATAGGTTGCTAAGATGGGTTTAGGTGAAACCTTCGATCTCACAGCTGGAGTGTTTCTGTACGAATAAACTATATACTTTTCATTGCCCACCACTCTGCCTCAGATGGCTTCAAGAAGCTTTTCAACGTTTCGCCGGGTTGGTTTGAGGCAAACCACGGGGTATTATATGGTTTCTTCAGTATGTAACAGGCACAGATGGAGCTGGGGGGCTGATAGTTCATGGGTATATCGTGGGGCGTATTGGGCGAGCGGTCGCCACAGGCAAATGCAAGGGGGGAAAATTCGGAGAGTGTAATCGAAGAGTGATGCCATGGTGTTAATGGTGTCGCCAACCACGCAAATTTTGCCATGTATGTATCTTCAACGCTCGTTAGTGTACTTCCTTGCTTGCGTACGGTCCTGCGTAGGCATTTAGTTACTCCGGGATCATGTTTAGTACGGAGGTTATTTCACAGTGCTGGTAATAGGTAAATTTCGTGGATACGCTCGACGTCTCGTTTACGTGGCGCAATGTAGGCGATGCACACATGCACGCTCGGGTTTCGTCCGTACGTGTGTGCTTGTCGCCCTTGACCTCTGTTGTATGCAGGGATGACTACTAATAGATTGCCCCAATACCTCCGTTGTCACGAACAAGCCACATGCGATACCCCGTGCGCGCGCAATCGCCATGACTGACGTGTTTCGGGTGATTTCTGGAGTTCAGTCAACGGTTTCTCGTTATAATATATACAACTAAACCTCTGCTGCCAAGCAAGATTGCCATGATCAAAATCAGCTTTACCCTATAATAAATGGAAATCAACGGTTGTTTCAGAGCAATTGGGGCATTTTTCCATAAGCAAAACCACGTTGGCTAGTGGCCAAATGCACTTCAGCATTTATTTGCTGGTTATGTTAGCTCATAAATGCGGAACAACGTTTGCCTGCGAGGAAGCTAGGGATGATTGTTCTTGAGCAAACCCATGTTTTCTAACGAGCAAACCGTATGTTGGCGCGTGTTACAATCCGACGCAGCGTTTACTGACGACCAAGCGGGAGATGGTTTTGCTCATTAGCGAATTGTTTGGTCGTGATCAAGTGGTGCCAGCCCACGAGCAAACCCATGTTGACCGGTATTCAGATGAAACTCCACCTGCTGGTGGGAAAGCGCGAGGTGTTTTTGCTCATGAGCGAGGCCATGTTTGCTCGTGATCAAAGGTTGTTTTCTCATGAACAAAACCATGCCGACTCGTAATCAAATGCACCTCAGCGAAGGCTGGTAAACGTTGATCATAAGTGCAGATCAACGTTTGCTTGCGAAGAAACTGGGAATGTTTGCTTATGAGCAAAACCATGTTTTCTCGTGATCAACCGATGTTTTGCTCACCAACACAACCATGTTGGCTCGTGATTGAAGGCAACCCAGCGTCTGTTGTTGAGCAACCGGGAGGTGGGTTTTGTTCGTGAGAAAATATGTTGACCCGTGATCAAACGAGCTCAGTGGTTTCTCGCCACCCCCATGGTTGCGTAGATTACGTATGGGTGCGCCGAGGTTGTCGACGATCATGCAGACAGGCTAACATCATAGATATGTATGTACGAATGGGAACATGTTTCACTCTCTGGTATATGTGCTGCCACTGTGCTCAGTTCAATTGTTTTCGTCTGCCCGTTGCCAAATCTTGGCGGTCTTTCAGCTGCCCCATTGTGTCTCATCGCCTGTGACCGCTTCTGGACGTTGATCACGCCCTATCTCTGCCCACTACGCCATTTGTTGCTTTTTGGCCGTGCCCGTCGAAACGTTGGTGATGCGCGCATGATCACTCACCGTCATTTTCGACACGCTTACGTGTTGGTCAGTGTGTTGGCACTTCGCTTGTTCATCACGCACAATGGAGCGAGGTAGCGGTCGGCTGGGAAGTAACTGGAAGTTCTGGTTAGGCCTGTCTATGCAGGGTTCCATATTGTCAGTAAACCCCTTCTTGGGTTTAGCCTGGTTGGTCTCTCCCTAGCTAAACGGCTGGGGAGGAGGGTACGAGGGTGTGGCGGCACCAACTCAAACGAGCGGTACAGTTGTTACGGTATCACGAGTATAAGGCTCATCACTAACTGTACACTCGATGGTCGATACAGGATTGTCGCCGCTGAACTATTACAAGCGGCCACGACCGTCGTCTAACGCGTTGCCGGTTGTAGCCTACGTGCCTCCCTTTCCGCTTTAAAGTCGCAGATGAGCAACACCGACGCCATGAATGGAGGAACCAGCAGCAAGGGGAAAGTTAACAATGCGCTGATATAGACCAACGACCACAGCACGTCACACGTGGTCACCTCTACTCCTGGTTGAATCGTGTTGGGGGAGGAGATTCCCGCGGGGGCGGGGTACACGATATTCATTAATGGCTGAAGTCTTATGACCATAGACCGTCGCATGCCTACTATGCGGGGACGGAGCACGTCGGGTTTTCACCAACCAAGCACACATAGGTTGCTCCACACGCGAATCACTGTGAGGTGTTCAGCGAGTCGGATGAAGGGTGAACAGCATCCTTTCAAGAACCGCTCGTAAGTCGGACGTCGGTAATATGTACTTATTATTTTGCTTATTGACGACAGCGACCGATGAGTTACTTTGTTTTCTGGTGTGGCCACTCCAGGCACGGTAATAGGCAGTGCTGTGTAACGTTTTGGAGGGTGCCTGGCCATATTCACACTACGCGATGCGATCATTCCCCTTGTGCATAGTTACGGTTCTACACCCCGATGACATAACCAAAACGGCACCCTGGTAGTTTAGCTCACGAAATGATTGGCATATTATACAGCGTCGCTGCCAACCAACGCCACCCTTAATATGCATACATACCTGGTATATTGTTTTACAGCGACGGTGCCAACCGAGGCTAATTATTTTATATACATGAAGGGTTTTGAGCTGCTAGGGAGGTGGGAGGGTGTGCTCAATTTGTGCATGGCCGTAGTCGTATGACCATAGACCCTCACATCTCTACTATGCCGGCACGGAAAACGTCGGGTTTTAACCAACCAGGCAGACATTGCCTGCACCAAGCGCGAAACGCCGTGAGGTGTTCGGCGAGTCGCATGAAGGGTGAACTGCATCTTTCCAAGAACCACTTGTACGACGGACTTCGGCCCCCTGTGCCTACGTTCTTGCTTATGGATTTCACCGCCAATGACATATTTTGTTTTCTGATGTGACCACTTCCGAGATAGCAACAGGTATGACTATTTAATTGCCTCGTGGGAGTTCACACTAGGTGTTGCGATCATTCCCCTTGTGCGCATTTCGGGTCCTCCACAAAGCACAAAATGATGTAACTCGGTAACAATCACGGCGAGCGAAACTAAAAATATGGTACCATGGTTGTCTAGCTCACGCAGTGTTTGCGTTGCCAGAGAGCCGGAGAAAACAGCGCTCGTCTCGGTATGTTTGTTCAACGGCGAACACGCGGCGGATCCTACTCCGGGTAGGATCGTGTTGGGGGAAGGGACGCAGGAGGGTGGCAGACATAGGTTTGGAGGGGTTTGCGGCGCACTCAGCTTGCTGAGAGGAGTTTTACCTATTGGAGTAACTCGGTCGGGTTTATTTTTCCACGTTGGTTGGCATATCGCCATGCGGAGGGCGTCCAAGAGGAAAGCGATCATGTCGTTATGGCAGTTTGCGGGCGCACGTGATATCCGGTGCCTACTGAGAGAGGAGTTTCCTTACGGAAAAATAAGGCCCGTTATTCCCTTCCTAGTATCAGTTTGTGTAGACAATTGTTTTGATCACCGTCTATAACTACTTATGGCCGTTCTTTCCTCGGTCCAACAGCTGGGGAGGATGATGATTTTGTTTTCTTGGTCTAAGAAGGGGTTTCCAGTCAGGGGTTAGCAAGTACGGAAATGCGGACAAGATCGGGTGAACCCCAGAGAAACATGGCTTCCTGTTCTAAGTGAGAACTTGTGCTCGTCCGTGTGTTCGCTCTCTTCCGTATGCTTGGGTCTTGTCCTGTGCCAGCACTATATCAAGAGCTGGCGATGCGACGCGGCAGTAGGGGCTAGAACAACCGGGGCGCTGAGGACGCTCTCCCAAGTCGTCGTCTTGGTGTTCTATATGTGAATTTGGGTAGCTTGGGGACGTGATGATATTGAGAGTTTGGGCATAATTGAAGGCAGCCTGTAAAGTAGAACCGGGAAATTCTTGGCGGCTATTACAATCGAGCTGCTTGCAGGATGAACGAGGCAAGAAGGGTCTTGCCTTCATACCGCTGACTCCACTACCCCACTGCTGTTTGCTCAATGGGTATGTTTCCTACGCTTCGTAAGGATAAACAAACGCGATAATTTTCGCGTACGGGGTACTATTCATCTTTAAAGCGAAGCGTGTTGTGTGACGTGAGCTCTTCTGCGGAAGAAACCTAACTGGAGATATCAACCAGAGGCATGGGAGACACCGATTGGTGTGAAGCTCCAGGGAGCAGCGGCGGGAATACACCCACAAGTTTGGAGCAGGTTGCTGTCTTCCAGAGGATGGTGGTTCTCTGGGCATGAGTTACACCGGGGGCTGAGGTACGCGAGGCCCCAGCATATTCACCTCCGCTTACGCCTGTTATACAAGCCCCTAATCCATCAGGGGGCGTATTTAAGTAGCAATCGTCCACCCAGTTTTAACAGTACTAGGGGAACGTGGCCCCTCTGGCAAGCGAATTCCACATCATACGGGACTTAAAGGGTATGGAGACGCGTACAGAGACAGGGCAAGTTAAAGATGACTCCCTCACTCACGAGAACTTGATTTTGAGGCACTCGGCTTCGACAATCGTCCGTGGTAGGATGGGTTTGGGGTGTTCGTTGGAAGATTTTCACTCCGACCCCCTGTGTTCTACATGGATGTTAGGGACAAAGCCCACAAGCGGCGCATAGGAAGTCATCACGGACTTTTTTGCTCCGAAAACAATCATGAAGAAGCGAAGGGCAGCACAGGAGCTGACTCGATCTCGATGGTAGAGGGCGAAGACCCTGAACAATACTTAAGCCGCATTGACAAACAGTCCAGAAGCTTGCAATGTCGGGAGGAACTTAAGACGACGACGTGAACGTAAACATCGTCCAACACCTGTCTATGTCTTACTACATGTAAACGAAAACCCTGTTGTCTAGCCCTGGCCTGACTCGCTCTAACATAGAAGAGGTACCAGGAACGCGTACACGTGGCGCAAGCAAAGTGTTGGCAAGGGTAAAAGTCAAACGCAGGCAGATGACCCCCATCTTCTCTACGCCGACTGTGCTCAACCGGCCGGTGCAGAGGGCAGGGGGTTGGGTAGGGACCCACAAGGGAAACAACGAGATGGGAGAAACATGAAAACGAAAACAGCAGGAACAACCGCCGTAATCGCAGCATCAGCAGCGGCATCAGCAGAAGCGGCAGCACCAAAGTTGTGGTAACGGTGAGGTGGGCCCAACGTACCGTTTGAATCTGCTATATGAGAAGTGGCGTTGGGATGACTGGAGGTTGTACTTCGGAATGCTGGTGATGTTCCCCCGATGGGATAGTGACCAGTTCAACCTCCGCTCGGTATGCTACCACCGAGACCCCCGCTACCGGGTCTCATTCTGCGGTAGCACGCCCCAGTTCGATTTCGACAAACTGGCTGGTTTTAAAACCAGCTACCCGCCGTATCTGCCGAAACACGGTGCCCCATGTCACTCGACGCCATCAGCCGCGTGGTCGAGCGCAAGATTGCTCTGGTCTTGGAAGCCGCGATGGCCTCCTGCCTGGAGATCCCCCGCTGTTTGGGGGCGTGATTCTCCCGCCGACAGGGCCTCTTTGGGCGGAAGCTTGTGGGTACGCGTGTAATGCCATCAACGTGCCGGTGAGGGTGCGTTACAAGGCGGACATGTTATCGTCTTTACACGACCTGTACGGTAGGGCACCGTTCCCGCGACTGCTCCCATTTCTTAATCCTGGCTTGAACTATGAGAAGAGGGCGTTGAAATCTGAGCCGAACGCGAAGGCGGGCTTCTTCCTGAGTACCGGTAGCAGCCACCTGTAGGACTGTTGCAGGGTGTGGCTTGCGTCTGGCCGCCGGTCATGCACCCGCGATGTCACTTGGGATCACGCGTGGGAAGCCTTTGCTGAGTTGTGGCCTGGGGCATGGGGCAGGGTCAACGCCGAGATTGTGGAGGTGTAGACACCCCCGTACGACGGGGAGGTATGGTATGAGACGGCACCGGCGCCGTCACAGGCGTCACCGGGCCCGGCCCAGCCGTCGCCGGCTACGCCCATGGTGTCACAGGGTCCGACACATCCGTCACCTACACCGTCAAGGACATCATCGAGCACGCCAAACCCGTCAGCAGAGCCGTCACAGCCGTCGCCGTTCCGTCAAGGGCGTCACCGGAGTTGGCACAGCCATCGCTGGTGTGCACAACAAGAGCGTCACCGGGGCCAGCACATCCGACGAAGCCACAGTCGCTGCCGCCGTCACACCAGCATCAGCAGCCAACTCCGAGTAATCGAGTCGCCCGAGGACTGATGGACTCTTTTCTCAGGAACTGTTGTTGGTTACGAGCCACAGAAACTGGGGCGCACGCGGATGCAGACTGCTCGCAACCAGTCAGGAAATGACAGAACGCATAATTTTAATGATGGCATTGCCCAACTACGACGCACCAGGGAACAGACCGCGCGCAATCAAGAGGGTACGCAGCATGGATTGCTGTCTTTGATGGCTGCGCGGAAGGGTATCGGTCACTCAATATGCCATCAACCCCCACCTCACGAAACCCCTCTCTTACGCACGCGCCCGGTGCGCGAGCTTTTGACGCCGAGCTCGTACTCGGAAGCGCTCACCGACTAATACTCCAATCTTTGGCTTCACGTCATGGAGAAAGAATACGGTGGTCTGGAAAATTCAGAGACTTTCGGTGCGATTTAGCAACCAAAAGACTTGAATGTTCTCTCGGCGAAGTAGGTTTACGGTTGGAAATCGAATGTGTTTAGTTTTGCGACCAGTGCCAATGCGAGGTTGGTAGCGCGGATTTGCGGGCAGCGAGAAGGTATTAACTTCTTTTGAGACATTTGTCCCGACGGCTACAGCGTCCTACGTCCGTTTGTGGGGTGCCATTGCTTGCGAGTTGGATTTGGACCTTTGTCATTTCGATGCAAAGCAGGTTTTTGTACATTGAAACCTAGACGAAGATGTTTTCATGCGGTTGCCCCTAGGTTGTCGTGAGATTTCTGGTGAGGTAATACGTTTCAAGCACAGTCTCTGCGGCATGAAGCAGGCGTCGAGATCGTGGCACGACTACTTGCTATCGCACATGAATAGTATTTGTGTTAAGCAGAGTCTAGCTGACTCGTGTGTCATGCGTTTGGTTCAGTCTGGAATCATCTTAGAGTAACCGTAGTTCATGTTGACGTTATCTTTGCAGCAGGGCAGAAGGCTAGTTGCGATTATATCTGCGAAAACATAAAACGTCTTTTGCCGATCAACAACCTTAGGGAGCTAAGGTGGTATGTTGGCTGCATGTATTCTAGGGATTGGGATACTGGCACTTTGACGACCTCCCAGCAAGATTCCGCTGAAACATGAGCTTTGAAGTTCGGCGTTAGTTCGAGGGTAAGAGAATCCCCCTTGCCAAAGGGCTCAAACTCGAAGAGTTCGCCGAGACTGAATCCCGAGGGCGATTAGTCTTTCCGCGACCTTGTAAGGTGCTTGATATGGTTTGCCATTCAGACACGCCCGGACATTGGCAACAGTGAGTGCGATAGCCAGGTACACGAAGCATCCGCCCAGAAGGTACACTGAAAAAAGGCGGTGGGTATGTAAGAGTATGGTTCTCACGAGTGATTGTGGCATTACTTTTCAGAGAGGCCGTGGACAGGGGCTGGTTGCGAATACGGATGCTGACTACGCCAGGACGGCCACTGATAGGAGGTCGGTTTCCGGTAGGGCTGTCTTGTGCGCAGGGGAATGTGTGTGATAGTTTCCCAGCAGTAAGAAGTGCGTGACGCTTTTGATCGCAGAGGCCGAGTACGAACCACAGGCAAACACCATCAAGGAGGCGAGTTTCTTGCACGTGTGTAGTTTCATTTCGCCTGGTCTCGGTTCTGCATGCATCACGGTTTTGAAGGTATAGAAGATGGAATGGCACCTGGATCATACCCCAGCGTGCGCGTCGTATTCGAAATACCTCGATACTAGGCACCATATTCTGCGAGAGCTTGTATTATGGGGAGATATCGACATTGGCGCTGTAGAGTCTGAGCTGCAACACGCAGACATCCTGACTAAGACACACGCCGGCGAAAAAAATCGCTTTCACAGGGATTTTACTATGAACACTTGCTACTAGAGAATGGTAAAACATATCATAATTTAATACGCTAGGTTCGTTGTTTTCACTGTTCAACACTAGTATTTGAGATATCCCCGATGGTGGACGAAATGGGGTATATTGTGAGCTGGGAGTATTAGATGTTTGGGAGTTTGGGGGTGGCAACGTTTTGAACACTACTCGGAGTCAGCCCTGCGTAATCAGTATATGGTTTTCTCAGCTCAGCCCGGTACTGAGACCCAGCTGGGGCAAATCGTTAGTTTATATCTTGCAAACGAGGCCTGTGGGTTTTCCAACATCTGAAGAATTCTGGGATTTGGGGGTGGCAACGTCTCGGTAAACTACCCGGGGTCTGCCTTGCGTATTCAGTCGATGGGTTTCTCAACCCAGCCAAGTGCTGAGACAACGCTGAGCCAAATCGTTCAGTGTATATCCTGCAAGGAGTGGTCCCGCCCATCTGTTACCGATTGCCCTGGGTAGGATTTACTTGACCATCTAATAGATTCGGGAAGCCTCGACAATTCGTGAAATGTTTCTAACTCGACGAGCTCGATATACGCTTAACCCGAGGGTATCTGCCTTTTTCGCGAGCTAGTTGGATATTTGACGTGGCTTGACTTTTGAACGCGGATGAGCATTCTGTATATATACTAGCTGGATCTTGGCATTTTGTGGAGTGCATGGTGTTTTGAGAGGCAAGTAACTCTTTCTTGACTTTTACAATATGTATCTTTCGCGATAACGTTGTCTAGTATAACACTATTTCGCTCTGAATTTGGGCATTAGGAATCTCAACGGATTTTTTTTTGCATGTTCTCAGCCGGGAGGGATTTGTCTAAATTTCAAAATCGAGTTTGGGACTGCTGTTAGATCACACTTCTCCTTGGCAGCCATGTTCTATTGAGATAATGACCGTTATATAAGGAAGGCTGGGTGATGATTATAGGGCAGATGCTTGAGCTTTCGGATTTTGGAGTTTATGGTTGTTCATTTGGATTTTTCGGTCTATGGATTTCGGATATGGGTGTTGTGATGTTGGACCTAGGATTTTGCACTATACAAGGGCTCCGTATGGGCGCCGGCATTCGCCAGCGCCCATGCTTCGGGTAGGGCAGGGCAGCACTTCGACAACTAAAGGTGTAGCTGTCCGATTTGGCATGCATTGGACTTTAAAGTAATGCCAAGAGTTTTATACGAACATGGGATTATGAAAGTCATGCTTTGACAAAAGAAAAAACGTAATATTATACAACAAAGAAGGCAAGGATAGGCGAAACAAACTATGTTAAATGCGCCGTTAAGTAAAAGTTGGCGTCTGTCAAACAAATATACCGAAAAGAGTATTATTGAGAACCTGCGTCGCCTCTAGGCGAAACAAAAGAGGCCTTGGCATTAATGAAGAGACTGCACTGCTGTCCCCGTGGCGATGGAGATTCGAAGTCGACAGGATGCAAAGTCGGTTTGAATTAAACGTCGACATGAGGGCATGTCAGCCGGCGAGGTTTTGGAAGAAGATTGTTTTGTTTGTTACGTGAAGGCTGTCGCATTGATTGGTCTGCGTGGTCGCGGGCGAGGAACAAAACGTAGAAGAGGAGGGCGATCTCTCGTTGAGGCGGCGTTGTCTAAGATTGGTGCGGGGATGGCTTTGCTCGTACGGGAGATTGGCGTAGCGCTTCTTCTCTGTTTTTTCTCGGGAAGGCGGGATATGTGTGTCTGCTGTCTTTTCTTCGCGGGGGCTTTCACGTTGTCGAAATCGGACGCGTCCCCTCAATGCATAATACCCGGAGTGTCTCTACCATGACGACTGCTAATAGTGCCGTGCGTAATTCGTAGAGACTGACATATTATTTACTGGTAGTAATAATAGTATACCTTTGCAACATTATTTTTTCTGCATCCCATGTATCATCCCCGCACCACTGTCGCGCTCCCTCCCAGTAGTAACTCAGATCCGGGGTCACATAGCGGGCCCTCCTCCTCCCTCCCCACTTCGGCACATGCTTTCATTTTTACCGTTAGGAGAATCAAGCATTTTCTTCCCTCGTCGACTCGCGTCGGACCAACCAACGCTGCTAGGCGCTCTCAGCAGTTAGTTGATCCCTGTTTTTTTTTTTTGCATTTTTGCAAATAGAGTCAAATCTCATCGTGGTGGGTGTCGAACTCAAGGACAAATAAACGTTTGTAGTATTCGAGGGTAAAACCACTATTATTAATAGACCACCGGCGCGGCCGGCTGACAATTGATTAAAACCAAACAGGACCTTTGCATAGCGATTACATTCCCTCCCCCATATTGTATGATATTACGATGGTTGACGCGATATGCATAGAATAAGGCGCCACATACCTAAATATCAGCGTACGCGGAGTTTTAGATATCATTAATAACGAACGACCGCGACGGCAAAGCACGGCACAGCATAGCGCTTCGCTCTGCTGAGCTGGCGGTGCGCTGCTGAGCTGAGCCGCAGGGCATCGCAGGGCACTTCACGGCACTTCGTTGCTGTAAGCTATAGCGCTGCGATGGGGTGCTGGGCGGTGTCGAGCTGATGAGCCAAGCCCAGATCTCAGCCGATGAAGTTTCGTCAAGTACAAAACAAATGGTGCGAATCAAAGAAACGCTAAAGCTGGACCGTTTCGCAACTAATGCACAGGCGGAAAATTAGCGGCAAATGATAGGAGGTTCAACTTACTAGACCAAAAGGAAGAAAAATCGCGAAAAGGTTCAAAATCGTGTTGGCGGAAAAACCAAATTTGCAGGAAGCAGCTGAAAGGTCAAGAAACAGGCAATATTTCCGTTGTTGTTGTTGTTGTCGCTCTCACATTAACTCGCATAATCAAGTCAGTGGTGAAAGCCTCCGGCCCAGATGCTCCTCCGTCCAACGCTCTTGACACCTGTCCAAAGAAATCGTCGATCAAGGTGGTCAGGCGAGCGGTCGTGGGCCTGTCAGGTGTTATGGCACGGTTGAATGCCAGGCGGAGGGGGTGGATCCAACCGGGAACCCACGTGGGGGCACGTACACCCTCTTGGCAACGGTCGTCACAGCACATGCGTATGCCAGTCATGGCAGACCGAACCGAACGCGTGAGTTGCTGTGTGCCGTCAGACTTGTTCAAAGAGGCGGGGAACGGTAACACAGAAATGCGTGGTACGTCCTTGTGGGAGAGCTTAACATAGGCACGCCTAACCGAGTCATCGAGCGTGGATTTAGCTAGAGCCGCGGCGGTAGCAAGTTCGGCGGTACGCTCGCGCGCCAAATCCGAAGAAACAGGTTTGGTGTGGTCACCCGACACAGTTAGTTTGCTCAGCCGGTCGGCGGAAGAGGCAATATCCACCAGGGAAGGAGTTACTTGCCTCCTGCCAGCTACCACTGTCACCTCGCCGTGGTCCGTGTTCGAGCTCGAAGACGAGCGGCAGGACGATGACGAGTCGTCCCACGCTGAGGGCCCTCGTGCGCCGTTTTGCCGTCCTCCGGTGCCTCCTTCCGAGCTGCGACCGCCGCCCCGATTGGTTCGGGCCTGGTTGCTCCCTTCGCGGCGCTGTGGGCCACCACCAGTACCCGACGCTCCTCCCGCGCTTCCACCACCGTTGCCACCACCGCGGCGGTTGTGGTGGCCACCACTACTACCATTTTCCCCGTTTCCCCCACTCCGGCCGCCACCACCCCCGGACTTACCACCTCCACGGTTGAGGTCCCCCCGATCACGGCTGCCACCGCGCTGCTGGTTGGTGGAGCGCCTTCCTTCCAGCGCTTCCTTTGGAGTCGGCTACAGGACTGGGTCAGGGGCGTCGTCGTGCCCGAGTGGTTAAAGGAATGGATTCGAAACCCATTGTGATTTCACGCGCAGGTTCGGGTTCTGCCGTCGACGCCACATGTTAAATTAAAGGTGGGGGACACAGAGTGCCCCCTGCAGGTCTGCCAATTGAGCAGGTCCTCGGAGAGTACTCACTTTCGTTCCTTCGTAGAGATATAGCTTTATTCGTTTCCACCAGAGCCCGAGATAGCTTCTGAGATCGGAGGCGCGTGCCTCCGATCTAATTCCTAACTTCCCCGAATATAAACCGCCAACCTTATCATACGAAACCCATCCATATGATATCAAATTCGGATACTTACAGGCCTTTTGAGGCCGTATCTTAACATATCCCAGCGGACAAATTCTTTTGGTTCGTATAAAACTACGAAGGCTTGTGTACGAGGGGTCAGCATACAGTCCAAAACCTCCACCAAGCACCAACTGGGCACCTACCCGCGATCGTCAAACAACTCCAAAGATGGCGAGCGGGACTGCATACACGTCCCAGGTTCCCGTGCTCCCGGTGGAGCTCTCAGGGGACTTTATGTGGGCCCTCACACGAGTGAGCAAAAGGTTTGGTGGCAGACTGATGTCTCAAGAAGCGCTGAAGGTGTACCAGGCACTCCCCTTGGCGTGGGCAGTGTTGGGCTGCAAAGAGATCAGCGCCAAAAAAGTATAGAGTACGAGCAGCAGACACGAGCGCGAAAAAAATTATTATACCAGGTATAGAGTGCAATCCTCAGACGAAAGCCCCAAAAAGTTATTATACCAAGTATAGAGTACAAGCAGCAGCCATGAGCACAAAAAAAGTCATTATACCAGGTATAGAGTACAAGCAGCAGTCAAAATACGCAAGAGGGTCTAAATTTATTGCAAAATTCGACCGTGGGGCTGTTACTGCTTCAAGCTGCTTGATGACACACAAGAAGCACACAGAGTTGCTAACGGGACCCGGCTACAAAGGCAACCGTACCTTCACTGTTAAGGGAACGCGGTCCCTATGTGCGGCGTCGCGTGCACCAGTAAGGAACCACCGTCTCGCCTTCTCGACCAGCCACAAGACAAACTCGTACGGGACACGAAAACGTCTCCTGAACTCCGTGACTTGAGGGGAGGTAGGGTGAAGCTCATCCGCCACATGAAGAGCGTCCATGTTGGATAGCATAACTCCCCAGGCGGAGGAGGCGTATTCGGATCGGTGAGGGGAGGTAGAGTGAACCTCACCCGCCGCATGAAGGGCGTCCATGCTGGATAGCATAACTCCCAAGGCGGAGGAGGCGTAGTCGGACCGTGGACGGGATCTGCGCGCGCGCTTGGTGGGGGTTGGTTCTTCTTCGCTATCCAAACCTAGCTCCCAATCATCATCCGCCCCCCCTCCTGCCGCGTCCGAAGCACCAGACACCGGGTCTTCAGTAAACGTTGCAGACATGCCCTCTCTCATCGTTTGCAAGTTGGCCAAGGTGGCCGCTGAAGCGGGCAGGACTGCTGCAATCGTTGAGCTATCGTCATGGGACATACTGGACTGTCACCCACGCACGCGGCTTACGTTCTCGATGCCCTCTGCTGGTGCTGGCGGTTTCTGAAGGCGGGGTGACTTCCTTCTTGAGGATTTTGATGGGCATTTTGGCAATTGAATGCACCCGTGGTATTCGAACGAAAAGGCAGCATTTAGGCCATTTCAAAATGATGGTCGGCATTTTTGGCCTCATTTCCTCTTATACCACTGCTATGCATCGGATATTTAAGCTTAACCCAGTCTTGGATTTGCATTTTATGACGGCATTTTTCAACCATTTCCATCATGATTAGAGGACCAGAAAGAAAAACTCTCGATTGTGGTTCAATGAATTAAAAGCCTAAAACAACCCCGAAACAACCAATATTTTACCTCAAATTATTATACTCCCAAGCCTTTGATTCATCAAATTCAATTCTGAAATCACTATACAAAAGAACAGAAATGCCAGGTATCGAATTTCGTCTTCCACTACTCGAAAGCAACCAATACTGTTCCCCAAATTAATATGCTTCCAAATCTTCGATCAAGCAAAAGTCTAGTGGTAATATGAATACTCCTGTTTTCAACATGCCCCAGGCAAAATTTAAAAATACTATACGTAACTATTAGTATCAACGCAGACCCGAGTTTGATTCTCGGACATTGATATGATCAAATCGTCAATTCTACATCCCTCCTGCTCGTGTCAACTGTCACGACAATCCTCACGATATCCTTCATTCCTGAAAACTCAAAAGTATCATCCTCAAATTCAAACAAAAATTGTAAGAGCATCGCCTTCAACAGTTATTTCATGACCCAAACTTTGAGCCATGATTATATAACTCCTCCACTCTGGAGTCAAGCCACATTTTGTCCAACCAGTTCCGCTCTGGTTTAGTCCATACCAAGCTCTGAACACGCGTTGGTATTACAGGACACTTCGATCAGGACATGTGCTCTGTCAACTAACTTTGGAAGCCAGCATTCATTAGTCCGGTTGCCCCGGTGGCGTATCAGGTTATCCTCGAGCCTGGTATATAGGTCAGTTTCGTGAGTTCAAGCCCCGCCGAGTGCATACTAGTATAAATTCGTTATGACCTTTTCTTGCGCACAAATTCACTCGCGAAGCGCGAGAGCGTGGGTTAGCAACATTCGATGAAAAATCGACGAGCAGTGGGATTGCTGAACCCTATGAGCGATAGAAATTGAAAGCAAGAACCGGGGGGGAGAAGGGACGACACCTGTGACCACGGCTTGTCCAGAAGCTGGAAAGTATAAGCGTGAGAGGAGGAGGAGGATACCTACCTACTCTCCCTGTTGAAATAAATCAAGCATCCTGCCAGCTCGACCTCCAATATATACTACCAGGAATTCATCGCAAGACTACGGCGGTGGTGATGTCACGTGGACGATCGATATCTCTTTCCGCCCCACCAGCTTAAAGATAAAAATCTCAAATTTCCGTGTCAAGCGCTCCCACAAAACTAATATTTGCTCGTACACTACTACTGGTGGTGTGCGTTCGTTCGTACATGACGTGTGATCACGTGTGGATAGTATCAGTCTTACATAGATATCTACTCTCCCCCCCTGATCACTCGGTTTTGTACGGCATTTGGGGGGGGGGGGGGGTGAACACAATCCTATCATCCACTATTGCCTAGAAAATACGTCAATATACTACGATTTTCATGCATGGTACCACAGGTGCAGTATTAATCCAGGCATAACACCAGGCAGGGTCGAAAATTCAGTCGTGTGTTTTAAACGCAACCACCCTATCCATCACCCTTCGTTTTTGCAACAAAAAAAAGAAGTACGGATTCATACATCACATGTGATTTTTTCCCGGCCAGCAAAAAAATAAATGTACCACCACGACCACGTACCAGGTACCATTTATGGATATTAAAATAGTATGAACCGCTAATCCACCAAACAATGCCGTGATCATTTTCAACGACCAGGATCAAAAGTCATGCTTTCGGCAGTAACCATTTTTTCTCAACTCTTTGGAACTGCCGATCATTTAAAGTAAGTATTGGATTAGATGAGGCCTCCTGCCCAGAAGCAGGAGGGCCTCGCCCGGGATCTACCTCCGCGCTGAGCGCTCAGCGCGGCTATAATCCTGGAAACTAAATAAATACGAATAATAAAATAAACAAAACACGGGGCAGCAGCTACTCAACACGCAGGATGTCTAGGGTGGTCCGAAATGGTTTCTGCTTCCTCTTGGTCTTGCCCGTTGGGCGGGGGTTCAAGACAATGGTTGTGGCTCCGGTACCGTGGCTCAGATAGGCTCAAAAATAGGCCGGAACCAACAGCTTTGTTCCAATCTCGGATTCATTTGGAGACATCCCTGGTTGCTTCCGCACGGGGCTGAGTGTGGCAAGGCGCTCGCAGACTTCTCCGGTCCGCAAAGGTTGTAAAACAAGAAACTACTGCATGCATGGGCTGGGTGGGTGGGATGGTCAGTATTTCTTCTGCAACGTATGTTCTCTGGCTTTGGGTTCTTGGGAAATATGCACAATGATCGATGTGGCCTAGATTCTCCAAGTAATTCACCGGTTCCAAATCATGGAGCCACCTCCGTACCATCGATGTCTCATTTTCTGGAAACCCGATTTTACTGTAGTATTCTTCTGCTGCGGCTTCAACGATCATTTAAAGTAAGTATCGGATTGGATGAGGCCTCCTCCCCCAGCCGGTGGGCCTACCCATACTTCCATTGCTTCTTATACTCTGCATCGGCTACCGGACTGGGGTCGTCGCCTCACCCAAACTTCTTGTAAATTGTTTTCATACAGTGGCGTGCACGAGGCGAAGGACCGGCGGCTGTGGTAAATCAATAAGGATTAGCCTACTTTTGCGTTCGCTTAGAAGCACCGTCACTGGTTTTATAGGTGCTCCCCGTAAGAGCAGCAGTAGTCACCGTAAAACATACATGGTACCTCGGCACTGCTTGTTCCATGTTCCAAACATCAGCATGATGTAAGCTCGTCACGGAGTGGGTGTTCCTGCAGGACGAGTTCGTCCCAAACCGCTTCGTGTTTGCGCACGAAACCCGGAACAAACGCGCTCCCCCCCGCGCCGGCGTCCTACGCCGGGGCATGCCCCGACCACCGTCGGAGCGGCCATTGCATCGGGTCCCTAAATACGTATGCCGAAACAGGCAATGTGGGCGAGGGGTTGAGAATCGCCCATGTGTCCCCCCACCGATGTTCGGCGGGAAGCTGTGCAATTGAGGGTAGAATAGGCCGCACGCCTTTCTGGCGATGATTTAGGTGCCAGAGCCATTCATCCGCGCCCACCTACCGCGAATGCTAATACAAGACTATCTGAATGTCGATACACAGCATCGTACGTTAGAACCGGGGGGAAACATTGCACGCCCCTTGTTCTGCTAAACAACTAAGCGAGCGTCGAAGTGATGCTGTGTGTCCAGCCAACCCATCGAGAAAACCTGACAGCAGCACAGACACTCACAGCGCGACTCCGGGCCACTCCTACCTACCATTACCTAACAGCGAAATTATGATGTAACGAAATAGGAACAGCTGCCATGACTCACGCATGTGTCTGCGATACTATCAGTGGCTAACAATAAAAAAAAATTAAAGAAAAATAAAAAATAAAAAAACAATTAAACAGCGCCTGCAACCGAGATTTATAGTCAGCCCGCTCATCTATCGCCCGGGTGGACCGGGGGCGGGCGGCGGAATGGCAGGAGAAGCGAGTAGGCCGCGGTCGCCGCCTCCCCGGCGGCCCCGACCCCGTCCCGACCTCCAACTCCCCTGGCGCGCGGGCGTTGCGTTCTTATCCCCGCAGCGCCCAGATCGGGGGGGGTTGGAGGCTGCTGGGCCGGCGATGCGCCCACCCACCCGTCGCGGCGTACACACTGCCGGTGCATGTACGCCCAATTCACGTGAAGAGGGACCCGGGGATGGGGCCGTCGAAAGGTACCTGTACTGGGTTTCGGACGAGCTGTATTTAGCGTGTCGAGTCCTCGCAGCAGAAGCGGGTTTACCCGCCACACCCCGACACCCACCCGTTATCAAACCGTAGCCCCCGCGCGTAGGTAGGAAGACATGGGGGCAGCCGTCTCGGTATCCGTTGAAATGTATGCAGTGCCGACTGCAAGCACGTTGTCAGCACATCAACCATAGATGTGTCATCACTGCCACCAGCGATACACACTATCACCTCTGATTAAACTGCGTAAGCATTACATGCATATTGACAGAGTAACAAGCGGTATAGCGGGCGCAATTCTGACCCCGTGTCAGCCATAACTGTCTGTCAACCGCGACTTGCGAAGCAATAGCGGCGACGAAGACAGGCGTCAGTATCTGTTTGACATCAGCAATCAGCTAGGCAAAAGCATCTCCGGCACCGCCGTGCTAGCGATGATGGTATATCAGCGGCCATTATGTAAGGACACAGTCGTGTGATCGATAGCTTTTATATATTGATACAGCACCCAGAAACTATCATCAGCAACAAGCAAATCAACTGCAGCGGCCCAGAGATAACACCGCCGTGCCAGTCATAGCTGTATGTCTATAGAGATCAGCAAAACCAAAGCCTCCAGCACCGTCGGGCCGAGATCCGCCAACCAGGAGCCCCTGGCACTGCCACGCCGAGGTCAGCGAAGTAGAGCCTCTGGCACAACCGTGCCCGTGGTTGCTGTATACCGACAGCGACTAACGAAGCCACCGCAACCATACCCCAGCCACGTCAGCAGTCACACAAAGCAGCTCCGGCACGGCTGCGCCGGAGATTGTTGTATACCAACATTGATCAGCGGAGCAACAGTCAATAGCCCGCGCCGGAGATCGTCGTATAACAGCAATCAGCGACGAAACAGCCAATATGACAGCCGTGCCATCAACCGCTGTATATCAACAGCGACAGTGATCAACGACTATCAACGGCGACTAGCGAGGAAACAGCGACAACACATCAGTGTGGGCAATAGCTGTATGTTAGCAGCAACCCGCAAAGCGAAAGAACTTTTGGCACAGCTGTATATCAACAGTGATCAGCAAAGTGAAACCATCTCTGGCACAACAGTGCCAATGATGGTTGCATATCCACACAGCCGTGTGTCAGCGACAGCTGTATAGCCACATTAATACCGACATTACCCCTTTCGGAGCCCACGCATAGCGATGAAACAAGTAAGAAAGGCGATCATTGTCATAGCATGAGTGCGCAGCACACAATGTGTCATGCTACGCGCGTATCGCACAGCTTCTTGCGTTGGAGTCGCACATGAAAATTCCCACTCCTTAAGCTAGCACCCCGGGTAACGTCGTGTGGTTGACCCTGCAATTGCCAGTTATGTTCGTCAACGTTGCTCTCCGAAGTCCCAAAGGGGGTATTAGTACCCACAGCAGTCCGCAAAGCAAAAGCATCTGGTGCAGCCGAGCCAGTGATAACTGTTCGATCTGCGCGTCAACGATAGCTGGGTAACCACCGCAACGAGCGAAACATGCTGCCATCCCTGATGAAACTGCATCAGCATGAACTGTATATCCACTGTAAAGAGAGGTACAGCGGTCGGTATAGCGGTCGGTATAGTGGTCGGTATAGCGGTTGGTATAGTGGGCGATATAGCGGTCGGTATAGCGGTCGCCACCCTGACCCATGTCACCAACAACTGTGTCTCAACCGCGACTCGTGAATCAGTAGCGGCACGAAGATAATTGTCAACATCTGGATGAACACAGCAACCAGCAAGATACGTGTGTTAACCGCAACCAACCAGCAACCAGCGAAGTTAGACGATGAGTTTGTTCCGATCTTGTTTCGCAAAGTCTATATCTCTCGCAGCAGAAGCGGGTTAACTTGCCACTTGGTAACCCCGCCCCTTATTAAACCGTAACCCGCGCGCGTCGGTGAGAAGACAAGGGAGCAGCGGCATCGGCATCCGAGACATATGCCGTATCGACTGCAACGACGTTGTCAGCACACCAACCCTAGCTGTGTAACCCCGCAACCCGCGACACACGCAGTCGCCTCTGATTAAACTGCGTCAGCATGAAGTGTATATCAACAGTAACGAGTGGTATAGCGGTCGCAACGCTGACCCATGTCAGCCATAGCTGTAGCTCAGCCGCGATCCGAAAGTCATCCGCGGCAATGAAGACAGCCGAACCATCTGTGTACCTCAGAAACTGGCAAGACAACACATCCCCGGCAAAGCCGATCCAGCGATGGTGGTATATCCACTACACCCAACCAGCGACCACAGAGGTGGCAGCACAACGTACCGAGGCCAGCGGAACAAAAACCGCTGGTACTGCCGTACCGACGTCAGCGACGCAAAGCCTGCTGGCACCGCCGTGCCTATGCAAGCGATATATTGCTAGCGAGGAGAGAAACAATAGCAACCGATAGCAACCGTGATACCACCATGTCAATGAGCTGCCTAACTAATCAGCACAGCAAAATACAACTAACCCAGCCCTGTATCAACCGTGAGCAAGGAAGCAGATGCACTGCTGGACGACGCAGCCGTGTCGACCAGGGCGGTACATTAACCGCGATCAGTCGACCAGGGCGGCACATCAACCGCGATCGGCCCAGCGAGATCGCCTAGACGCGTATCGTCAAAGCAAAATACGCCCAGCCCGGTCTTATGTCAACAAACAGCAAAGCGAAGGCCATTCAAGACGCCACGACCGTGTCGACCAGAGCGGTAGATCCCCGCGATCCGCCAAGCGAAAGGATATCTGCGACCCCTGTATATCGACAGCGATCGGCAAAACCAACTCCTTCAGGCACACCCGCACCCGCGGTTTTTCCAAAGCGAAAGTACAAAAGGCACAGATGCATATCAACCCCGACCAGCAAAGCGAAAACGCTGCTGGGCGACACAGTCGTGTCGACCAGAGCAATGTAACCACGGTCAGCAGCGCGAAAGCATACCTGGCATAGCCGTACATCCATGGTGATCAGCAGAGCGAAAGCACGTTTGGCCCAGCCGGCCATGAAGTGTGTATGTCCCCACTGCGGCATACCCAATCGGCAACGCGAAAACACAACTAATCCAGTCGTTTATCAACTACGATTAGGAAAGCGAAAGCACTTCTGGGCCACACTGCCGTGTCGAGCAGAGCGGTATATCAACTGCGATCCACAGAAAGAAAGTATATCTGGCACAGCTGCATATCAAAGTGCGGTGTATCAACCGCGATCAGCCAAGCGAAAACATACTGTTGTAGCAATATATCAACAGCGGTCAGGACACCAAAGCGACAGCGCTGCTGGGCGACACGGTCGTGACTGCCAGAGCGGTATATTCACCGCAATCAGCAAACCAAAGGCATCTATGACACAGCTGTTATCACCAGCGCCGTAAAGCAACCGCAATCAGCAACGCAAAACGCATTTGGTGCCGCTGTATATAAACCGCGATCAGCAAATCAAAATAATGTCTGGCGCGCCGGATTCAACAGCAATCAGAAAACTGGAGCGGAAACCCTTCTGGACGACACAACCGTGTCGACCAAAGTGGTGTATCAACCGCAATCAGCAAAGCAAGAGCATATCTGGCGCAGCTGTATATCACTAGCGCGGTATAGCTGCATGTGAACAGCAATCAAAAGCTAAAGCGAAAACACTTCTGGACGATGCAGCCGTGTCGACCAGGGCGGAATATCAACTGCGAGATTAGCCAAGCAAATGCCTATTTATCGCAACTGCGTATTACCAGCGCGGTATATCAACTGCGATCAGCTAAGCGAAGCATATCTAGCACTATCTGGCACGGCCGTATATCACCAGCAGCGAGGTATAGCTGTGTATCAACAGCATTCAAAACTTTAATCGAAAGCCCTGCTGGGCGACGCAGCCGACGAGGGCAGTACATCAACCGCGATCAGCAAAGCAAAGGCATGTATGGCGCAACTGTATATCACCAGCGTGGTATATCAACCGCGTGCAGTAGAGCAAAAGCATATCTGCCGCAGCTGTACATCGCCAGCGCGGTATATCAACCGCGGTCAGCAAAGCGAAAGCATATCTGGCGCAGCCGTATATCAACAGCAATCACAATACTAAGCAAAAGCACCGCTGGGCGACACGGCTGTGCCGACCAGCGCTGTATATCAAGCGCGATCAGCAAAGCAAAAGCATACCCGGCGCAACTGTATATCAACATCACGGTATACCAACCGCGATCAGCAAAGGGAAATAATATCTGGTACAAATGTATATCAACAGCGCGGAACATCAACCGCTATCAGCACAGCGGGAGCATATATATCTGGCGCAGCTATATATCAAAAGCCATCCAAAGCTTAAAGCGAAACCGTTCTGGACGACGCAGCCGTGTCGACCAGGGCGATAGATCAACCGCGATCAGCAGCAAGAAACATATCTGGCGCAGATGTATGTCACCAGCGCGGTATAGCTGTATGTCAACAACAATCAAAAACTTAAAGCGAAGCCGCTCTGGACGACACACCCGTGGCAGCCAGAGCACAGCTGTGTATCAACAGCGCGGAACATCAACCGCAATAAGCATAGCGGAAGCATATGTAGCGCAGCTGTATATCAAGAGCCATCGAAAGCTTAAGGCGATGCCGTTTTGGACGACACAGCCGTGTCGACCAGCGGTATATCATCCGCGATCAGCCGGAAGAAAAATATCTGGCGCAGATGTATGTCACCAGCGCGGTATAGCTGTACGTCAACAGGAATCAAAAACTTAAAGCGAAGCCGTCCTGGACGACACGGCCGTATCGAGCAACATATCAACCGCGATCAGCAAAGCAGAAACATATCTGGCGCAGATGTAAATCAACAGCGTGGTGTAGTTGTATATCAGCAGCAATCAAAACCTGAAGCAAAAGCACTACTAAAAAATGCAGCCGTGTCGACCAGAGCAGTATATCAACCACGATCAGCAAGACAAAAGCATATCTGGCGCAACTGTATTTCACCAGCGCCGTATATCAACCGCGATCAGCAGAGCCAAGCCATATCTGGTGCAGCTGCATGTCACCAGGGTAATATAGCTGCATACAACAGCATCCAAGTCGAAAGCGAAAGCACTTCTAAATGACACAGCCATGTCGACGAAGGCGGTATCACCGCGATCAGCAAAGCAATCTGGCGCAGCTGTATATCAACCGTGATCTGCAAAGTCAAAGCATATCTGAGCTGTATATAAACAGCAATCAAAATCTAAAGCAAAAACGCTTCTGGACAACATAGCCGCGTCGACCAGTGCGGTATATAAATCGCTATCAGCAACGCAAGAGCATAACCGGCGCAGCTGTCTATCATGAGCGCGGCATAGCTGTATATCAACAGCCATCAAAAACCAAAGCAAACGCACGCTGGACGACACAGTCGTGTCGACCTGCGCGGTATATCAACCTCGAGAGCTGTATATAAAAAGCAATCAAAAAAATAATCGAAAGCCTTTCTGGTCGACACAGCCGTGTCGACCTGGGCGGTGTATCAACCGCGATCAGCAAAGCAGTAGCATCTCTGGTGCAGCTGTATATCACCAGCGTGGTGTAGCTGTATATCAACAGCCATCCAAATTAAAGCGAAAGCACTTCTGGACGACACAGCCGTGTCGACCTGGGCGGCATATTAACCACGAAAGCTGTATGTCATCAGCGATCAGAAGACTGAAGCGAAAGCACTTCTCGTCGACACAGCCGTGTCGACCTGGGCGGTGTATCCACCGCAATCAGCAAAGCAAAGACATCTCTGGCGCAGCTGTATTTTGCCAGCGCGGTGTGGCTGTATATCAACAGCCATCAAAATCGAAAGCGAAAGCACTTCTGGCCGACACAGCCATGTCGACCAGGGCGGTATCAACCGCGATCAACGAAGCAAAAATATCTGGCGTAGCTGTATATCAACCGCGATCAGCAAAGCGAAAGCATATCTGAGCTGGTATATCAGCAGCAAACAAACATTATGGCGAAAGCATTTCTGGACGACACAGCGTGTCGACCAGTGCGGTATATCAACCGCTATCAGCATATCCGGCGAAGCTTTATATCACCAGCGCGGTATAGCTGTATATCAACAGCCATCAAAAATGAAAGCGAAAGCATTTCTGGACCACGCAGCCGTGTCGACCAGGGCGGTATATCAACCGCGAAAGCTGTATATCAACAGCAATCAAGAACGAAAGCGAAAGCACTTCTGATCGACACAGCCGTGTCGACCTGGGCGGTGCCTCAACCGCGAACAGCAAAGCAAAGCATCTCTGGCGCAGCTGTATGTCACCAGTGCGGTATAGCTGTATATCAAGAGCAATAAATAAAAAACAAATAAAGCGAAAGCGCTTCTGGACGACACAGTCGTGTCGACCAGGGCGGTATATCAACCCCGAAAGCTGTGTATCAACAGCAACCAAAACTGAAGCGAAAGCACTTCTGGTCGACACAACCGTGTCGACCTGGGCGGTGTGTCAACCATGATAAGCAAAGCGAAATCATCTCTGGCGCAGCTGTATATCACCAGCGCGGTACAGCTGTATATCAACAGCAATAAATAAACCTAAAGCGAAAACATCTCTAGACGACACAGCCGTGTCGACCAGGGCGGTGTATCAATGACGAGAGCTGTAAGATCAACCGTAATCAAAACTGAAGCAAAAGCACTTCTGGTCGACACAGCCGTGTCGACCTGGGCGGTGTATCAACCGCGACCAGCATAGCAAGAGCATCTCTGGCGCAGCTGTATATCACAGCGCCGTATAGCTGTATATCAACAGCAATCAAAACTAAAGCGAAAAGCCTTCTGGACGACACAGCCGTGTCGACCTTGGCGGTGTATCAACCGCGATCAGCTAAGCAAAAGCATCTCTGGCGCAGCTGCATATCACCAGCGCGGTATAGCTGCATATCAACAGCAATAAAAACTAAAGCGAAAGGGCTTCTGGACGACACAGCCGTGTCGACCTGGGCTGTGGGTCAACCGCGATCAGCAAAGCAAAAGCATCTCCGGCGCAGCTGTATGTCACCAGCGCGCTATAGCTGTATATCAACAACCATCAAAATCGAAAGCGAGAGCACTTCTGGACGACACAGCCATGTCGACCAGGGCGGTATCAACTGCGATCAGCAGAGCAAAAACATATCTGGCGCAAGTATATATCACCAGCGAAATAAAACCACGATCAGCAGAGCGAAAGCATATCTGAGCTGTATATCAACAGCAATCGAAAGTAATATCGAAAGCACTTTTAAACGACACAGCCGTGTCGACCTGGGCGGTATATCAACCGCTGTCAGCAAAGCAAGAGCATATTGGGCGCAGCTGTATATCACCAGCGCGGTATAGCTGTATATCAACAGCCATCAGAAATAAATGCCAAAGCATTCCTGGACCAAACAGCCGTGTCGACCAGGGCGGTATATCAACCGCGAAAGCTGTATATCAACAGCAATCAAGAACGAAAGCGAAAGCACTTCTGATCGACACAGCCGTGTCGACCTGGGCGGTGCCTCAACCGCGAACAGCAAAGCAAAGCATCTCTGGCGCAGCTGTATGTCACCAGTGCGGTATAGCTGTATATCAACAGCAATAAATACAAATAAATAAAGCGAAAGCGCTTCTGGACGACACCGCCGTGTCGACCAGGGCGGTATATCAACCGTGAGAGCTGTATATCAACAGCAATCAAAACTGAAGCGAAAACACTTCTGGTCGACACAGCCATGTCGACCTGGGCGGTGTATCAGCCACAATCAGCAAAGCGAAACCATCTTTGGCGCAGCTGTATATCACCAGCGTGGTACAGCTGTATACCAACAGCTTAAAAAAAAATACATTAAGCGAAAGCACTTCTTGACGACACAGCCGTGTCGACCTGGACGGTGTATCAACCGCGATCAGCAAAGCAAAAGCATCTCTGGCGCAGCTACATATCACCAGCGCACTCTATCAACCGCGTTTAAAGCGAAATCATGTCTGACGCACACTCTATCAACCGCGATCAAAGCGAAATCATGTCTGACGCACACTCTATCAACCGCGATCAAAGCGAAATCATGTCTGACGCAGCGGTATCTACACCGACCAAGCTATAGCATGTCTGGCGCAGCGGTGTCGACCAAGGGTGGTGTGTCAGCAAAGCAACAGCATATCCGGCGCAGCTGTATATCACCAGCACGGTCTATCAACCGCGATCAGCGAACGGTAAGCTTTTCTAGCGCAGCTGTATATCAGCAGCAATCAGCACAGCCAACCCTTCTCAGGCACCGCCCCGCAGACATATGTAAGATAGCCAGCACGTCCGTATATCAACAAATGGGCAGCAGAGCCGAAAGCACGCATAGACCACACAGCCGCGTCGATCAGAGCGGTAAATCACCCGCGATCAGCAAAGCGTATATCAGCAGCCATTAGCGAGCAGATTAAGTAAAATAAAATGACGTCGGCAATACGTCACACTGCTGTATAGCCGTGCTTTGTACTTCAGGAAGGGTAAGGCGTGGTCTAATCAGAAAAGTACAAGTATCGAGGTTGTACAAGTACCGAGGTTGGTACTGCAAATCGTTCCCAAAACAAGAGCGATATATCAACCGCAATCAGCAAAGCGTACATCAGCAGCTAGCCACCAGCAAAGTAACAGGGCGTGGTCGGTCATAAGCCACAACCTACACCAGGAGTTACCACGCAGAAGCCTCGAGTATTGTTCCATATCATACACGAAATACCAGCAATGTCATGCGCCAAACGCCCCCAGTAGCACGGAGCCTGGTACTACCCATCAGGCATGGGGCGTGGCTGGATATAGCAGATCATACAAAATAGGCAAAATGATATATGGACACCACATCCTGTACAGCCGTGCTTGGTACTTGGCTGAAGTGTAAGGCGTGGTCTCTTCGGATACATACAAGTACCAAGGTTGGTACTGCTGATTGTTTCCAAAACAAGGAAATAAAACAACATACCTGGTAAATGGAAGGTACCAGATATATGTGAAACTAAATATGTCTACATCAAACCGTGCATCCCAGCAGCCTCTGGTACGTCATATCCTGGTGCCTAAACTCGTAGCTAGGGCCGTGTATCCTGGTGCAATACTCGTAGGGCACAGGACAGGGTAGCATGCAACCCACGCCCCCCAGACAACGCCTTTCGCCTGGCGGCCTGGCTATAGTATACTAAGGAGGTCCCGCAGCTACGGACTATCCTGACGAAAACAATGCTTCTGAGGGGCGGTGTCATATTCCTTGTATTATTGGATCTCAAATCATGGAAACATGTCTGATCCGGGTTGACTTGCTCTACGATCTTGTTATGGAAGGGCCCACCACCACGTACAGCAGTACCGGTACGTTCGTTGTGCGCTGGGCATTCTAGGGTATACCTGGTATAGAGAAGGTCAAAACACCCGATATCCCTGGCTGCTGTTGCGAGCACGCACTACGGAGCAGTTGTTCGTACGTTGTAGTGTACTAGGGTAAGGTGGCCGCCCGCCGTAGGCGGCGGGACGGCCACCCGGAGATACGCCCGAAGAAGGTCAATCAATGAATTGAGGATGAGAAGGGCGGGAAATAGAGAGGAGGATGCAGGTTATGTCTATTAAAGGAGGAAGTGGCATCGATGATACATCCCCGCGACTTTGGGCATGACTGATTTTAGCGTAAATGCTCTTTGTCCTTCGTTGTCTTCTGGACGAAGCGGGGGTAATTCCCAGAACTGAGATATGAAGGTGGACACGTTAGGACTACGCACGTATGTTGATGTTGGACGGGCGCCCTCGCCGCTCCTTCCATCACGTGAATTTCTGCGACAATTGAGTGTTTCGTTCCTCCTCGCGCGTCGAAGTCGCCTTTGTTCGTTGCGTCGGTTCTGTTGAGCTTTCGAGTATTGTCGTGTTGACGGCATCGGAATGGGCAGTAGAGGTTTGGCGGGGTGCCGCGTATGATTGCGGCGGAAATGTAGATGCGTAGATGCGTAGTGTAGATGCGGGTAAACATAATATGCGGCGGAATTTTGATTGGCGAGGTTGTCTGCAGAAAATCCGCATATTTGCTCGTATGCGGCAGCGGGCATGGGGCATCTCAATGCTGTAATCTGCAGTGGGCATGGCCAATCGTAACTACTTGACATGTTGTGACGACGTTTGATGAATGCATAAATAGGGTGGCGGTGTTTGTGTTGTGTAATGTCACGTCCATGCGCGTCGAAGCATGCACAACGAGTACAGAGATACAGAGTGGTGCCGAGGATGTTGGGCAGCACCACAGCGGCTGAGGTCTACTCGGTTGAAGGTGTCATGTCGGTGGCGTATAACGAGCAACGCGTCATAATTCGTAGGTGCCATAAAGTGCACGTGATGAATGCACTTGCGTGGTTTCAAGGCTGAGGTCTACTCATTTGAAGGTGTTCATGTCGGTGGCATATAACGAGCAACGCGTCATAATTCGTAAGTGCCATAAAGTGCACGTGATGAATGCACTTGCGTGGTTTCAAGTCGTGAAAAAAAGTGCACGTGATGAATGCACTTGCGTGGTTTCAAGTCGTGAAATGGACTATTGGGCGAGAGAGGCCAACAAATATCAAAAAATGAATTTTTTTAACCTCGCATGAACCGGATGCATTCATTAATCAAGATGTGGGAGCCATTAGCTGAATCGTGATATTATGGACTAATGGGCGAGAGAGGCCAACAAATATTAAAAAATGATTTTTTTTAACCTCGCATGAACCGGATGCATTCATTAATCAAGATGTGGGAGCCATTAGCTGAATCGTGATATTACATATTATTATTAAAATTAAAATACTTGAAATATTATATATTATTATCAAAAAAAATTTTTTTTTAACCTCGCATGAACCGGATGTGCATTCATTAATCAAGATGTGGGAGCCATTAGCTGGGCGAGAGAGGCCAACAAATATCAAAAAATGATTTTTTTTAACCTCGCATGAACCGGATGCATTCATTAATCAAGATGTGGGAGCCATTAGCTGAATCGTGATATTATATATTGGAAAAGGAAGCACAGGCAGATGTGTTAAAATTGCGGTAAACAACCTTACCAACCCATTACGTAGGGTATTTCGTACATACCGTCTGCATGATCGCCTCCCCACCTATGCCAAGCGAAGTATTACTAACGAGGTAACGTGATTGAGCGCGTGTATACCAAGTATGACTAATGAGGTAACGCAATTGAACACATGTATACCAAGCGTTCCTTTAAAACTGACGATTCGCATCCCTCCCTCTAATGCTCAATGACGGAGACAGCACATGGCCACATGCATCACCTCGCATGCTGTATTTGGCAATACGTATCTCTTGCGCATAATTAGCGATGTCGATAATAATGGTGACTGTATGATGATGGTGACAAACACAGTGCATGACCACATCACCTCGCCTGTTGCATCTGACAATACGTATCTCTTTCTTGTAATTAGCGATGTCAGAAAATTATGGTACCTACAAATATTCTATAAAATATTCTAGCTTTCGATCGATGTATCATACAACAACAAATTATGAAGATTTAACACGTTATTTACTACACGTAAACACTGGGTTGCATGCTGCATCTAACATCAAACCTTCCAGAAAAGTAAACATTACAAACCAGATGATATAAAGGGATGTCTTATTGCTTCAATCGTCAGGTTTGTCCCCTTTGAGAATTTATAGTTTCCGCGCACATATTGAAATGTCCCGCCCGCCGCCCCCCCCACCCCCCCCCTCCCCTCCCCCTCCACTGACCTCTTTTTCATAACAAACCCCAACCCTCTTCCCCCCCCCCGCCCCTCCGTCCCCGATCCCCCCCCCCCCCCCTTCCGCCTAGTCTGTCCAAACGCCCCACTCACAATCAAAATCGGCCTGAGTAATAAACACCTATACGCAGTTGATATCACGTCATTATCTTTCTGACTATCCATGACGTAGTTTTCAATTATATTCCCCCCCCTCCCCCCCCCCCCCCCCTTCAACGCCCCCTCTTTTCCGACCACCTACACGATCGCCTAGACCTAGCACCACGCGTATAACAAGCTGCTACATATCCTTGATCTCACAGCCGAAGTGTATTTGAATATTATTTGTGACCTAAACCTCCTAAAAATCCCCCCCCCCCCCTCTTGCTCTCCCTTACTCAAACGCCCCACCAAATATCAAAATCCGCCACATTAAAAAACACTTCACGCACACGATATCACCTCATTATCTTTCGAGAGCCATCCATGCCGCTGTGTTTCCCCCCCCCCCCCCCCCCCTCCAACGCCCCCTCTTTCCCGACCACCTGCACGATCGCCTAGACCTAGCACCACGCGTATAACAAGCTGATACATATCTTTGATCTCACAGCCGAAGTGTATTTGAATATTATTTGTGACCTAAACCTCCTAAATAATCTCCCCCCCCCCCCCCCTCTTGCTCTCCCTTACTCAAACGCCCCACCAAATATCGAAATCCGCCACATAAATAAACACTTCACGCACAGGATATCACCTCATTATCTTTCGAGAGCCATCCATGCCGCTGTGTTCCCCCCCCCCCCCCCCGCCTCGAACGCCCCCTTCTTCCCCATCACCCGCATCTTCGCCTAGACCTAGCACCACACGTATAACAAACCCCTCACCTAAAGCCCTTCCCCCTCCCCCCCACCCCCCGCCCCCCACCCCCGCCCCCACCCCCCACCCCAACCCATCCCAACCCCACCCCCTCCAACACTCCACCCTCTCTTTACTCACTGATTGTACGACTTACCCCAGGATATACACGATAAACTGATGTATTATTTCCAAAAATGTCACATTTATCCCCTCGAAATAATGTATGGTTTCCAGGCACATATCGAGCTGCCCCCCCCCCCCCCCCCCCCCCCGCCCCCAACAATATTCTGGTGCCAAAACCGTCAGATTTATCCCCTCGAAAGGTCACATGCACAAATTGCCCGTTCCCCCCCCCCCCCCCCCCCCCCCGCCCCCCTCCAAACCCGCTCTCTTTTGATCAAAACCAGGCCCCCCCTTTCCCTTCACAGCTGTCAGATTTTGTCCCCCTCAGAAACGGGTTTTATAGTTTCCGCGCACAGACTGACTAAAATCATCCTGTTGACCCTGATAGCTACACTGTAGCTGTAAGGGGAGTCGCCGACCTATATCTTTAATGAGGACACACAACTCGTAATGCGCGCGATCGGAGTATCACACACAGCTTGCAAAGATGAGTTTCGACGAAATCTTCGATCTCACAGCTGGAGTGTATTTTAATTTTTGTAATATTATATTATTATCAAAAAATGATTTTTTTTAACCTCGCATGAACCGGATGCATTCATTAATCAAGATGTGGGAGTCATTAGCTGAATCGTGATATTATATACATAATAATATATATAATATATATAATTCGTAGGTGCCATAAAGTGCACGTGATGAATGCACTTGCGTGGTTTCAAGTCGTGAACTGGACTGTTGGGCGAGAGAGGCCAACAAATATCAAAAAATGATTTTTTTCAACCTCGCATGAACCGGATGCATTCATTAATCGAGATGTGGGAGCCATTAGCTGAATCGTGATATTATATTATAAAAATTAAAATACACTCCAGCTGTGAGATCGAAGATTTCGTCGAAACTCATCTTTGCAAGCTGTGTGTGATACTCCGATCGCGCGCATTATATATAATATTCCAAACGCAGTGGAATGTGCCTAACGGAGTACAGTCACCCTCGCCTTCAATAGTGGTGACATCGTACGTCCACGTGAGAAAACCCTTACGAAACGCAGTAGCATATGCCTGACGAACTGAAGTCACCCTCGCCTTCAATAGTAGTGACATCGCATACATATATATGACGTTGCATGCCCACCTCAACTGCTGTATTTGTAAGATGTATCTCTGTCTTAGAATTGGCGGCCTCAGAGCCCCACAGCGGCACGGAAAAAATCATGGACGTGAAATCGCACATTTGAGACAATAACAAGTTGAAAAGGAAGCACAAGCAGACGTGATACACTGCCGACCCATCGCATACCCTCCTGAGACGACCTCTACGAAACACAGTACCATTTACCTCACGAAGTAAAATCACCCTCGCGATCAATAGTGATGACATCGCATATATATGACATCACATACCCACCTCGCCTGATGTATTTGTAGGACGTATCTCTGACTTAAAATTGACGACCGCAGAGCCCCACGTCGACAAGGTAAAATCATGGGCGTGAAATCGTACATTTATTCAAGACAAAAATAATTTGGAGAAGGAAGCACAGGCAGATGTGTTAAAATTGCGGTAAACAACCTTACCAACCCATTACGTAGGGTATTTCGTACATACCGTCTGCATGATCGCCTCCCCACCTATGCCAAGCGAAGTATTACTAACGAGGTAACGTGATTGAGCGCGTGTATACCAAGTATGACTAATGAGGTAACGCAATTGAACACATGTATACCAAGCGTTCCTTTAAAACTGACGATTCGCATCCCTCCCTCTAATGCCCAATGACGGAGACAGCACATGGCCACATGAATCACCTCGCATGCTGTATTTGGCAATACGTATCTCTTGCGCATAATTAGCGATGTCGATAATAATGGTAACTGTATGATGATGGTGACAAACAGTACATGACCACATCACCTCGCCTGTTGCATCTGACAATACGTATCTCTTTCTTATAATTAGCGATGTCAGAAAATAATGGTACCTACAAATATTCTATAAAATATTCTAGCTTTCGATCGATGTATCATACAAGAACAAATTATGAAGATTAAACACGTTATTTACTACACGTAAACACTGGATTGCATGCTGCATCTAACATCAAACCTTCTAGAATAGTAAACATTACAAACCAGATGATATAAAGGGATGTCTTATTGCTTCAATCGTCAGGTTTGTCCCCTTTGAGAATTTATAGTTTCCGCGCACATATTGAAATGTCCCGCCCGCCGCCCCCCCCCACCCCCCCCCTCCCCTCCCCCTCCACTGACCTCTTTTTCATGACAAACCCCAACCCTCTTCCCCCCCCCCGCCCCTCCGTCCCCGATCCCCCCCCCCCCTTCCGCCTCGTCTGTCCAAACGCCCCACTCACAATCGAAATCGGCCTGAGTAATAAACACCTATACGCAGTTGATATCACGTCATTATCTTTCTGACCATCCATGACGTAGTTTTCGATTGTATTCCCCCCCCCCCCCCCCCCCCCCCCCCCCCTTCAACGCCCCCTCTTTTCCGACCACCTACACGATCGCCTAGACCTAGCACCACGCGTATAACAAGCTGCTACATATCTTTGATCTCACAGCCGAAGTGTATTTGAATATTATTTGTGACCTAAACCTCCTAAAAATCCCCCCCCCCCCTCTTGCTCTCCCTTACTCAAACGCCCCACCAAATATCAAAATCCGCCACATTAAAAAACACTTCACGCACAGGATATCACCTCTTTATCTTTCGAGAGCCATCCATGCCGCTGTGTTTCCCCCCCCCCCCCCCCCCCTCCAACGCCCCCTCTTTCCCGACCACCTGCACGATCGCCTAGACCTAGCACCACGCGTATAACAAGCTGATACATATCTTTGATCTCACAGCCGAAGTGTATTTGAATATTATTTGTGACCTAAACCTCCTAAATAATCTCCCCCCCCACCCCCCCCTCTTGCTCTCCCTTACTCAAACGCCCCACCAAATATCGAAATTCGCCACATAAATAAACACTTCACGCACAGGATATCACCTCTTTATCTTTCGAGAGCCATCCATGCCGCTGTCCCCCCCCCCCCCCCCCGCCTCGAACGCCCCCTTCTTCCCCATCACCCCCCCCCCCCCGCACCCACCCCCCACCCTCCCCCCCCAACCCATCCCAACCCCACCCCCTCGAACACTCCACCCTCTCTTTACTCACTGATTGAACGACTTACCCCAGGATATACATGATAAACTGATGTATTATTTCCGAAAATGTCACATTTATCCCCTCAAAAAAATGTATAGTTTCCAGGCACATATCGATCTGCCCCCCACCCCCCCCCCCCGCCCCCCCCCCCCTCCCCCCCCCCCCCGCCCCCAATAATATACTGGTGCCAAAACCGTCAGATTTATCCCCTCGAAAGGATGTATAGCTTACATGCAGAAATTGCCCCTTTCCCCCCCTCCCCCCCCCCCGCCCCCCTCCAAACCCGCTCGCTTTTGATCAAAACCAGCCCCCCCCCTTTCCCTTCACAGCTGTCAGATTTTGTCCCCCTCAGAAACGGGTTTTATAGTTTCCGCGCACAGACTGACTAAAATCATCCTGTTGACCCTGATAGCTACACTGTAGCTGTAAGGGGAGTCGCCGACCTAAATCCTTAATGAGGACACACAACTCGTAATGCGCGCGATCGGAGTATCACACACAGCTTGCAAAGATGAGTTTCGACGAAATCTTCGATCTCACAGCTGGAGTGTATTTTAATTTTTATAATATATTTCGTAGGTGCCATAAAGTGCACGTGATGAATGCACTTTCGTGGTTTCAAGTCGTGAAATGGACTATTGGGCGAGAGAGGCCAACAAATATCAAAAAATGATTTTTTTTAACCTCGCATGAACCGGATGCATTCATTAATCAAGATGTGGGAGCCATTAGCTGAATCGTGATATTATATATATATAATGATGATTTTTTTTAACCTCGCATGAACCGGATGCATTCATTAATCAAGATGTGGGAGCCATTAGCTGAATCGTGATATTATATATATATATGTGTATTTATATTTTTGAAATATATATAATTCGTAGGTGCCATAAAGTGAACGTGATGAATGCACTTGCGTGGTTTCAAGTCGTGAAATGGACTATTGGGCGAGAGAGGCCAACAAATATCAAAAAATGATTTTTTTTAACCTCGCATGAACCGGATGCATTCATTAATCAAGATGTGGGAGCCATTAGCTGAATCGTGATATTATATATATAAGCTGAATCGTGATATTATATAGATACCACGTCATTATCTTTCTGACCATCCATGACGAAGGTTTCAATTTCCCCCCCCCCTCCCCCTCCAACGCCCCCTCTTTTCCGACCACCTACACGATC
The DNA here is from genome assembly GCA_012845835.1 of Undaria pinnatifida. Lineage (NCBI taxonomy): Eukaryota > Phaeophyceae > Laminariales > Alariaceae > Undaria > Undaria pinnatifida. Next base: position 25,001,734 of record JABAKD010000016.1, on the reverse strand, counting down.
GCCTAGACCTAGCACCACGCGTATAACAAGCTGCTACATATCTTTGATCTCACAGCCGAAGTGTATTTGAATAATATTTTGTGACCTAAACCTCCTAAAAATCCCCCCCCCCCCCTCTTGCTCTCCCTTACTCAAACGCCCCACCAAATATCGACATCCGCCACATTAAAAAACACTTCACGCACAGGATATCACCTCATTATCTTTCGAGAGCCATCCATGCCGCTGTGTTCCCCCCCCCCCCCCCCCCCTCCAACGCCCCCTCTTTCCCGACCACCTGCACGATCGCCTAGACCTAGCACCACGCGTATAACAAGCTGATACATATCTTTGATCTCACAGCCGAAGTGTATTTGAATATTATTTGTGACCTTAACCTCCTAAAAAATCTCCCCCCCCCCCCCCCCCCCTCTTGCTCTCCCTTACTCAAACGCCCCACCAAATATCGACATCCGCCACATTAATAAACACTTCAAGCACAGGATATCACCTCATTATCTTTCGAGAGCCATCCATGCCGCTGTGTTCCTCCCCCCCCCCCCCCCACCCCCCGCCTCGAACGCCCCCTTCTTCCCCATTACCCGCAACTTCGCCTAGACCTAGCACCACACGTATAACAAACCCCTCACCTAAAGCCCTTTCCCCCCCCCCCCCCCCTAACCCCCCACTCCCGCCCCCACCCCCCACCCTCTCCCCCCAACCCATCCCAACCCCACCCCCACGAACACTCCACCCTTTCTTTACTCACTGATTGTACGACTTACCCCAGGATATACACGATAAACTGATGTATTATTTCCAAAAATGACACATTTATCCCCTCGAAATAATGTATAGTTTCCAGGCACATATCGAGCTGCCCCCCCCCCCCCCCCTCCCCCGCCCCCCTCCAAACCCGCTCGCTTTTGATCAAAACCAAGCCCCCCCTTTCCCTTCACAGCTGTCAGATTTTGTCCCCCTCAGAAACGGGTTTTTTTATAGTTTCCGCGCACAGACTGACTAAAATCATCCTGTTGACCCTGATAGCTACACTGTAGCTGTAAGGGGAGTCGCCGACCTATATCTTTAATGAGGACACACAACTCGTAATGCGCGCGATCGGAGTATCACACACAGCTTGCAAAGATGAGTTTCGACGAAATCTTCGATCTCACAGCTGGAGTGTATTTTAATTTTTATAATATATATATATATAATTCGTAGGTGCCATAAAGTGCACGTGATGAATGCACTTTCGTGGTTTCAAGTCGTGAAATGGACTATTTGGCGAGAGAGTCCAACAAATATCAAAAAAGGATTTTTTTTAACCTCGCATGAACCGGATGCATTCATTAATCAAGATGTGGGAGCCATTAGCTGAATCGTGATATTATATTATAAAAATTAAAATACACTCCAGCTGTGAGATCGAAGATTTCGTCGAAACTCATCTTTGCAAGCTGTGTGTGATACTCCGATCGCGCGCATTACGAGTTGTGTGTCCTCATTAAGGATATAGGTCGGCGACTCCCCTTACAGCTACAGTGTAGCTATCAGGGTCAACAGGATGATTTTAGTCAGTCTGTGCGCGGAAACTATAAAACCCGTTTCTGAGGGGGACAAAATCTGACAGCTGTGTAAAAAAAAAAAAAAAAAAAAAAAAAAAAAAAGAAAAAAAGGAAAAAGAAAAAGGGGGGGGGCCGGTTTTGATCAAAAGCCTCGTGATATTATATATAATATATATATAATAACCGCGCCCGACCAACCCCCATGCCGACTACTTGCTCGAAGGCCTCTTTTCTGTTCGTGAAACTACATACCTGGTATTTATGAATAGATAGAAGAAGCAGTGCCATCATCAGCACTCGAAGAGCGACGCAACAGAAGCAGTCGCTCGACACAGCAGAGGCCACGGGAAGGCCACGGGAAACGACTGCTATTCATTGGTGGTGTGCTCAATCTGCTGGTGGAAATCCTGCTGCATACCTGGTATATGCATACGGTAGTACTGCTGTACGAAGTGTTAGTTGTAGCTCGAAGGATAATAAGTGGTTTGTATACTTCTTCTCCAAGCTGTCCATCTGGTCGCATCCACCCATGTCAGCTTTCTCCCATATTTCAGTGCGATCATAACGCCATAAGACCTCTACGAGTGGGTTTTACTGCGTAAACGGAGGCAAGCAAACCTGCGAGCCCCGCCTGGGTACTCATGTCACAGTACACGCCAGTTCACGCCACGGAGTTTAGCCCCAGAGATAAGTCTCATACACGCGGCTCCCCAAGTTGCGTGGGTCTTGTGCTCCTTCCTGTTCCGAAGAAATCTGTCGTACTGGTGCAGGTTCGTATTTGGAATTGTGCAAAACGGGGAGTCCACGAAGTCCACTCCACGGCTAGAGCGGCGGCAGTCAGTCCCAACGACAGAGCCGCCTGGGACGACACGGACGACAATCTCCTCGTATCCTCAGTGTTTCTCCTTCAACGTATGTTCTCTGGCTTTGGGTTCGTGGGAAACATGCACAATGATCGATGTGGCCTAGATTCTCCAAGTAATTCACCGGTTCCAAATCATGGAGCCACCTCCGTACTATCGATGTCTCATTTTCTTGAAACCCGATGAACCAAAGTGCCAACCTATATCATATACGCAGAAAATTCGGCCTTCACAGGCGAGCGCTATGTATCATATCCCCGACAAACGTCAGTACTATGCAGCAATCCCTCATCCCTAAAAACATTCAGCATTTCAGTTCGTAGTTGCTCTTGATAAGGAGAGTATCAACCGCTAAGTATACCAGTTGTAGTATAACATCATTCGACTGAGCCTACGTACCTCGAAACGTAAGCGCTATGCCAACCGAAAAAACGTGATCGCTATGAACCGCTAATCATACCAGTTGCAGAATATCATCATTCGACGAACAAGCATGTATGTGTTGATACGACTACTCTTGCTATGGTACTGGAAAATATTACATGCCTTTCTTTCGATCTCGACACCCGGTAGTAGTGGGGTCACCTCTTTTCGCGTACACGTGTTCGCCTCGGACGGGTAAGGCGCCGACCAGGCGTCTCCTGCCCCCAATGCTGAAAGGCCAACCAGTGCTAATGTTTTTTCGCTTCCAATCGCTCTCCTTCTCGCGATCGCTCCGGCCTCTATTGGGTTCTCATTTTCCAAACGCAGGCGACCCTGCTGTTGCTCTGCCTTCCAGAACAAAAACCAGAAAATCATGGATTCCGATCTCCCACTTCCTGTTGCTCCGATCAAGACCTGCTAACATTGGGGGTGGCCACGGGTCTGGGTCGGCAGCACCAGGTCGCTGTGGCTGCTGCTGGTTCGGCTGCTGCTGCTGAAGCTCTTCCTCCTTGTCCGTCTGCACCGACTTCATCATCCCTTTTTCCCCATCACACGCCATCACTCCTCCAACTTCAACCACCATGTTTTTACATACAATCACCCCTTCGTGCTCTTCTCCTCCAACTTCTTCCGGTGGCGACAGGGGGGCCAGCGACTGCGCTGCCAGCGACTGCTGCGGCAGTAGCGGCTCGGGCGGTCGCGGTGGCGCTTCTTGCTCTGCCGCTTCAGCGTCCTCTTCCAACCTTCCCGACTCGAGTTGGTTTGCGCTGATTTTCACCGATCGCTTTTCCTCCAATGCCCACGCCATTACTACTGAAATCATTGTTTTGAATAGTCCTTGCTGCTGCTCACGGAATCCATGCCTTTGTTGCCATTTTGACTGGCCGACGATCTCTAAGAGAATTCCCTCTAGGAAATATTGAGGCGTCGGGAATGAAGCGTTCCCTTAGGCGTCTGTCCATATCTCGACTGGCTCTTCTCCACGGAGGATTGTCTTGGCAAGATCCTGCACTCGCAATGTAGCGAACCAAGACATTCGCTGGTTAGTTAAGCGTTGGGTCTCCACCTGGTGGTCCTTGGAGACTGAGTAACCTTACCAGCAAATTGGTTCCCCTCTATTTCGACTGCAGCCTCCGCAAAAGCCGCTGCAGTCGACAATCATGCTCGTCCCGAGCTCCTCAGAGAAATCTACGTCCAAAGGCACAAGTTGTGTTGTCGTACGATCATGCTAGCATAATCGACAATCTGTATGTCAGGCGTAGGTTGACTCCCGGGGAGATTGCTCTCGGCACCCAACGAGGGACCATCAGGCGGCGGAGATACTAAAAATATAGGACAAATACTAAACCGGAGTCCCGGAGGCCAATATGAACCTGCACACCAGAAGATGACAAAAAAGTAAACTAAGTAACAACAGCAAGCAGTAGTGGTACTCGTACACTGCGACAACGGGGGCTCAAATCGAACATGTTGAAGATTGGGACCGCCACTATCAATAGTTCTACTCTACCATCTCCGTAGATTCTATGCAGTTATACACATCATACATCAGACTTGTGCGCCAGGCATAAACCAAAGATCTCTCTCCCTGTGTGGACGGAATGATGACGTTCAACCAAAGCGCACGATGCGGAACCTTGCCTATTCAAGCAAGGTACATACCTCAAATATCCAATGTCAACTTCAAATCAATACTGCCTCTGCTCCAAAAACCCGAATATTGATACCCAACGCCGTAGCTAGCGGAATTGAACCGCAGTAATCTTAACGGAAATCGCTGATAACGATATAGGCGATCAAGAGTGCAGTAGGATTAACTCGTGTAAAACCAGAAAGAACAACTTTCGATGGTCGTGCGATAAATCAAGCCTAGAATGACCCCGAAACCACCAATATTTCACCTCAAATTATTATACTCCCAAGGCTTCGTTCAAGCAAATTCAATTCTGAAATCAAAATTCAAAATACCAGGTATCAATTTTCGTCTTCCTCCACAACTCGAAAACAACCAATACTGCTGTTCCCCAAATCAATATGCTTCCAAACCTTCGATCAAGAAAAGTTCTTGTGATATGGACTAAAGACACTTCCGTTTTCAACATGCCTCAGGCAAAATTAAAAAATAGTATCACCATTATTAGTACCAACGCAGACCCGAGTTTGATTCTTGGACATTGATTGATACGAGCAAATTGCCAATTCTATATCCCTCCCAAATTAAACAAAGGAAAACAATGCCTTCCAATCTCCCGCTCGCTTTTGCTCTCATCAATATCTGCTGACATTGGGGGTGGGCACGGGCCCGGGGCGGCAGCACCAGATACCTCTGGCTGCTGCTGGTGTGGCTGCCGCTGCGCTCCCACCGACTGCTGCGGTGGTCGCGGCGCCTGTGGGGATGGCCATAGGGTTGGGGCGGCAGCGCCAACTGTGGCTGCTTCTGCTGCTGCTGGAGCCCTTTAACTAGTATCTGCGCCAAGACCAGCTCGTTCTACTATTGACGTTCGATCTCGTCTTTTTTTTCCCAAAAGCAACTCGTCCTTCTTCCTCTTTTGCTCTGTCCCCGCAATCTGACACCTTATCCACTAAAAAATTCAAAATATTTCCACATATTTTTGCCGTTTGTTTACTGGCTGTCCTTCCACGGCCATACCCCCTTGCCAGATCATCGTTGCGCAGAATTGCTCGAAACTGCTGTGCGTTCGTTCGTACATGACGAGTGATCGGCTGAGGATGGTATAAGCCTTATATTTATCTACCTTTCCCCCCTGATCTCTCGGTTTTGTACGGCATTGGGGGGAAGAGGAGGTGAACACAATCAATCCTATCATCCACTATATTGCCCAGAAAACTCGTCACTAAACTACGATTATCATACCCGGTACCTGTGACCACAGATACTGTATTAAGAAGGCATTACACCAGGCAGGGTTGAAAATTCAGTTGTGTGTGTAAAACGCAACCACCCTATCCATCACCTTTCGTTGTTGCAACAAAAAAATAAAGTACGGATTCATATATCATATGTGAACTTTTCCCGCCCAGCCAAAAAAAAGGTACCCCACGACCACGTATTACACCAGGTACCATATATATATATATCAATAGTACAAACTAGACCGTAAATACACCAAACATTGCCGTGATATTTTTCAACGAACAAAATCAAAAGGCATGCTTTCGGCAGTAAGGCCATTTCTTATACAGTCGGACTTGTCAGTCGAAAACGGCCTTTTTCGACTGAAGAAGCCCAAATCGGGCTTTCTTACGCAGCCGAAAAGTGGAAGATTGGGTCGCAGGCGCAATCTGGATTTTGTTGGAAAGTGAGAATTGAGGTATTCTTCCATGATTGGTTATCGTGACGTATTGTACCGAGGACACAGTCAACCTTGGAGCAGTCTTCTCCTTGCTGCTGTTGTGGGAGTATACAGTACGTACAGCAGAAGGGGTACACGTAGGGCCGCCTGATCGCACGACTCAAAGACAGCGTGCAGTGGAGGAAGCGGACGGCGGCAGCTACGCAAGAATAGTGACTGGCTAGCCAGTGGTTTTTCTCTCGGCTTCGCGGAGGCTGGAGGGCAAAGTTTTCCCCTCGCGTTTTTTTTGCATATTTTTTTTGATGTGGGCTTTTTTTTTTCGCTTTGGTCCGAAGGAGCTGCAAACCGAGCGATCTACTGACACGATGAGCGGGCGTGGCGCGGGCGCTGCTGGCGATGCAGTGGTTGATCCTGAAGGCGAACACAACGACAATGGGGCCGGGCATGTGGGAGATGGGGCTGGGCAAGGGGGAGACGAGGACGGCCAGATGGACCTCGACGGTCTACGGGTACTCATGCAAGCACGCCTTGATGATTTCGACACTCGCCTCGCCCAGCAGGCTGACATACTGGTGCAGCTGCAAGGAATGCTGCAGGATGGGCTGTTGGGCGGCGCGGCTGGACCAGGTGGACCGATTGGAGGAGGACCGGAGCCAGGCGCGCTGCAGGGTGGCGCCGTACCGCAAGCGTTTGCAGGGCCAGCGGCCCATGCCAGCAAACTTGCTGCGAAGACCCGTCTGAACATGTGGCTCAACACGACAACGCGGAAATATTGGATTCTCGTCGACGCACGGCCGGCGCTGACCTCCATCAGACGTACGGAGCTCCAGGACCTGCTGCAGACTGGTGACATTGCAACCCAGCTGGAGACGCTTTCAGGGTTCGATGTCACCGGGTACATGCCTCGTACAGCCACAGCCAAAAGCGTGGCTGAATCTAGGTTCCCGCTCGCAGACCAACTCGCGATTCTCGCGCACGCGGTATCTACTGTCGTGGGCTACGGCGAGCACACGGACAACACTACAGCGCGCCTGTTTTGACTCAACTTTTTGCGACTGAGAATTCCGACTGTCGGATCCAGTCGAAAAACTCGACTTTTGACTTTTTGACTTTTTCGACTGGATCCAGTCGAAAAACTCAGTCAAAAAAGTTTTACGTCGTGTTTTTTGAACCGATCGCATCGCCCATCCCACCACCAAACACACACCCACACGGCCACACGGCCACACACTCATGCCAGGTACCACACTGCAGTATCATACACGGTGCTGACGCTGGCTTGGCTATCCCTGCTGTTGCTTCTCGCAACAAGACAACGTGGCGCATTTCCTAGTTCCGCCAGCAGCGTGTATCACACGACGGCAGCTGCGCGCGGTCTCGATCACATGCTGCCAACAACGGCTGCGCCTGCTGCAGCTTTGGCGGCTCCCGGCTGAGTGCAACTCCACGAACGTACAAGTAGCGTTTGCGGCTTTTGGCTAAGCCTAAAACCACTAACTCGCTCGGACGAAGGTTCGTCGAGCCGTTGCTCGCGGAGACAGCGCGAAGCACAGAGCTGCCAACCGATTTCGCCTGCTGTACAGCAGTACTCCCACGCACCAACCGCCTCCAGGAAGCGTACAAAAACTATAACATCAACTCGCCTGACAATAGGAAGAAGGACCAGAAGAATCCGGTCGAAAAGGGCCGTTTTCGACTGGCGGAATCAGACTGCATAAGAAATGGCCTAACCGTTTTTTTTTTACTCTTTGGAACTGAGGGAAAATGTTTCAATGAAAATGAACCAAAGTGCCAAACTCATACTCCCTTCTCCCCCCCCCCGCCCTTTTGTTCCCCGCCCAGCAGTTCGTTCAAACGCCCCACTTACAATCGAATTCGGCCAGGGCAGAGAAATAAACACTTCTACGCAATTGATATCACGTCATTTTCTTTCTAGTCACCCACGACGTGGCTTTCATTCATGCCCCTCCCCCCCTCCAACGCCCCCTTCTTCCCCACACCCCGCACGATCGCCTAGACCCAGCACCGCGCGTTTAGCAAGCCCCTACATATATGATTAATACGCGCGATCGGGGCATCACACACAATGTTCCAAGATCAGTTTCGACCAAATCCTAAATCTCATAGCTGGAGTGTATTTAACTATTTCATGTGACCTAAACCTCTTGAACCCCCTCCCCCCCCGCTTTTTTTCCCCTCGCTCTGTCTTGCTCAAACGCCACACCTAATATCGAAATCCGCCAGTGTAATAAACACTTCCACGCGCTGGATATCACCTCATTATCATTTGAGAGCCGTCCATGCCGCCGCTGCATTTCTCACACCCCCCCGCCCCCAACGCTTCCTCCTTCCCTACCACCCGCACCATCGCCTAGACCTAGCACCAGGCGTATAGCAAACCCCTACATCTATGCGACCTGAAGCCCTGCCCCCACCCCCCCCACACACACATATTTCCCCCCCTCTTCCCCCGCAAGAAGGACTCATAGTTTCCACGAACAAATTGAGCTGCGCCACCTGTCCATCCCCCCCTCCCCTCCTCCCGCCCCCCTTTTGATCAAAGCCAGGCCTCCACGTCCTTAAAAACTCCGCCCTCCCGTCCCCGGTTATTCAACTTACAGGAATCACTTGATTAACCGATGCATTTCCTTTCACAGCTGACAGACTTTGTCCCCCTCAAAAACGGATTTTATAATTTCCGCGCACAGACTGCCTAACATCAACCTGTTGACCCTGATAGCTACACTGTAGTTGCAAGGGGAGTCGCCGACCTATATCCTGAATGAGTACGCACAACCCGTAATACGCGCGATCGGAGTATCGCACACAGCTTGCAAAGATGAGTTTCGGCAAAATATTCGATCTCACAGCTGGAGTGTAACTTACTTTTGAAAATATGATATACGACAGCTTCGGCTATCGCGGGCGAGCACTATGTATCATATCCCCGACGAGCATCAGTACTATAAGCGGCAATCTCTCATACCTATACAATGTCAGCATTTCAACTCGTAGTTGCTCTTGATAAGCAGAGTATCAACCGCAAAGTGTACCACTTGTAGTATAGCATCATTCGACTGCCTCCACCTCGAGTAAGAGCGCCATGCCAACCAAGAAAAACGTGATCGCTATGAACCGCTAATCATACCAGTTGCAGTGTATCATCATTCGACGAACAAGCATGTTTTGACACGACTACTATCATTGCTGTGCTACGTGAAAAAAATCCATGCCTTTCGATCTCGACACCCGGGAGTAGTGGGGTCACCTCTTTTCACGTACACGTGTTCGCACGGACGGGTAAGGCGCCGACCAGGCGTCTCGCGCACCCAACCCCCGAAGATGCGGAAGGGCCAACCAGTGCCAATGCCTTCTCGCTTCTAATCGCTTCCATTCTGTTCGCGATCGCTCCGGCCTCCCTTCGGTTCGCATTTTCGAAACGCAAACGACCCTGCTGTTTAGTATGTCAGCTGCATTCTATGGCAATTTGCGGCACTTTCCTGCACTTTCCTTCCTTCTTATATTTCCTATATATTTTCTACTTCTTCCCTTCCCAGCCCGATGGCTCTCCGGATTACGTGACTTTTGTCTCCGTGAGTGACCCAGCCATGCGCCTACCACCCGTGTACGTGGATGGTCAAACATACTATACTAGTATAAGGATCGATCCAGATATCTCGTGCACAGGGTGAGCGCAAGGACGGAGACGCCATCCGCCGGCCTCACGCTGGAGCAACATATAAATGGGCTACATCAGGAAAGCTACCATGGAAGCCCCCGCAGAAATCGAGAGGTACATTGTCCAAAATCCGCGCAATGGCAGCGAAAACCTTGAGGGCTTAGAAAGCCCACAGGGACGCAAGCCACAACACGGCCAGCTCCCATGATGTCCAAGGATCCGCGCTGGGCCAGGAAAGACCTAGGGCCCGCGCGTTCCAGTCACAGCGACGCCGTGAGAGCATGGAGGCGCTCGGGAGTCTTGCTGCATGGTGGCGCGAACAGCAGCTTACAAAACAGACGTTTTGGACTGCAGGGATAATTGATAAGACGAATAGCGACATTCTGGAGGCGCGATATATTGGTTTTTTATGGGCTATTGGATGATGACGTGAAGAAGGGCCATAAAGAGAAGGCGGGGGCGGTAGAACATGAGCGTCTGCCGCCAAGGCCATCGCAGCCACCGCCACAATCGACACCGCCGACGCAGCTTCTGCCGAGCGCGAAAGAAGCGAAACAGCTCCCGCTTGAACAAATCGAGATGCGAGGAAGACCAACAGGTCAGCAGGATCGACTTTACTCTTTTCCAGATATGACAACAGGACCAAACCAAGACTGAAATAAAGGGCGTACCCCCGTCAGAATCAACCCAGAAGTAAACATACCGTAGAAGGCATGTTTGCAGCGGGGTGGCTGACATTGTGACAACACACCACCATCCAATTCAATAGAAAACACTCGTTTCCCAATTTCAATACCGAATATCCTATGAAATACCGCTCGTACCACATACGTGAATAATGCATATTGTGTCCGTAGATTAAAAAACTATACGGCTCATCGAGCAAGCTGCAAGTAGTAGATATTTTATCCCCCGTGCTTGCATGTCTGCCTTGATATTACTGCCTCTGCATTTGATGCATTTGTCCCGAAAAAAACATTGTTCCTTAGGAAAATCAAAAATTGTATTACTAATGGTTTCAACGCAGACCCCAGTTTAATTTTCGCACATCGATACGAGCAAATGGTCAATTCCACAGAGGCCGCTTTCGACTGACGAATCCGACTGTATAAGAAATGGATTTATATCTCTTTAATTTGTCAGTAAAAATGAAGGCACCGTAAAAAACCCTGTAGTATGATGTGCTGGACTATTTGAACATTTTACCAACGGTTCTTCTCGATTCCGTCCGTGCACGTTGCTGTTGTCTTCATCGAAAGTCCTACAAGAGTCTGTTTCTGTGCGGGGTTGTTTAAGACGAAGGCGGAAATTTGATGGTCAGGAACGGTGCGGGTTTCGTATCAGGTTATCCTCGAGCCTGGTATATAGGTCAGTTTTGTGAGTTTGAATCCTCTGAGTGCGTGGTGTTACTCGTAATAATTCGTGGGGATTTTTTCTTGTGCACAAATTGACTTGCGAAAAAAAGCGCGAAGGCGTGAGTTAGCAATACTCGATGAAAAATCGACAAGCAGTGGGATTGCTGAACCCTATGCGAGATACAAATTGAACTCCAGAACCGGAGGGGAAAAGGGACGACAGGACGTATGACCACGGCTTGTCCAGAAGCTGGAGAGTAGATTTGTGTGAAAAAACAATATATGTGTATCATAAAAAATGAAAATACACTCCAGCTGTGAGATCGGAAATTTCGTCGAAACTCATCTTTGCAAGCTGTGTGCGATACTCCGATCGCGCGTATTACGAGTTGTGTGTCCTCATTAAGGATATAGGTCGGCGACTCCCCTTACAACTACAGTGTAGCTATCAGGGTCAACAGGGTGATTTTAGTCAGTCTGTGCGCGGAAACTGTAAAACCCGTTTCTGTGGGGGACCAAATCTGACAGCTGTGGAGGGAAATGTATATGTTTATCAAGTGAATCCTGTACGTATGTCGAATAACCGGTGAGGGGGGGCGGAGTTTTGAAAGACGTGGGGGCCTGGTTTTGATCAAAAGCGAGTGGGGTTGGAGGAGGGGCAGGGGGGGGGGGGGGGGGGGGACTGGGGGGGGGGGGGGGCGGACGGGCGGGCGATTTGTGCGTGGAAGCTATAAATTCTTTTGAGGGGATAAATCTGACGGTTTTAGGAAAAAAAAAAAAATGCACCAGCTTTTTATGGGAGGGAAGGGTTGGGGCGGGGGTGGGGCGTGTGGGGCAGCTCAATCTGTTCGTGGAAACTGTACATTATGTTGACGGGATATATGTTACGGTTTTGGAAATAATTCATCAGTTTATCATGTATTTCCTGGTGTAAGTCGAACAATCAGTGAATAGAGGGAGGGCGGAGTGTTCGAGGGGGTGGGGGTGGGATGGGGTGGGGGCGTTGAGGAGGTGGGGGATGGGGGCGGGGGGAAGGAAGGGTTGTGGGTGAGGGGTTTGTAATACGAGTGGTGCTAGGTCTAGGCGATGGTGCGGGTGGTTGGGAAGAAGGGGGCGTTCGGGGCGGGGGGGGGCGGGGGGAAACAGCGGCATGGATGGCTCCAGAAAAATAATGAGGTGATATACAGTGCGTGAAGTGTATATTAATTTGGCGGATTTCGATTTTAGGTGAGGCGTTTGAGCAAGGGAGAGCGAGAATGGGAGGGGGGGGGGGTAAGGGGAAGGTTTTTCAGGAGGTTTAGGTCACAAATATTATTCAAATACACTCCGGCTGTGAGATCAAAGATATGTAGGGACTTGTTATACGCGTGGTGCTAGGTCTAGGAGATCGTGCGGGTGGTTGGAAAAGAGGGGGCGTTGGAGGGGGGGTTGAGGGGGGAGGGGAAAAAATTACTACGTCATACATAGTGTGGAAAATTGAAGGAAGTCAGCTGTGAGTACGACCGATTGGTTAGTTGTAACTCACTTTTACAAGCTGTGCGGTACAACAAAGGGGGAATTCACCACCAGAAGCACTTCGCCAGCAAAAGAGTGGAAAAAAAATTCAAAAATGGCGTCTTGTTCCCGGCCCAGGTGGAATACGCCCAGTCGCTGACAAGGACACGTGTTCTATTTACGACATAGTCCGTTTAAAAAACGGGAAAGCATTCGTGGGACGAACGATCAAGAGCCCGTGCGTTAGATTCCAGGAGCATATTTCCACAACAGACGCTCTAGGTAGAGAAATCAAGGCGGCCCCAAATCAATTTGTAGTCGTTCTCCTGGAAATAGTTCCTCGGTGTTTAGAGGGTGTAGAGAACTCGGGGACGCCTCTCCATTGGCAGCGAGAAAGAGAAAACTCATGGACTAACCGATTGTACACACGCGTAAAAGAATACAATACACATAGGAAAATCGCCAAGCCACAACTCCCGCAGATACCAACACATACATGGCTTTGGGATTAGACGAGTCAGACGCTCTAGGCACAAATCGCGTATTATTACTAAGATAACGCACAATGGACGGGTGTTTCTGTCTAGGGACCGGCAGCGTAGGATGAATCACTTTGCCAGACTTGTTAATACTAGACCACACTTGGTGGATTCGTACATCTTGCACCTGGCCCCCAGAAACTTACTCCGCATGATCGAGTACGTAGGACAAAACGGCATTCCCGGTAACGTCCAAAAGGCTTTCAATGTACTCGGTAAACGCTACTGGTTCTCGTTTCCGACGCCTTCGGTCCAACCGGTGAAAGTACCTAAGTGAATTGTCATGGGATTCACTAGTGAGATTGCCAACGTAGTCCTCCTGCGCAGATTACTGATGCGGCCAAATATATTTAGTAGGATACCCCCCTGTATGCGTTGGGTTTCGGGAGAGTATTATGGAAACAATTCCATGTTTCATATATGGCCAGACCTTGGATTCTTTCTTCCTCAATACCAGCGCCGTAGCACGCGGCATCAACCAGGATTTTCAGTGTGTTTGCGGGAACTCTAGATGGTCTAAGTATGCCACATGTATCAAGGATGGTTCCCTTTGTGTATTAACAACGGATGCAGAGTGCCTTAATTAAGCCTTAATTAAGCCTTAACTAAGCCCTAATTAAGCAGAAAGATGCCGAAGCCATACTTAAATTGCAGGCCAGATTTAGGTTAGATTATGCGGAGGAGAAGCATACAGCCCCATTTTGTGTGCAATTGGTCACGGCCATTGAGGAACATGTAGCCGAGATCTGCAGCCACTTAGCAATCAACTACGTGGATACTTCAGGCTGGAGGAACACGTTATTTGAAGAAATACGTAGGTGTTTAGAATACGCAGAAGATGCGGCTGAAACACGTCCAGTAACAGGCAACATCGACATTTCGGCAGCCAGACACGCATTCAAACAGGCGCATAAAAGTGTCGTTATCATCAAAGTGGACAAAGCAGAAAACTGCTCAAATTAAGCGTCGTGTGCAAAGCCTGTTATGCGAGAGTAACCACAGCAGGTTGAGTGATCCAGGATATACACGAGTTTAGAGTGAATTGTTCCCAGACCTCATAGAAAAAATTACGACCAGGCAAATTACATATTTGCTGAAGGAACATTTACCGATACCGATGGTTATGGTCAAAGTCCAAGACCCTCGAAATCCACACAAACACAAGTATGTCAAAAGGTACTCTACGCAGATACCGGTTAGATATCTTATGCCTAAATTACACAAAGCGATCCCAGCTTTCCGGGGTATCACAGCGTGTTGTGGCCCAACCAAAGAAGGCGTAGCTAAGATAGTAATTGCAGTACTCGTTTGCATCAGACCAGTACTAGATGCCTTGTGGCGTGAAGAATGTATTCGTATCGGTTTGATTGCAAACAAGAGTTGGATTACGTCTGGTGGGGCTGATATAGTAGGTGTTATGAAATATTTGGACCACAAAGCAGCGATGGCAAAAAACGGACTGCCTCACCACCTGGAAACTTTTGATTCTGTACCCATGTACACTTACATTCCGGTCAAATGTCTTAAACGTATCATAGGCGGAGTTACTGGACTTGGTATTCACGTACAAAGAAGAAAAAGACGGTTCCAAATCGATGTACATTAATTATAGGTTCAAAAATGATGAAAAAGAACCGAAGATCAACAAAATACACTGGTCTCTCAACCCTCTTGTAAAAACTAATGAAACGACCAACAACAAAAAAAAAAGGAATTTAACGTTGGTCAAGCTAAACTGTGTGAATGGATTAACTTCGTATTAGACGAAGGGTTTGTACAATTTGGATGAGCGAAGTAGAAGCATTCATCGGGCATATTCATGGGCACTGCACCTGCACCCGATTACGCGAACGATTTTGCGTTCATCATGAACTCATTTTCCTAAAAACTATGATAAATAGATATTTGCTCGATACGAGAAACAACGTTGAACCTCATTACCCTTTAGACTATATTGAACAGTACGGCAGTATCACTAAGAGATTCATAGATGACATACTTACGGTAGCACCAGGCTTAACAAGTAGTAAAGGTCCTACATTTTAAGAAATTATTATTAACGGGAAGGAGGGAAGGGGGGGGTGTATGGTGGAATGTATCCAGAACACATCCTGGATGACGAGGGTGAGCAGGTTGCGAACCCTGTATCTATCACCAAAGAGCGAAGAGGGCAAACAGTGCATTTCCTGCATATGGAAATTCTTCAAAGTACTCCTGGAGTGTCGCAAATTCGCATGTTTGATAAACGGGACCACATGAAGACACTGAAGCAGTACCGTAGATACCCTCACATTGAAACATTTATCAAAAGAGTGTTTGTTTGCGACCCTCCACTGCCAACTTGGTCGATTCGCAATTTAGGTGCTCGGAAACCCATTTCTTCCTGGTAGCAGCAGCTAAGTTGACGACGGACATGATCAGACATGGTTATGCCAAGGAACGTTTGCGGAGCAAACTCCACAACTTCCGCGAAACATTTTTCAAAAACTCACCGATAAAGCCGACTATTACAAGAGTGCATGACCCGGTTGTACGTGAGAAGTATTGGTGGTTGGTCACTGAAGGAGTTTGGAAATGTATCGAAAGGGACGGTCAAGCACCCGGGCATGATAGACTGCTGAGTGATGAGTGGGTACGTCATTGTACGTTACATGGTTATTAAGAATGAGCGATTGATTTGCAGAAGTTATACATGATTTATGGGAATGGCCACTTCGCCTGTCCCTCAAACGTTTATTTTTACAAAGTGTCATAGAGGAATGAACAACCACCGTTTATGGGAATAGATATATATACGAGTTGTGGAGCGGGGGGGGGGGGGGGGGGGGGGGTATTTTCGTGGATAAGTGGAAACGTAGTCACGTAAGCATAGCCGTAGACATTAGCCGTAGACATTAGCCGTAGACATTAGAATCTGAGAGTGTAATGCACCGTCGTAGCTGAGTAAACAATGTGTGCGGGCGTGTTGATTCGAGGTATCCGGAAAAGGTGCGTAGATTACGTATGCTACATTTATTTGGATGTGGGTGGGTTGGAAAGCGGGTACATATGAGTGTGGAAGTGTGTATGGACTGTGCATGTCGTGTACTGGGTATTTGTGGGTTGAAAAGAGGGTGTATATAAGCATGGAAGTGCTCAACCTACGTTCGTAGGTTACAAGTCTTTATTAAATACGTTACCAAAGGCGTTACGATACATCTGAAGATTACAAAAACGTTATCACAAATAATATTGTTATTTATGGGTTATTTCGTATTCTCTACGACATCGATTGAGAAATGGAAATTATAACCAAGTTTCTCAATTATACCAACGCAAAACATACATTCATGACGTACACATCAAACACGCTACCTAGAACTGAAATATTTCAGGAAATAAAAACATCGCCGAAAATCATGCCAAAGCATGGTATGTCCACGGCAACAACGAACGTTACTGAGTCCAAATCACGCCTGAATGCAAGGGCTAGTCGTGTGTTTTTTTTTTTTTTTTTCCCTCGCTTTCTCACAAACGCCCCACATCGAAATCCGCCAGAGTAATAAACACTTCCACGCACTGGATATCCCGCTGATAAAATTCCCCCCCTCCCCCCCCCCCCCCCTCACACCCTTCCCTCACCAGTTATTAGACTTACAGGCTTCACTTTATAAACTGATGCATTACCTTCGACGAATTTCATAGTTTCCGTCCACATGTAGTTGCAAGTGGAGTCGCCGAAACCTCCCCAAAACCTCCCACAGCTAATCACATGTCACCCGCCAATATGACGGGATACTCAATAAGCAGACCACCTACACATACAAACGCTTTCTTGTCAAATCCCCCCTCCCCCCCTCCCCCCCCCCCCCCCCCCCGTTTTTTCTTCTCAAACCCTAGCCTCACTCCGTATTTCGATTCAACCCACATCGTGTAGCAAAATAGTTAATACACACATAGTCAAACTATGAAGAGTAACGGTATTATACGTGTATTATGATACCGTTACAACCAATAGTTGTCAAGGCAGGTTACTGCATGTTTATCTTCAGGGATAAATATGCATTTAGCCATACTTGACAAAATCCGCGAGGGGGAACGTTGAAATTCCAAAACGTCCCTCGCAACTTCGTTTTCAGCCCCCCGAAGCAGTTTTCTCGGCGTACATAAATATGTTTTGTAGATATATTCAACACCCTCCCCCCCCCCCACCAACCACTGTAAACCAGTATGTATTCGAAAACACGACTCTGATACAATACGATAATAAGGTCTAGAAAATCAACCAAAACGTTCACGTGTAGCAAAAACCACGGGGTTACAAAAAAATATGTTTTCGAAAACACCACCATGATACAATACGATAATAAGGTCTAGAAAATCAACCAAAACGTTCACGTGTAGCAAAAACCACGGGGTTACGAAAAAATATGTTTTCGAAAACACCACCCTGATACAATACGATAACGAAACCTAGAACATCAACGAAAGCGTACACGTGTAGCAAAAACTACGCGGTCATAAAATAATATGTATTCGAAAACACCACTCCGAAACAACACGATAACGAAGTCCAGAACATAAACCAAAACATGTAGGTGTAGCATCAACAACACGGAAAGCACCACTTTGAAACAATACGATAACCAAGTCTAGAATATCAACCAAAACATACATGAACCAAAAACCATGCGGACACACGACACACAAAAACCATATATACGTCCGCATACGAACACCGGTCGACAGATGAAACCCATGTACCCTGGATTCCAAATTGAGGTCCCTACGAGTCAGAAACATCACATAGTCCACATAAAGTCTTTACACAAACGTAAAAATGCGTCACAACTGCTCGTTGCCAAATGACAGGTTCGTCAAGAACGCAAGAACAAACAGAACGAGAGACGGGGTAATCGCAGCAGCGCAAATCATTATAGCATTCGCCCACCCCATCACCTCCTTTAAAATTAGTTTTGGGCATCAGCGAACTGGGTCCAACGCATGCCCGTGGTGTCTTAGGTGGGTTGAGGAGCGGTAGAGAAAATCAAGAGCGCTGCTCGATAACCTGTTCCTGACCGTCGGTATACTGAACAATCTTCAGGCCACGTCTTCTCTGTGTCAGGTGTGTGAGGAATTTATTTGTCGATTTTCAAGCAAGCGGTTGCGTTAGCATATAGTACCTGGCTTGATGTAAAGGAAAGGAACACCACTCGGCGACCATCTACTACACGTTTGGGCATGTTCTCATGAGCACCACTAACAAGAGCACCAGAAATGGACGCGCCACTACAGGACCACAACATCTTCGGCGACAGTGGGGAGAAAACAGGACGTATGATCGTACACTATAGTCTATATAATGTGTAAAGTAAGTACAGACAGGTATGTTAACACTGCGATTAACCACACGACCAACCAAATACGCAGGGTATTTCGTGCCTCCATCTGTTCACATGATTACCTGACAACCTCTACCATACACAACGTAGTAGCATATGCCTAACGAAGTAAAGTGGTGACATCGCATGTCCACGTGAGACAACCTCTACGAAACGCAGTAGCATATGTCTAACGAAGTAAAGTCACCCTCGCGTTCAATAGCGGTGACATCGCATATATATGACATCGCATGCCCACCTCGCCTGCTGTATTTGTATGATGTATCTCTGTCTTAGAATTGGCGACCTCAGAGCCCCACAGCGGCACGGTAAGAATCATGGGCGTGAAGTCGTACATTTGAGACAATAATAAGTTGAAAAGGAAGCACAGGCAGATCTGTTAAAATTGCGGTAAACCACACCGCCGACCCATCGCATATCCACCTGATACGACCTCTACGAAATAGAGTACCATATACCTAACGAAGTAAAGTCACCCTCGCGTTCAATAGTGGTGACATCGCATATATATGACATCGCATACCCACCTCGCCTGGTGTTTATGTAAGATGTATCTCTGTCTAAAAAATGACGACCGCAGAGCCCCACACCGGCAAGGTAAAAAGTTTGGGCGTGAAATCGTACATTTATATGAGACAATAATAAGTTGAAAAGGAAGCACAGCCAGATGTGTTAAAATTGCGGTAAGCCACCTTGCCAACCCATTACGTAGGGTACTTTGTACATACCGTCTGCATGATCGCCTCCCAACCTATACCAAGCGAAGTATAACTAACGAGGTAACGTCATTGAGCGCATGTATACCAAGTATGACTAACGAGGTAACGTAATTGAGCGCGTGTGAACCAAGCGTTCCTTAAAAACACTGACGGTTCGCATTTCTCCCTCTAGTGCTCAATGGCGGAGACAGTGCATGGCCACATCACCTCGCATGTTGTATTTGGCAATACGTATCTCTTTCGTATAATTACCGATGTCACAAAATAATGGTAACAAACTATATGATGGTGGTGACAAACAGTGCATGACCACATCACCTCGCCTGTTGTATTTGACAATAGGTATCTCTTTCTTATAATTAGCGATGTCAGAAAATAATGGTAACTACAAATATTCTAAAAAATACTCTAGCTTTCGATCTTTGTACAACAACATATTATGAAGATTTTACACGTTATTTACTACACTTACTCAAACACTGGGTTGCATACTGCATCTAACATTAAACCTTCTAGAATAGTAAACATTACCAGGCAAATGGTATAAAGGGATGTCTTCTTACTACAATCGTCAGGTTTGTCCCCTTCAAGAATTTATTGTTTCCGCGCACATATTGAAATGTCCTGCCCCCCCCTCCCCTCCCCCTCCCCCGATCCCTCTTGTTCGAAACCCCCCCCCCCCCTCCCCCCCCGCCTCCCTCCCCCGATCCCTCCCCCTCCCCACCCCCCCTTTCCGCCTAGTCTGTCCAAACGCCCCACTCACAATCAAAATCGGCCAGAGTAATATACACCTATACGCAGTTGATATCACGTCATTATCTTTCTGACCGCCCATGAAGCAGTTTTCATTCTTTTCCCCCACACCCCTCAACCTTCCCTCCAACGCCCCCTCTTTTCCAACCACCTGCACGATCGCCTAGACCTAGCACCACGCGTATAACAAGCCCCTACATATCTTTGATCTCACAGCCGGAGTGTATTTAAATATTATTTGTGACCTAAACCTTTTGAAAAAAAAAAAAATACACACCTCCCTTCTCGCTCTCCCTTGCTCAAACGACCCATCTAATATCGAAATCCGCCATATTAATAAACACTTTACGCACTGGACATCACCTCATTATCTTTCTAGAGCCATCCATGCCGCTGCTTCCCACCTCCCACCCCGCCCCTCCCCTCGCCCCAAATGCCCCCTCCTTCCCCACCACCCGCACCATCGCCTAAACCTGGCACCACACGTACAACAAACCCCTCACCTGAAACCCTCCCCCCCCCCCCCCCCCCCCCCGCCCCCTCCCACCCGCCCTCGCCCCCCACCTCTCCAACCCCCCCACCCCATCCCAACCCCACCCCCTCGAACACTCCACCCTCTCTCTACTCACTGATTGTACGACTTACCCTAGGATATACATGATAAACTGATGCATTCGTTCCAAAACCGTCATATTTATTCCCTCAAAATAATGTATAGTTTCCACGCACAGATTGAGCTGCCCCACACGCCTTACCCCCGCCCCAACCCCCCCCCCCTGTGATAAACTGTTGCATTTTTTTTCTTTTTTTCTTCGCCAAAACCGTCAGATTTATCCCCTTGAAAGGATTTATAGCTTCCACAAACAAATTACCCGCCCGTCCGCCCCCCCCTCCTTCCCTCCCCCCTCCAACCCCGCTCGCTTTTGATCAAACCAGGCCTCCACGTCCTTCAAACCTCCGCCCCCCCCCTCACCGGTTATTCGACTTACAGGAATGACTTGATAAACGGATACATTTCCCTCCACAGCTGTCAGATTTGGTTCCCCTCAGAAACGAGTTTTACAGTTTCCGCGCACAGACTGCCTAACATCACCCTGTTGACCCTGATAGCTACACTGTAGTTGCAAGGGGAGTCGCCGACCTATATCCTTAACGAGGACACACAACTCGTAGCACGCGCGATCGGAGTATCACACACAGCTTGCAAAGATGAGTTTTGACGAAATCTTCGATATCACAGCTGGATGGAGCGTATTTTCATTTTTAAATTACATTAGATCTGTGTATCATACATAATATATATCATGAAGAAAAAAAAAACTCCAGCAGCAGCTGTGAGATCAAATATTTTGTCGAAATTCTTCTTTGCAGGCTGTCTGTGATATTCCGATCGCGCGTATGACGGGTTGTGTGTCCTCATTAACCCCTTTAGAGCCCCCGAATCCCTCCCCATACTATATCCAAGCAATATTGTCCCCAAAACGGGTTTCCAGTTGTAAAGGGGTTAAGGACATAGGTCCGCGACTCCCCTTGCAACTACACTGTAGCTATCAGGGCCAACAGCGTGATGTTAGTCAGTCTATGCGCGGAAACTGTAAAACCCGTTTCCGAGGTGGACAAAATCTGACAGCTGTGGAATATATTGTGTGTGTGAAATAAAAGACGCCTTTACCGGCTTCGCCCACGAATCGTACCAGATAAAGTACCAAATATATTCCACTTTATAGAGGTCTTTAATCTGTTTTTTGTGTGTTCGTCATTTTTTTGTCAAATCGCGAGAGGGCTTCGTCCACCCTAACCCCGACCCCAACCCTAACCCTCACCCTAACGCCAACCCTAACCCAGGCTAGGGCTCCGACCCCGAGCGCAGTTTCGCCTCGCGTATTGGGAAAAGTGATAAGAAATGTGCGGACTCCCTCAGACATTGAAATATATTTGGTACTAAATCTGGTATGACATGTGGGGTGAGTTAATCCTGGTTGTTATTGCACCGCTTCATTCACACATTTTTGACGGAGGGGCGTTAATATTGTGAATCCATTACATATTTAACAAAGCTCTGCTACAAAGCGAACCGCAAAATCCCGGGTCAATGCCGAACCCTGCGTTTCGAGAGCGACAGCTGATGGTCAAGAGTTTGGATTTCTGGTCTGTCCCATTTGTTGCTCTTTTTTACTCGGTTTTTGTCTTTCACTATTAATGCTGTCAATCCAGCTCAACTCGTGAGACGAATTTGCCTTCTTAGCGAGTTTCTGGACAAACCGTGGTCACAGGTATCTTCCAGGCTCTTGCCTTCATTATCATTTCGCATACCTGGTATGCTATTATGATGGGTTCAGGGATTCCCACTTCATAATGTTTTATGCCCGTTAATTTGCATCGAATTTCGCCAAGTCGCGCTCTCGCACTCTCGGCGTGTCAATTTTTCCTAACACAGATAGCCCCTTTGGGGGCTCGAACCTATGGCATCCACCTGAATACGTGTGTACGAGGCCTACTCTATGAACAACCGGGAACGCTGGTGTATTGTGGATGATATCGATGGCGGAAGCCATACCACCATCGTCGATTTCATACCCACTAAGTGTACCTAAAGGAAGCAAAAAAAAAAGCAGGCAAAGAAACCCGTGGAAGAGGAAGGGGAAAGCAGATTTTACGAAAAGGCAATTGATTCAGCCAGAACAAAAATGCCAAATGTTCGTATACCGCACGGGAGACAAGTGTTAAGGTACGATCTCGGTAGGCCTGCAATTATCCGAATTTGAGATCATTTGGATGGGTTTTGTATGATAAGGTTGGCGTCTTATATTCGGGAAAGTTAGGAAATAGATCGGAGGCACGAGCCTCCGATTTCAGAAGCTATCCGGGGCTCTGGTGGAATCGAATAAAGCTACGTTTCTACGAAGTAAACGAAAGTGAGTACTCTCCGAGGACCTGCTCAATTGGCAGACCTGCAGGGGGCACTCTATGTCCCCACCTATAACATCACATGTGGCGTCGACGAGCTTGGTATGCTTTTGTAGCAGCGTTCCTCCAATCTCTCCGATTTTTTTTCGTGGCTATTTTGCTTTTGCTTGCCATCGAGCCCACAACCCCTGTTCCATCTCGGGTGGCTTCTCAATGTAGGGAGCGTCCTTCCTCCTACAACGGCGACCTCAACAGCAGTGAGATGGCAGGGGCCTCTCCTGTTGGTCGCCGGACACGTACCACACGGACGACACCTTCCAAGTACGTGCGGACGACACTGGTCTTCGGAGCACACTCCTCGTCGCCGATTTTTGGTCCCTCCTGTTGGTTGCTGGGGGCGCACCACACAGAGGACACTTTCCGAGTACGGGCGGACGACACTGCTCTTCGGAGCACACCCCTCGTCCCGGCCTTTGGCCGCATCAGTTCACCGCCAGCTGGTCATAGACCACTCCGCAGTGGAACTGCCCGAGCCCCAACCATCAGACTTGTTTGCTCCGCGCTCTGCCAGCATGTTGCACAGCACATATCCGCGAGTTGCCAGCACAAGCCCCAAGATCGGCCGTCGACCTGTACTTTTTTTGCGTTTCGGGGCTTTGAGGCATATGCACGACGCGCCACGGACAAGGATACTGGAATCAACCCTATCAACCCTTCGAATAACCATCGACGGGGACTTTGCTTGAGGAGAGAGCCCATCGACCAGCATACACCTCTGCTGTCGAAGCCAGACCGTCCTTCGCGGGACCCCCTTGGACTACGGGCACCTTGCTTTAGAAGCTCATGTCGGGGCTCCTTCCTTGTGATCCTACTTGGGAAGGAACAGGCGGTGCTCGTGGAATGTTTGGGCTTTTTCGCTTGGATAATTTTCCAGTACACGCGTTATCGTATGGGTGTCAGTGCATACGTCGATCCGTCTTGCGCATCGAACGAATTGCTGCTCCCTTTCTGCCGAAATTAGTACAGCTACTAATTTGACGCACCTCGGACCCCTCTCCGATCTTTCTGGATCGACAGCGTTCCACTGCTGTGCGTCGCGTAGCTTCAACCACCATCATGTTCGTATCGCTATCAACTACAGCGCAGCAAAATTAGCTGGCTGTCAATGCAAGCCATAAACCGCCGGATTCTCTGCTGTAGAAGTTACTGTGCAGCAGCCAAGCCGCCTACTTTGCTCCTGCCCATCCACCATATAGCTCGACCCTTCACTGCCCCAGCGTCCACAGTTACAGCACCGCAGCTCTGACACCCTCCACTGCTGTGCGAGTGCTCCTTGCAAGTTCGATTCGAGAGGGTGTTTTTCGTCCTGACCCTCCCGCGACTAGAACTTGAATCTAGTGAACGCCGAAACTCTGTGTTGGCTTGTTTGGGCAAGGCTGTTGGCGTGTGCGATGCCCTCCCTATATTCTCCCATTAATGGGTACGCGGGGACTAATACCACTTTCTGTAGGGGCACAGCTGCGACGGTGCGGCACTCTGCACTGCTGTCAATGTAACTGTCCCTTTATTGTGCGGTCCAATTGGGCACGGATTTTGTTTTCAGCTGTCCGGGCGTTAGGCCGTCTTCCTCATGACGGTACATGTGCTTCCCCTGCACAATGCTGCTAGGATAAATGCTGCAACTTTTTTTTACGGGGCTCCACAAAGCTGCTAGGATAAATGGTGCAAAACAAATTACAGGGTTCCACAACGCTGCTAGGACAAATACTGCAAAATATTTTACAGGGTTCCACAATGCTGCTAGGTTGATGAAAAAAAATTACAGAGTTCCACGATGCTGGTAGGATAAATGCAAAAAATAAAAATTGCAGCTGTCACGACGGGTACTGTCAGTTGAAATGCGGTTTACAGTTAGCGGAGATGTTGAGACCTACACTACTGTGGGCGCAAATGCTGCCTTTCTGCTGCTGTTGGTACATGTGCTGCCCTTCACGATAATGCTAGGGTCTACGCTGGATTTTCTTTTCTCTTCTCTGCACATGTTCGGACAGCTACTGCCCGTTACAGAGCGCTTACTACAGTTCGCGGAGATACTGCACTTCACAGCTTTTAATAGTGCAGTGGAGATCAGCCCGTTTGATGCGGTACCTTTGGGGGTAAACAGCCTTCCTATTCGACTGTCGTTGTACCCATATTTTCCACAGCTGGTGTTGGTACTACACTACCCATCTTGGTGCGGTTAAAAGTGCCGTTACCTGTTCACACAGCAGTGATACTGCAGCAGTCAGCACTACTGTAGGCGCGACCGTCCCCCTATAGTGCAGTCGGGGGAAACTACCTTGTTCGGGAAGTTATACTGCCTGTTTTTGTACGGTTGGCTGCGCGATCCTTTACTGTGCTACCCCCCCCCCATACACTCCTGTTGGGGCGGATGCTACCCGTTTTTTTACACTGTTGGTGCGCGATCCTCTACCGTCCTACCCCCTCCTACACTACTGTTGGGGCAGATACTGCCCGCTTTTTTTTTATAGGGTTGGCAGGGCGAACCTTTATTGTGCCACCCCCCTACACTACACCTAGGGTAAATGCTAACGTTTTGGGGCGATGAGCGTCGACGTGTTAGACGACCCTTAACTGTGCTGCCCCCCTACACTGTGCATGGGATAAACGCTGCCTGTTTTGGTGCGATGAGTGTCGGCGTGTTGGGCGACCCTTCACTGTGCTTCCCCCATACACTACACCTATGTTAAATGCTGCCTGTTTTGGTGCGATGAGTGTCGGCGTGTTTGGTGATCCTTCACTGTGCTACCCCCTACGTACTACACCTAGGTTCAATGCTGCTGGTTTGGGTGTGATGAGTGTCGACGTGTTGGGCGATCCTTCACTGTGCCACCCCCTACACAGCACCTAGGATAAATGCTGCTTGTTTTCATGCGATGGGCGTGGGCTTCTTGTGCAACCCTTTACTGTGTGATGCGCCCCTACACTGCACCTAGGATAAATGCTGCCTGTTTTGGTGCGATGGGCGTGGGCGTTTTGAGCGACGCTTTCCTGTGCTACCCCCCCCGCCTAGGTGAAATGATGTCTGTTTAAGTGCGATGGCTGCAGACGTACCTTTACTGTGTTGCACCCCCTGCACTGCGGTTGAGGTCGGTGCTGCCCATTTTTGGCTGCTTTTACTGTGGTTCGTGCGGGCGTTACCCGTATACTCTACGATCAGACAGGGCGCTGCTCATATATTGCGGTTTCGGTGGATGGTACCCTTCTTACTGCTGAACTCCTTTTATACGGCTAGTAGGCGTGGTTTCTACCATCACTGATGCTGGACGGTGTCAAACCCATGTCTTGCTTTTTTCTGAAACACAGATATACCGCTACTTACAGCAGGGACACCACAACAATATATTTGCCTCCATAGCTTCTTTACGCGTCATTCCCGTCCCGCCACACTCCCCCACACCCCTTCCTTCCGCTGCCCTCCATACAGACAACTAGCAACATGTCTACCAGTGAGGAAGCGGCCTACTCGGAGCAGGCTGAGGTCTTCCACTCACCTCAACCTGGATGCCCACGAGACAGGGAGAGCTCGCTCGAGATCCCGGGACTCGAGACGGGGTGAACCACCGGAGGCGGGTTCCGGTGACGAGACAGAAGACGGAGCACCATACCTCAATCCGTTCCCACCAACCAAGAGGCTCAACTCGCCGGTTCGCGCAGAGAAGTGAAGACGGACAAACCCCCACCGGAATCAGGGGCGTCTCGACGCCAGCTTTCGCCAGCCCCAGGGGTGCGCCACCAGCTGCCCCCCTGCGCTCGACAGGGCACCACTGCCGCCACCCGGGCTTTCCGAGCTCGACAGCACGCCAACCCCAGAGCTCCCGGGACCGGGGCGCTCATGCCGCACCCTTGGACTTGGCATACGCGGCGGCGCGGGCCCAGGGGGCGCTCGACGACGCCAACCAGACGATAGCACGCCGACGTCAGTTTGACGAAGATAGCGAGCAGGCGAAGACCGCTGCGCAGGAGGCGTTCCTGGTAGCGAAGAGGGCGCAACAAGCCCTCGCCCAATCAGTTGCAACGGCTGCGGCGGGAGCTACCGCGGCCCCCTTGCCTTCGTCGCGCCCGCAGGGTGTCGCATCCCAGCGACCACGACCCGGCAACGACGCCTTCTTCAAGGGCATCGTCGCGTGCATGACGTCTGCACCGAGGGTAGACTTCTACTCAGCATTGGCGACCGCGGTGGAGGAAGAGGCGTGCGCCCTCCTCCCGTGAGAGAGGCCGGCGTCGCGGCAAGCGGACGTCCTCAGTGGAAGCGGCATCGGCTCGCGTGGATTGTACGCCCTATGCTAGACAGACGAGAGCCTCCCCGAGGCTTGCCCTCGTCAAGGCCCTGCTGAAAGCCCACGACGAGGACCCCGACCCTGTGTTTTGGTCGAGCCCCGAAGGAAGAGTTGGCAGAACGAAACCGGGGGAAACAGCGACGCAGCGACAGTCGCGACCGTGGGGACCGCAACCGTGGGGTTGGTGGCAAAAATGGTGGAGATGGCGACCACCACCACCGCCGCGGGGGTGACAGCGCATCGGTTGCTGGTGTGCCTGAGGGCGCCGCCGAGGAGGCAACCTTGGTTCAACAACCGGGGCGGTTGGCTGCAGCTCTGGCGGAGGCAACGGAGGGCGGAGGAATGGCGGGAGAGGACGTTCAGCGTGGGACGGCTCGTCAACCTCCTCCCGCTCGTCTTCGTCCTCGAGCACGAACCACAGCAAGGTGGCCATGGTAGCAGACAAGAGGTGTCAAGAGCCATGGCAGGAGTAGCATCTGGGCCTGAGGCTTTCACCCTCCTGTTGCGTCTGCTGATGACGCAATTTCGACGGGGTTGACACGGAGGAGGACTACAATAAGTTGCATAGGTATGGAATGTGTAACAGCATGCCTTTTCTGATTTCAGTGGGGAGTTTCGCGTACATATGCCGACCGCTTCGGGGACTGAGCGTGGTTTGTCTCCGGGGACGGATGTGGTGCTGGGGGTGGTTTGGGTGGCGGAGTAGGAGCAATTTCCGGCTCTCCTTCTTGCGTTGTATCCTGGTTCGAAGGCAACGGACCCGCGGCAATACGCCTCGTTGGATGCTATGTGGCGGGCTTTTAGTGACAAATAAGACACCTGCCGGCAACGGCGAAATTGTTTTTCTCTCCCTGTTTCTTCGACCGTAGCGCGGTCATCCGCCTCGTCGGGGCCCCGGCCCGCCGATCGTGAGCGCGGCCAGGACCGAGTACCGCCCCAGTCGCTTTCGTGGCAGACGGGATCCAGCCATCATTCAACTGTCACGCCCATCGATGATTCATTTGACCCTTGCCATGACCACACATCAAGCGGCTGGCCACTAGAAGAGCATCATTATGCAGAAGATTTCGCCGTTAAGGCCTCGTTTAAGACAGACGACCTTCCCCTTCGGAGTGGCCTCTTTTCACCTCGCGTTGATGCCTTTCGAGAAAACCGGGGGCTTCGCCTCAACTGCCACGAAGACAACAATTCCTTCAAGCATTGTAGGCATCCTTTCATTGCTGCGATTGGCTGCTTGAACCCTGAACTTGGCCGACTTGGCGACGATGACGCACACCGACGTTGACGACCACGCATAGTCTGCTACCGCCGAGACGACAAATCTTCTCGCCCGACCAACCACAAGAAAAATCGTCGCCATCTTTCAGGATCAGGGCTAGGTAGACTGTCACAACGATACCACATACACGTCGGATCACCATGGTGGTATCCTGCGCTCGCCCGCCTCGTCTGGCCCCCCTCCTGCTCCTCCAATGCGTTTTGGAGCAGCTCACGACCCGGGCGAAAATACACTTGCGCGCCAACCTGGAACATTCCGTAACGGCAATCGACAGCTCGACGGCGGTACGGCACCGTCCACAACATTGTCGGGGGTACCTATTTTGGTTTCAGAAGATGCTCGTGTTCTTTTGCTAGCCTCTCCAGTAACGCACCACAGGCTACTACGCCGTCTGCGGGCGATTCTCACGGCGTAGTACCGGCGACGGGAACTAGCGCTTCAAGCGTGGTTTCCTCCAGCCAGGTAATATATTCTTTCCTTTCTTTCTTTTCCGACGGCGAGAACGCGCGCTTTCAGCGATGTTCCCCACGGTCATGGTCTGAGTTCGGCGACGGGAACCGCACTTCCAGCGCCGTTTCCCTCAGCCGCGGCATAAACTCAGCAATGGGGGTACGCGCTCCAAACGACGCCTCCATCAACCATGGCACGGGAGCCTGCGCTTTGCGCGCTCCCCCCCCAGGCACGCGCCGCGCAACAATATAGCGCGCGTCGCCTTTTTACACGTATATGTTCATCCCCCCCACTCCCTGACCAGGCGGTGGCGGTCGGTTTGAGGTGTGGGACGGTCGACCCTCGAAACACGTTTTTCTGACCACGAGGTGGCGGTCGATTTGAGGTGTGGGAAGGCCAACACTAACACACCGAGATCTTTTGCAAGGCTCGATCCGGTGTTTGCTCGCAACAACCGCGGGCGCTCTACTTTTTTTTCAATCAAGGAGGAGTCGACAAGATTATCTACCTCGTCTCCCTTCTCCAAGGGACATACCGGAAGAGAGCCTCCTCGGGTAAAAATATTTTTGCCTTGCCCGAGCCCTGCTCCAGAAGACGCCCACAGGGTCTACGGACCCTGCTTCGTCTTTTTATACGCCAACCGTCGTATTTCAGGCTACGTCTGCCCCAGTGGCACAAGAAGAAGACCCGACACTGCGCGACGGGCCAGTGGTGACTCCACGGCCTCCAGTCTGATCAGCTGGACGCTATTCGAGTAAATTTACGGAAGAATCGCGCCTCTTGTCAAGCAGAAACAGCTCAGAGCCCCTGCCCCTTCGGGCGCAGTTAGAGCAGTTCTCGTGCGATTATACGCCAAAGGGCGAAGAGACCACAACGCGAGAATCGTGGGTTCAGACTCGCGTCGTGCTCCCAAGGCCTGGTGTTCCTGAGGAGGACACTACAGGCCCAAAGAGCCGAGGACTGGTGTTCCCAGAGGGGGACATTGCAGACCCAAATGCCCAACGAGGCTACCGACGGGTTGGCACCGTCGTCGTTGGACTTTTTTTCGGGTGCATCGACGGCGGCTTCTTGCGAGTTTCCGCCAGCGAGTGAGGAGGACCCGAGGCGAGAAACCCCAGGTTCGGACTCGCATCTTGCTCCCGAGGCCTGGTGCTCCCGCAAGGGGACACTACAGGCTCAAAGAGATGAGGACTGGTGTTCCCAGAAGGGGGTATTGCAGACCCACAAATGTCCAACGAGGCTATCGACGTGTTGGCGCCGTCGGTTTTTGACATTTTTCGGGCGCAGTTCGAGCGTATTCTCGCGCTTTTCCGCCAACGAGCGAAAGAAAGGCCCGAGGCGAGATACTACGGGTTCGGATTCGCGTCTTGCTCACCAGGACTGGTGTTCTTGGACGGGGGGACATTG
This sequence comes from Undaria pinnatifida, assembly GCA_012845835.1. NCBI lineage: Eukaryota > Phaeophyceae > Laminariales > Alariaceae > Undaria > Undaria pinnatifida. Next base: position 24,971,284 of record JABAKD010000016.1, on the reverse strand, counting down.
CAGGCCCAAATTTCAGCACGGCTTTGGACCCTTCTCTCGAATACTCCACAGCTTAAGCGGTGTTTTTCTGGCAGCCCCCATCCTAATTTCCACCGTGGTCCCCTTCGCCGTTTGCCGTGGACGACGTGCCATATTCTTGCGCGGAGCAGTACACGATGGGTGAAAAACCATCGAGCAGTGAGGCTGATCATGTCGTCGCCTCGTCCAAGCAGACGCAAACGCATCGGTCGAGGCGTGCGCAACTTTGACTCCGATGTTGGGGACAGGGAGAAGCAAAACGATGTGTTATATGGCACCTGCACCAAATTCACGCAGAATCCAGCCATAAACAAGTCACCTTTTGAGCTCTGACAACGAGCTTCTGGCTTAATTCCGTCCTCTGGACCCAGTGTGGGGCATTGGTCTCCGGGCGGATGGTCCCAGGGCCAACAACCCATGCCAGGGGAGAAGAAAAACTTGCTCGGTGAGGTACTTTCTGCCGTTCGTGAAGCCATTCGCGACAAGGAGACCGGGCCGGTGCACCTGGCCTCTCCCAGTCTGTTCCGCACCTGCACTGCGAATGCAAGAACCAAGAAATGTTGTCCGCGCCGCAACCGGGCCGTTAACAGCAGCCAGTGCTCGCAAAATTTCCCCTTAGGCGTTCCCGACTTTTTTCTGAAGATAACTTCTGGCGTCACCCCTGACTCTGCGCTGTCAGGACACGGCCCCTGTTTTGTCGAGGGTACTGTAGCGCTGGACGACGTTTCGTTCAATATGAAAATCGCGTATATAAGTCGAGCAACGCTCAACTCGGAGAGGCACTGGATTTCTCTAAATATAGGGACCGGCAGCATTGTTTGGACCCCCAAACACCTCCGAGGGTAATTTGGAGAACAAAGTTCCGCGTATCCTCCGGCCAGAAGACACCCGGAGAGCACAGGCAAAGTGGGGACCCTCAATGCACCAGTCCAGCGATAGCTTGAGTTTGTCACCGCGTGCAATTGCACACCCGAGTACCGCAAAGGCAGCGCCAACGGCATCGCCGATTTGTCTGGCCTGTTCTCCAGAGCGTGTATCCCAGGGGTCGGTTTGGGTGGACTCGAGCCCTCGCCGAAAACACTGTCTTGGGTGGGCTCGTGCCCCACACCGAAAGCACAGCTTTGGGTGGACTCGAACCCCTCGCCGAAAGCACTGTCTTGGGTGGGCTCGTGCCCCGCACCGAACATGCTGCCTTGGGTGGGCTTCCTCTCACCTCTACCGCGTTTCACGATTTTCGCACACACAATGCCTCTGCCGGAAGGTCCAGGTGTCGCCGCCAGTGTTGACTGCTTCGGCCCCCTTGCGGTCACACCACGAGGCAACACCTACATCCTGCTGTTCACCGTTCGCTTCAGTCATTGGGCCGACATGTTCCCCGTCAATGCGGCTGAGTTCACCGCGGAGGGTACAGCCAATATCCTGGTGAGCCAATGCATCCCCTTGTGGGGGTGCCCGCGCACCATACTCTCGGACAACGGATTGCAGTTCTGTCTCAATCTTTCACAAGCTGTATATCAGCTGTTGGGTGCGCACAAGCTTGCTACAAGCCCCTATTATCCCAACTAACACGGGGGCGTTGAGCGGGTAAATCACACTATGGCACAAATGCTGGCTATGGCCGTCAACGAGCGACAAGACGATTGGGACTTGCATCTGCCGCACGTAAAATTCGCTTACAACAATTCCGTTAGCGCGGCGACGGGTCTGGCGCCCAACGAGGTCCACATGGGCACACGCCCACGGCTCCCCCTGAAGGGTTTCGACCGCAAACGTGTCGTGGGACACCAGAGTCTGGCCCGTGACCACCTGGCCTATTGCGACTTGGCCAACGCCTGGCACAAGCGCGCGCACGACATTGTCCGCGCACACCACGCCCTCACCGTTTCCCGTGTTAACCGCAGAAACGCCGCCTTCGCCCACGCGCTGCGTCCAGCACCTACCTTCACTGTGGGTGGTTAGGCTTGGGTATACAATTCTGCCTCTACCATTCGCCAGGGTGTGAAGGCGAACACCGACGCCAAGGTACTTAAGACCAAACTCGCGCTTAACCGGACGGGCCCGTACAAGGTCCTGGCCGTCGGTCCCTGCTCCGCCGCCGACACCCCGGACGGCGGGGCAACCCCCTCTATTTGGATCTCCCTTTCGACCTGCCCGGTTCGGACGCTCGTCGGCGTGTGGCCATCGAGCGCTGCAAACCCTGTGCCAACCCCCACGATAGCGGAGACATGCCCAAATACCTTCCGCCGGGGCTGACACAGTATGTGCTCAACAAATTTTGCAAGAAGGCCCCGCCGTACCACGTCACTCAAGACGACGTTTCGACTCCCCTCCAACGGCCGGAGGTGGAGCAGATCACTGGTCATCAGACCGACTCCCCTCCAACGGCCGGAGGTGGAGCAGATCACTGGTCATCAGACGGTACGGGGGCGAGGTGGCGTCATCGCGGTGCTATAGAAGACGCATTGGGCGGGACTCTCCGAACCTTTCTGGGAACTAGGAATGGACCTGCACTTCTCCCGCTCCCACATCCTGCGGTATTGGGCCGGAACCCCGGACCAGCACCGCCAAACCAACCGCCTCTACCGCCGAATGCGGATCGGGGCGGCACAACGTGAGCCCTCCAGCAACAACGGGGAACGTTTCCTAGCGCCGGGCTACGCTTGTGTTCCCCGCGCAGATTGGCTCCGTCGCTACCACGACACAGTACTTCCTAAGGGAGCCAATTTTTGTTACAAGGGAGACGATGGTTTATGGTGGCTGGGAAAAATCAGCGCGAGCACCACCGAGGACAAGGTATACCTGGTCCGCTTTCTAGGCGACCCGGTACCGATTAAACTTCCTCTTCTCCCGGCGCGCTACACGATTTCGACGGGAGCCGTACGAGGCCCTTGATGCTTGCAAGTTCACATCGCTAGTGCGTTTCCTCTGGGAATCCAACGTAAGTTAGACGAATCTCGAGGCGCAGCCGTGGCTAGTTGACTTCCAAGTCGCAACCGCTCCTCGCTAGTTATGAGTTTTGCGTCTTTATCTTCGGGTTGTTCGTAGTGTCCTGAGGGGCTTCGTCGGGTTTTGGGGCGGTTCTTCCAATAATTTTTCTTTCTGTCCTGCCGAACTCCCTGCTCAGTGCCGGGTCAGGGTTCGGGTAAAACGCCGCTATCTGAGGCGCAGGGCTGTCGCCTTTTCGTCATTGTTCAATTTCGCCCTGCCGACGCCCTCTTCAGCCCAGGGCCGGGGGGCGACCAGGGCACCCTGTTTGCGCGTAACGTGGTACAGGGCTATATACGGGTCTGTGTGTCATCTTATATCTTTTGTGTGTTGGCATTTGTTCTACTTTGTTATTTTTCGGCGAAACAGGTTTCGCCCTTTGCGGGGCTGTAAGTGTTGCCATCTTCCATCCCGGGTATTGGTCGTTTCCTCGTCTAACCCCCCGCCTTTCCGATGGCCCGTGGGAAGTTTTTCGCATGACTTCTCCCTTCTATTAGCGTCTGTGTTCCCCTCCATATCGTCAAGGGCTCGCCTCGCCATAGTACATTTTCTGTGGTTGGTTTGCCGTAGAGCCTTTCCTGCCCCCCCCCGCCACACCGGCGGCACACGGCAGGTTTTTGATGGGTGACGTTTGCCTTGTTGTAGGGTCTGCGTTTCTTTCAACCTCTTTTCTTCGCGTGTTTTTGGCTCCATAACCAGACGGTTCGAGGTGTGGGAATGGGTTTTCAGGAGCCGAATCTTCGACTCATGGTCTAGTTGGTAGAACCGGAGTTTCCCCGTATCTCCCATATTTCTACATATACGACTCATCAGCGTCGGCTAGTGTCAAGATACAACCTCGAAAGGCCTGTAATTATCCGAATTTGAGATCATTTGGGTGGGTTTTATATGATAAAGTTGGCGTTTTATATTCGGGGAAGTTAGGAAGTAGATCGAAGGCACGTGCCTCCGATCTCAGAAGCTATCAGGGGCTCCGGTGGAACGGAATAAAGCTACGTCTCTACGAAGGAAACGAAAGTGATTACTCTCCGAGGACCTGCTCAATTGGCAGACCTGCAGAGGGCACTCTGTGTCCCCACCTATAACATCACACAAGGCAGGAAATCCCGAATCGAACAAAACGAAAATCAAATACAACGGTCAGGCTACAAAAGTCGTCAATCAAGAGCGGCACGACGAGTGGGATTCGAGATGTAAGGTGCATTGCCAGGTTGCGTAGTCAGGTTATGTCTACTATTCACGGTCCTCCCTGTGTCCAGTGAGAAAATATCTGCCGTCTCTTCATTGCTCGATTTAACAGGGGCTTCCCAAACTCTACCTCTACTCCACCGTAGGCTCTACCCGCGACTGAGCTTGACCGTGGGCCGTTCCGAGATTCATTTGAACACATTATCACGCCACCTGGCCATGAACCGACTGGCCTCTTCGAGGAACCCCCCGTATCATACTTGCCCCTTGCCCGCCTTCTTTGTTGTATGGACCCACCTTTCGGTGCCGTGGGTTCTGTTTTGCGTGTGTTCTTCACCTTAAGGTGGTAATTTAACCCATCTGCATCCAGAACGACCAGTGCCCGTGATGATTCCTCGGCATAATAGAGTATATTGTAAAAATAATAATACACCTCACCTGTGACACCGAAGATTTTGTCGAAATTCATCTTTGCAAGCTGTGTGTGATACTCCGATCGCGCGTATTACGGTGTATGTGTCGTCGTAAAGGATGAAGGTCGGCGGCCCCCCTTGAAATGGCAGTGTATGTACCAGAGTCAACAGGGTGATGTTGATCAGTTTGTGCGCGGAAACTTTATACCCCGTTTTTGAGGGCGGGACAAAATCTGACGGATGTGACTGTGGAAGGAAATGCATCGGTTTATCAAGTGTATCCTGTAAGTCGTATAACCGGTGAGGGGAGGGCGGATTTTTTCGAGGGCGTGGCGGCCTGGGTTTGAGCAAGAGGGAGCGGGGGGGTGCGGGGGACAGGCGGGCTACTCAATCTGTGCGCGGAACTTATCAATCCTAAAAGGGGACAAATCTGACGGCCATGGTTGGAATGCACCAGTTCATCGCTTGTATCCTGTACGTCGTAGAGGTAGTGAGTATGCTACGATAATGATAGGTTGCAGTGAGGTATCTGAAGAAGAATTGCTTTTTCAATGGCGGAGATTATTAACCTTTTAATAAAATCGTAGAAAATAGGCCATTATTCTCGTTGTGTACTTAGGACATGGGATTATTCATCCTGTTGCAGTTTTACTTTCGTCCGAATCAATTTTTAGGTGAGACGTCTTAAGCTCGCAGTATATAGGAACCTCAGAAAAAATGTGCTGGACCTCTATCGTCCAACCAGTGAGGAGAGGGCGGAGTGTTCCAAGAGGGGGAAGGGGGGAAGGAGGGGTTTGCTATATGCGTGATGCTACGTCTAGGCGATGATGCGGGTGGTGCGGAAGGAGGGGGCGTTGGGGGGCGGGATGATTTGGAGCTACGGCATGGATGGCTTGAAAGATAATGGAGTGATATCAGCTGCCTGGTAGTGTTTATTACTCTGGCAATATTTTATTTTAGGTGGGGCGTTTAAACAAGAGGGATCGGGGGGGCGGGGGCGGCGGAACAACTCAATAAGTGCGTGGAAACTTTATATCCTTTAGGGAACAAATCTGACGATTGTAGCAAGAATGGATCACTTTATATATCACCTGCCTGGTATTGGTTTTTCTCTAGCGGGTTTTATGTTAGGCGGGTAAGGGTCTAAAGACTACATACAACCGACGACGACATTGTCCTACTCGTCCGTAACCCGACACTGCCGCCCACAAGGTCTGACAAACCTTACTCTGACGGGCGAGCTGCTTGATTTTTAGACGACGAGCCAGTTCGCATCTACGTTTCCCTGGTCATGCACCCTTGGATCAAGGAAGCTTGTCACTCGACGGCCTCTTGTCGCCTTGGCACCACGCACACGTTGGGCATGCTGGAGCGTCTTTATTGGTGGATTGGCATGAGTGTGTGCACCCGGTGGTGGCTTCGCCACTGCTTGAATTGCCATGCGCGGAAAACTTCACGGCTGACTGTCCGCTGGCCCATCATACCAATTGCTCTACCGGACGGTTCAGGTGTCGCCGTCAGTGTTGACTACTTCGGCCCCTTCCCGGTCACACCACGAGGCAACACCTACATCCTGATGTTCACCGATCGCGTCAGTCGTCGACCCAACATATTCCCTGTTACTGCCGCTGAGTTCACACTGCCGAGAGTACAGTCTGTATCCTGGTGAACCAATACATCCCCTTGTGGGGGTGCCCGCGCACTTTACTCTCGAACATCGGGCTGCAGTTCTGCTTCAAGCTTTGATAAGGAGTATATCAGCTGTTGGGTGTGCACAAGTTTGCTACAAGCTCCTACCATCCCGACTGTATCGGGGGAGTTGAGCGGGCAGACCATACTATGGGTCCAATATGCTGTCTATGGCCGTCAACGGGCGACAAGACGATTGGGACTTGCATCTGACCCACGTAGAAATTGCTTACAACAATTCCGTCAGCGCGGCGACGGGTCTGGCTCCCAACAGGTCCACATGGCAGACTCCCACGGCTCCCCCTGACAGTTTTCGACCGCGCTCTGGTGTCGTGGGACACCAGAGTCTGGCCCGTGACCACCTGGCCTATTGCGACTTGGCCACCGACCGGCAAAATCGCGGGAACGACAATGTCCGCTCACGCTGCGCCCTCACCGTTTCTCGTGTTAACCGCAAAAACGCCGCCCTCGCCGACGCGCTGCGTCCAGCACCTAACTTTGCTACGGGTGGTTGGGCTTGAGTGTACAATCTTGCCTCTAACATCGGCCAGCGTGTGAAGGCGAACACGGACGCCAAGGTACTCAAGGCCAAACTCGCGCGTAACTGGACGGGTCCGTACAAGACCCTGGCAGTCGGTCCCTGCTCCGCCGCTGACACCCCTGACGGTTCGCCGCTCGGGAGCAACCTCCTCTATTTGGACCTCCCTTCCAACCTGCTCGGTTCGGACGCTCGTCGGCGTGTGGCCATCGAGCGCTTCGAACCCTGTGCCAACCTCGACGACAGCGGGAGCATGCCTAAAATCTTACCGGCGGGGCTGACGCAGTACGTGCTCAACAAATTATGCAATAAGTCCCCGCCGTACGACGTCACTCAAAACGACGTTTCGACTCCTCTCCGACGGCTGGAAGTGGAGCAGATCACCGGTCCTCAGTCGGTACGGGGGCGAGGTCGGCGTCATCGCGGTGCCACGCCAGACGCACTGTGCGGGACCCTCCGCACCTTCCTGGGAGCGGGAAATAGACCTCCACCTCTTCCACCCCCACCTTTTGACTCAATGACCCGGAACCCCGGACCAGCACCGCCAAACCAACCGTCTCTACCGCCGAATGCGGATCGGGGCGGCACAGCATGAGCTCTCCCGCAACAGCGGGGAACGTTTGCTAGCGCCGGTCTACGCTTGTGTTTCCCGCGCCGATTGGCTCCGACCCTACCATGGCAGGGTACTTCCCTAGGGAGCCTACGTTTGGTAAAAGGGTGACGATGGGTAATGGTGGCGTGGTAACATCAGCGGAAGCACGACCAAGAACAAGGTATACCTGGTCTGCTTTCTGGACGACGCAGGACCGATTAAACTTCCTCTTCCCCCAGCGTGCCTCACGATTTCGACGGGAGCCGTACGAGCTCTTGGTGCCTGCAAGTTCACATCGCCAGTGCGTTTCCTCGGGCGATCCAATGTAACGGACTTCCAAGCCGCCACCGCTCCTCGATAGTCTCCATTTTGGGGGTTTAGGAGGTTTGAGTCCTTGTCTTTGAGTTGTTTGTGGTGTTCTGAGAGTCTTGGTCTGGTTTCGGGACGTTTCTTTTCATCGTTTTTTTTTTTTGTCTTGCCAGACCCCATGCTCATTGGCAGGCCAGGGTTGGGGCAAAACGCCGCTATCTGCGGCGCAGAGCTGTCGTTTTTTCGTCGTTGTTCAATTTCGCCCTGCCGACGCCCTCCTCAGCCCAGAGCCGGGGGGCATCCAGAGTACCCTGTTCGCGCGTAACGTGGTACAGGGCTATGTTCGGGTCTGTGTGTCATTTGTTTTTCGTTATTATGTGTTGTATTTGTTCTATTTTGCTTTTTCGGCGAAACAGGTTCCCCCCTAGCGGGATTGTACCTTCCATCCCGGGTATTTGTCGACTCGTCATCTACCCCCTGCCATGCCGATGGTCCGCGGGAGATTTTTGGCATGATTTCTTCCTTAAACTAGCGCCTGGGTTCCGCTTCATGTCGACGAGGTCTCGCCTCGCCATCGTGCATTTTCTGTGGTTGGTTCGCCGTAGAGTCTTTCCATTCCCCCCTCCGCCACACCAGCAGTATGCGGCAGGTTCTAGAGCCATTTCTGACCCCCCCCCTCCCCGCCACATCGGTGGTACGTGGCAGAGGTTTGATAGGTGGTTTTTACCCTGTTGTAGGGTCTGCGATTCCCTCAACTGCATTTCTTCGCGTGTTCCTGGCTCCATAGCCAAACCGTTAGAGGTGTGGGGGTTAGTTTTGAGGAGGCGCATCTTCGACTCATGGCCTAGTTCGTAAAAGCCGGGGTTTTCTCAAATCTCCCATATTTCTTGGGTATGCGGCTCATCTGGATGCGCTAGTGTAAAAATATTGTCTGTAGGCTTCTGAGATAATTTGGATGGGTTTTGTATGACATGGACAACGGTTTATATTCGGGACAGTCGAGAAATAGATCGGAGGCACGTGCCTACGATCTCAGAAGCCATCCAGGGCTCTGGTGGAATCGAATATAGATACGTCTCTACGAAGACTTAAGTAATTGAGTACTCTCCAAGAACCTGCTCAATTGGTAGACCTGCAGGGGACACTCTGTGTCTCCGCCCAATACACTTACAATACTCTAGGTGATAGGTTGGTTGTGTGGTCTACCGCAGTTTTAACATATCTGCCTTACATCCTTTTCAAGCTGTTATTAGCTAATGTACGATTATACGCCCACGATTTTTACCGTACGTACCGATGTGAGGCTCTGAGGTCGCCCATTCTAAGACAGATACGTATTACAAATGCTGCACGCGAGGCACTGTGGTTATGCAGTGTCACCACTGTTGAACACGAGAGGGAGAGGTGCAAATCGTCGGTGTTTTGAAAGGAACGCTTGATGTGCCTGCGCTCAATTACGTTACTTCGTGAGGCATATATATGCTACTTCGTTTGGTGGAGGTTGTCAGGCAATCAATCAGACAGCAGGAATTCACGAAATACCCTGCGTAATGGGTTGATAGTGTGTTCTACCTCAGTTTTGACCTGTACTCTCTTCTCACACTATTATTATCTAATGTACGATTACACGTCCTGTTTTTTCAATATATAGAAGCGAACGCGGACTTGATTGTGCGAGTTAATATGAGAACAACAACAACAATAACAACAGAGCGAAACGATGTGGTCACATACCAAGCGTGCAGTATCCGGTGGTACACATTGCATATATTTGGTCTACAGCAACAACATCAATTGGCCATGCATGGAACGCCAACCACAATGAGCACGAAGTTGTAATTCATGGAGGCTACTGCGGCCAGCTCACTGCTGCTGCTGTGTATCGCCAACCAATGCGGACGGAGGTCGTGAACTGTGTATGTTTGCTGTGTTACCTAGGGAGCGCTACGACTGCTTGCTGTGTGTTCTTGAACTTACCCGGACACTTCCAACTGTTTTATACATTCAGCAATCCAGTGTCCGTGTTGTAAGTATTCGCGAGGCAAAAGCACTGTTATCCCAAACTGCGAGGAGGGCGGGATGCACAAATTGCAAATACAAAACAAGGTGGCTTGGATGTGCAGCGCTAAACGCAATGAGCGCGCGCACGGGCGGAAAGCAAACGCTATGGCGGCTAGAACACCATACTATTGTTAGTACAAATTAATAACAAGGAACAAAACATGGAGGAGGAATAAGGAACATTATGACGAAAATGAAAAAACAGCTGGAAATATAGTTTGCGTGCGCTATACAGGGAAACAGGAAGGACGGCACGACCACCAAAACGAGAAAGGAAGCACAACCAACAGCAAGTAGGAGTAATAGTAACTGTCTATAATATACGTGCACAGCGGAGATAATCCCATCCGAACAACAAACGTCGGACGCAGGAACATTTTTGATTTATTATTACCATATATAAATCCGGCCCCCCTATTTCCCCCCCGATCCCTCTAAACGCCCCACCTTTAATCAAAACCTGCTTGAGAGTAGTAAACACTACCAGCCAGCTGATCTCACCTCATTATCTTTCTAAGCATCCATACCGTAGCTCAAACTCATCCACCCCCCGTTATTTTTTTTTTCTTTCCGCTCTTTTGTTGGAACGCCTCACCTACAATCGAGTCGGCCAGAGCAAAAAAACACTTCTACGCAATTGATTTCACGCCATTATCGTATTAGCCATCCATGACGTAGCCTTCATTCATCCCCCCCCCCGCTCCCCCCCCCCCCCCCCGCCCTGAAAGCCTCCTCCTTCCCCACACCCGCACCGTCGCCTAGACCTAGTACCACGCGTATAGCAAATCCCTACATTTATGCGACCTGACGATGTTGGTTTTGAAAACACTTTCTGCACCCCCCGCCCCTCCCCCACCCCCCCTCGACCTCCACCCCATCAAACGCTCCGCCCTCTTTTCACCGGTTGTACGACTTACAGGGTAGGATTGATAGCTTCCACGGACAGATTGAGCTGCCTCGCCCGTTCCGCTTCCCCACCCACCCCCATGCTCCATCTTGATCAAACCCAGGCCCCCACTTCCTCAAACACCCCGCCCTCCCCTCGCCGGTTATTCGACATACAAGATTCACTTGATAAACTGATGCATTTCCTTCCACAGCTAGCTGTCAGATTTTGCCCCCCTCGAAAACGGGTTCTATAGCTTCTGCGCACAGACGGACCAACATCACCCTGTTGACCCTGACAGCTACACTGCAGTTGCAAGGGGAGTCTCCGACTAATAGCTATCCTTAATGAGGACACCCAACCCGAAATACGCGCGATCGGAGTATCACACACAGCTTGCAAAGATGAGTTTCGACAAAAAGTTTGATCTTACAGCTGGATGGAGGAGTGTGTTTTCATCTTTATAATATATATCCTAGTCTGTAGCACTACCGCAACCCGCCCTTCACGTGCGCATTGCTGTTTCTGACGACATTGTGGTGGTATAAGTAATGACATTGCCGCCCTCGCGCAGAGTACAAAAAATGTAACTTAACAACGTGGAAACCCAAACGCAACAACAAAGCAGACGGCGCCACCCAGCATCATCAGAAAGGACAAGAGCCAAAGAGAACCAGATAAACACAAGGATTAAAAACGAATATTACAGAACCGGTTTGGACGTTTTAACGAACGATAATTTAAAGCCAATTTTGGAAAAAGAGTTCAAAACTTGGAGTGTAGTCTAGACTTTAGGTCGAGACACGCAACATCAATAAATAATCTGATTTCGGGTGAAATAAAAAAACATTTTTACAGACGACAGTATACACATCTATTCTTTTCAGGAAGGGCAAATCAAAATATGAGTTTCAACACTGGATTTAATATGTGGAGAAAATGACTTTGACATAATAAGTTTTTTTTCGGCCGCCGCTACTACTGCTGCTGCTGCTGCTGCTTTTCTGCTGCTGCCGCTGTGCGGTGGCTTTTGTTCAGCAGCAGCGGTTGGTGCCTCCTGCGTTTTTTTCTTGCAAAATTCATATTCAACTGACTGTTCGGTTGTTGTTGTGATGATCGTGGTGATCGAGCCAGGCCGAGCCAAGCTGCTGTGCCGCAACTCATCCGGCGGGGCCATTGCCACCGCCACCTCCGCCCCAGCCCCCGCCGCTGCTGCTGCTGCGGCAGGGGCAGCGTCTGTGGTGCTACTACTCCGCTGCTGCTGCTGCTGCTGCTGCTGCTGCTGCTGCGGCTGCGCTGCTGTTTGTCTCGTGGTGTTGTGCTGGGCCTGCCCCTTTCGGCGAGTCAATTAATAGAGCATGTTGAAATTCAAATTTGATGCTGCCTCTGCTCTCCCTGCCTGTGATGTGGAGGCCGTGTACGCCTTTTCTGCAATTCGTTTACCGCAAACACAACCAAAAGCATGCCGGAGTGAATCTGGAAATGTTCTAGCATGATTGAAGAACGTTTGGTGATTTATTCTAAGAAGGTAAACACTCGATTAATTACATTCCTGTATTTCAACAGTCTAGGTAAAGTCGTTCAGCAGAGACTCCCACACGACATAATCGAAAATGGTTACATCGTTTATTTTTTTAATGCTAGCAGCACTTTGGTGCTTTGGTGGCTTCAAATATCGGACGTATACGGGTACGGCACACCAACATCATCTGTAGCAAGCCATACTGCTGTTGTACGAACACTAAATACATGGGAACATAGCGTGGTATTAGGTGGGCCTCCGGTCGCTCTAGTAGTCAAGAGCAATTATTGAGCCTGCACAACAACATAGCAGAGCAGGGGTGCTAAATAGTCACTGGTTCCATATGGGTAGGATGCCTGCATGAAACACAAAACACGTTGTCGGCTGTGGCATCTAATTTTGTTTTTTCGTCAAAGCTCCAAACTTCTCGCAGCTTTTACTTCTTTTGGTGGAGTTCGCCCAACATGACGTGGCGCGATCGCGGTGCAACAACAACCTGCCGCTTTTTTTGCTTACCACGTCGACCACCACAATCGAGGGAACATAACGCGGATTTCAAACAGAGGTGACCGAAGCAATAGATAGATGCACCCATGCCTGCACACCTTACTTAGGGGTTCGTGCCCCAGCGGTGTGGAGCTCAAAACACATTTTAGCGGCCGTGATGACCATTTCTCAACCAGCTCCCTCGACCAACCCGCACAAAAAACAATCCATCAAGCCTAAAATACGAGTATTTGCTCAAGAAGAGCTGAAACGCTTCATCGCTGCATGTCGCCGCTCCGAGCGGGGCGTTTTGAGGCTCCCTCCTCCCAATCACAAACACACACGCTGAAGTTGTTCGCTTCCTACGGTGGGCCGCCAAAAGGAAGGAGAGGCTCGGCGTGTAGTGTGACTTGTTTGCATTATTATTCCGATCTCCCACATATTCCAAGAACGATGGCCTTTTCCTCGATTTGTAATAGAAAACACGAAAAAATACAATTCTCCAGCTTAGAGATAACGCTTGGTTCTCATTTTAGGCTCCGTTCCCATTTTTCTGAAAACTCTGTTAGCAGCTGTGAGATAGACCAAACAGATATTTTTATCCACACTCAGCTTTGCAAGCTGCGTGCGACTTTGATCGCGCGTGTTATGGGGTGTGTACGTGTGTGCACCCGCGTGAAGGATTTGTGTTTGTTTTTTCTCACAATTCTACTTTTTTACTGCTTCTGGACAAGTCGTGTCGCAGGTGTCGTCCCTTCTTCCCCCCGGTTCTTGCCTTCAACTTTTATTGCGCCTAGGGTTCAACAAGCCCACTGCTTGGGTGTTTTTTTATCGCGTGTTTTTGCTAACTCACGCTCTCGCGCTTCCCTCAAGTCAATTTTTGCTTAAGAAAAATTTCCCACGAATGTGTACAAGTAAGCACTCAGCCGAGCTCGAACGCACGAAAATGACCTATCTATGCCAGGCTCGAGGATAACCTGATACGTCACCGTTTTCTTCTGTTTTCTTCACACACATTTGTTATCTACTTTCCAGCTCCCGGACAAGTCGTAGTCACAGGTGACGTCCGTTATCCCCCTCGGGTTCTTGCCTTCACGAGCAACAAGATACCGGCGAAAATAGGCGGTGGAGAAGATCAATCAAGAAGAAAAATAAAAATTACATAGAAGAAAGAACGAGAGAAAGTTACATCACTGATTACTATATGTCGCTTTAGTGCTCTCCCTATTCAAGTCAACGAAGAGAGTGCACATCAAAAACACAGCACGGCAAAAACATGATAATGCTACGTGATGCGGTGTATTGGACCCACAAACACCGTCCGATACCCTCTCTTTTCCATGCTAATTCTTCCCATCGCCATTTCATGCGTTCTTCACAATAAAACGATATTGTTTTCCGCCCGTCTTCATCCATCACAACCACCGGCCTCCTTGCCGACACCTCCTCTTGCAGAGACGCGCTCCATGGTCACAAACTACACATAGTAGTGCACTTCTTTTTCTTTTGCATATGGTATCGGTAGACATGGTTTAGTATCTGTAGGTTGTACTTACCTGTAGGTTGTCGGAGATAGATATGCGAGTATGTGTTTCATTTTCGTGCGAGGGCTTGGAGGGTGTGATGCACCGACCCACCGGCCGCCAACTCCGCACTCCATCAACCACTCTTCAATTTGTGTTTCTCGTGTCTCTCGATTGCCGCCGTACATTTGTCCGACCCAACTCAACACCAGAACGTTAACGCACAGCGAGACCAACAGAGCACGAGAGGCAGGAACAAGACTTCGCCGTCTATCGTACGGGTGAGTACCAGATAGATGTAACGGTCAAAGAATGATCTCGCATAAGAAGATCCTTGTGCGCTTCATATAGTACCCATGAGATATATTATAAAAAATATAAATACGCTCCAGCTGTGAGATCGAATATTTTGTCGAAACTCATCATTCATTGCGAGCTGTGTGTGATACTACTACTCCGATCGCGCGTATTACGGGTTGTGTGTACTCATTAAGGATATAGATCGAAGACTCCCCTTGCAACTACAGTGTAGCTATCATGTCGTGTTAGTCAGTCTGTGCGCGGAAACTATAAAACTTGTTTCTTGCGGGGACAAAATCTGACAGCTGTGGAAGGAAAAGCACCCGTTTGTTTATCAAGTGAATCCTGTAAGTCGAACGACCGGTGAGGGGAGGGGGGAGTTTTTAAGGACGTGGGGGCTTGATTTTGATCGAAAGAGAGCGGGGGTGGGTGGGGGGAGGTGGAGGGAGAGGGGTGTGGGGGGGGGGGGGGGATGGGCGGGGCAGCTCAATTTGTGCGTGGAAACTATAAATCCTTCAAGAGGATAAATCTGACGGTTTTGGAAAACAACTCACCAGTTTACCATTGGGGGGGGGGGGGGGCGGGGGGGGGCGGGGGCGGATCGGGTGGGGCAACTCAATCTGTGCGTGGAAACTATACATTTTTTTAAGGGGATAAATGTGACGGTTTTGCAAGAATGCACAAGTTTATCATGATGTACAATATCCTGTATGTCGTGCAACCAGTGAGTAGAGCCGGTCGCGCCGATGGCATATCAGGTTATACTCGAGCCTGGTATAGGTCAGTTTCGTGAGTTCGAATCCTCTCGAGTGCTTACTCGTATAAATCCGTGGCACTTTTTCTTGCGCACGGGTTGACCTGCGGAAAATCCGAGAGCGCGAGTTAGCAACACTCGATGAATGATCGACGAGCAGTGGGATTGCTGAACCCTATGCGCAACAAAAAAAAGGAAGGCAAGGACCGGGGGAAGAAGGGACGACACCTGTCACCACGGCTTGTCCAGAATCTGGAAAGTGGAACTGTGCGAAAAAAAAACTGAAAAAACAAGAGGGCGGAGTGTTCGAGGGGGTGGGGGGGTGAGATATACACGACATATGCGGACGATAGCGATGGCGTCCCGGTGGTGTACTGATAGTAGAACTCTCTAGAGTATGAGGTCAGAGTCAGGAAGTCAAAAAATCTTGGGCGTGCTAATTTTATTTTCTGGGCACAAACGCCAACTGCCGAGGGCGCTTTGTTGCGTGGTTACCACCGCGATTCGACGCGAGTCGACGAGAAAATAAAGCCCTAAATTGCTTCCGCCGTCAACAAGATGTCGCGTACCGTAGTAGGGAGTGGGCGAGCGAGATTCCTTGCTGGCCCTAGGACGTTAGATCCGAGTTACGTGTAGAGATGTAGAGAGGTAAAAGGGAAATTGAAAGGTACCAAGATAATGGATGGGATAAGCAACATAATGTGGAAATTTCCCTAAATAGGAAGCGAAATAGCAGTACTGGCACCCTACGACGTATCATGACAGGCTAATGTACTGTCCATTACTCCCCGTTGACTCCTTTTAAAGTTTGTTTATTATATGCCTGCGCGAACGCCAATATAAAGAGGATAGCACAGACTATTAGGAGGAAAGCAAGGGGATAATAATGCCCTCTGATCTGATATTCATGTGTTTTGTGCAACTAACTACAAAAAAACATTTATTTGCCCACCTTTCGATGCAGCTGTCTGTGAGATCGAAGATTTTGTCGATCCTCATCTTCGCAACCTGTGTGATACTCCGATCGCGCATATCACTGGGTGCGTGTCTTTGTCAACGATATAGACTAGGTCGGCGACTCCCTGTGGAACTACAGTGTAGCTTGTACCAGGGTCAACAGGGTGATGTTAACCAGTGCGCCGTAACAATCACAAAAAAACAATTGAAAAAACGTTTCTGAGGGATACAGAATCTATCTGTGGAAATGTATTGCGTGTATCCTATAGTCTAGTGGTCGTACGGCAGTTGAGAGGCGGGGAGCGGGCATAAGGGGTGTTTTTCTCCTGGGGGCGGGTTCCGACCTAGAAATGGACTTCTCTTCCGAGCTTTGAATAAGAAAAAAACGAAAATCGACTTCGTGGTTCGCTTTTAAACAGCCAGATACGACGTTTAAAAAAATTGTCCAAAAAAATTGTATTTCCTTCGGGTCAAATTAATTTTGTATTCCGCATTGCCGAACTTTTTTCTTCTCGGACATGGCGGCAATCGCTTCCGCTTGGTCGAATTAGGGGGAGTAGGGCCACTCAGAAAGTTGTTCAGACAAAACCTCGAGCCCGGAATCGAGAATCAAAAATCCCGTGAAATTTGAAATGGCTCAGCTAAGGTCAGCTTTTGGGCAGCCGTAAGTCGATTGCATAATTTAAGCATTACTAGGACAATCCACTGATATCTTCGTGTTCCCGACCCTAAAATCACTTCAAATCGAAGTCTTACAGAGATCTAATCAACGTGTGGATCGTTTTCCACGGGTGGGAGTTTTTCAGTCTAATCCCTAGTAAATCCCAGGTTATGCCCTCTTTTTGCCCGTATCTTTGCGCAGCTGTATCAAGGTTAAATCGATCCCGATCAAAAATCTAACGACGGGTTCGTGATCTACACCCCAAAATTAGCAGGGTAGTCCTCGGGAAAATCCCCAGGTAATTTTCCCGTGCTGTACGTCGGTCCCGGTACTCGGCGGAATACCGTCATATTTGGGCAAACCGTGTACCGCCGAAGGCGGTACCGTCAAAAATCGAAAAACCGTCAACCGTTTAAAAAGTACCGTCATTTTGCAGCACCGCCATAAAAGTACCGTCAAATAAGCGAAGTACCGTTTCCCGTTTAGAAAAACCGTCATATTCAAAACCGTCAAAGATTGTAGGGTGATGATGGTTTTCATTGAATGTTTTCATGTTCTAGGTTTTATAGTTTTATTGTTTACAGTAGTAGTATTGTTTTATTGTCTTTTTGGTGCTAAATAAATGTCTAAAGGTTGTTTCGCGTGAGGCTGGTGAGTTTGTCAGCTTGACGGTTCGACGATTAGTCTGGCCTCTATTCGTCCGTTCTATATAGGTATGCAGGAACATCAGCGGGGTGGTGCCGGCATGCTTGATCGCCGCCCGGCAGGTACTGTCAAGTATTTCGTCATTCGTAATTCTGTATTTCTCAGTGGCGGAACCGTCATATTTCAGTACCCTCAAAAAAGTACCGTCAAATTTGGCAGTACCGGGACCGGTACCGTCGTTTTGCAGTACCGCCAAAAAAGTACCGTCAAATATCGAAAAACCGTCTACCGTCTAGAAAATACCGTCACTTTTCGATACCGCCGGAAACGTACCGTCAAATTCGGCGATACCGTGCCGCCAAAAGTGGTACCGTGAGAAATCGAAATACCGTCAACCGTTTGAAAAGTACCGTCATTTCGCAATACCGTCCGATCTGGTACCGTAAAAAAAAACGGTACCGAGGACTACCCTGAAAATTAGCATAACCTGAAAAATTGATAAGATTCGGAGGCGTTCGATATTTTCTCGTGGGGCCCGCGGATGCTTTTTTTCCTCAATTTTAGCGACTTACTTATTCGTGAGTAACTTACCATCACGACGGCCAAAAAAAAAAAGATATTTTCGTAATCCCCACAACAACCTAGAGGAAGTTTCCGCAATTTTTCAGAGCTAAAATCCTCGTGGTTGCCACGTTCTGAAAATCTCGTGAAAAATATCCGGCTTTACCCCGGAACCCGCCTCAGCTTCATCAGATTGACTGGAGCATGTCCTGCGACCACGGAGTTGATTATTATGCGAGTTAATGTGAGAAGAAGAAGAAAAAGAACAACAACAACAACAACAACAACAACAACAACAACAACAACAACAACAACAACAACAACAACAACAACAACAACAACAACAACAACAACAACAACAACAACAACAACAAAAGTAACAACCTAGGGAGTTTGCTGCTTCGTTAAATCTAGTAGTACCAGGTGATGGTGGTGACGGCGACGAAGGGGTTGGCAGTAAAAAAAAAAATGAATAACACATTCGTAATATATATTTTAAAAATAAAAATACACTCCAGCTGTGAGATCGAAGATTTCGTCGAAACTCATCTTTGCAAGCTGTGTGTGATACTCCGATCGCGCGCATTACGAGTTGTGTGTCCTCATTAAGGATATAGGTCGGCGACTCCCCTTACAGCTACAGTGTAGCTATCAGGGTCAACAGGATGATTTTAGTCAGTCTGTGCGCGGAAACTATAAAACCCGTTTCTGAGGGGGACCAAATCTGACAGCTGTGAAGGGAAAGGGGCTGGTTTTGATCAAAAGCGAGCGGGTTTGGAGGGGGGCGGGGGGGGGGGGGGGGGGGGGGGAAAGGGCAATTTGTGCATGTAAGCTATAAATCCTTTCGAGGGGATAAATCTGACGGTTTTGGCACCAGTATATTATTGGGGGCGGAGGGGGGGGTTGGGGCGGAGGGGGGGGGGATGGGGCAGCTCGATATGTGCCTGGAAACTATACATTATTTCGAGGGGATAAATGTGACATTTTTGAAAATAATACATCAGTTTATCGTGTATATCCTGGGGTAAGTCGTACAATCAGTGAGTAAAGAGAGGGTGGGGTTGAGATGGGTTGGGGGGGGGAGGGTGGGGGGTGGGGGCGGGGGTGGGGGGAGGGGGGGGGGGGGGGGGGAGGGCTTTAGGTGAGGGGTTTGTTATACGTGTGGTGCTAGGTCTAGGCGAAGGTGCGGGTGATGGGGAAGAAGGGGGTGTTCGAGGCGGGGGGGGGGGGGGGGGACACAGCGGCATGGATGGCTCTCGAAAGATAATGAGGTGATATCCTGTGCGTGAAGTGTTTATCAATGTGGCGGATTTCGATATTTGGTGGGGCGTTTGAGTAAGGGAGAGCAAGAGGGGGGGGGGGGGGGGAGATTATTTAGGAGGTTTAGGTCACAAATAATATTCAAATACACTTCGGCTGTGAGATCAAAGATATGTATCAGCTTGTTATACGCGTGGTGCTAGGTCTAGGCGATCGTGCAGGTGGTCGGGAAAGAGGGGGCGTTGGAGGGGGGGGGGGGACACAGCGGCATGGATGGCTCTCGAAAGATAATGAGGTGATATCCTGTGCGTGAAGTGTTTATTAATGTGGCGGATTTCGATATTTGGTGGGGCGTTTGAGTAAGGGAGAGCAAGAGGGGGGGGGGGATTTTTAGGAGGTTCAGGTCACAAATAATATTCAAATACACTTCGGCTGTGAGATCAAAGATATGTAGCAGCTTGTTATACGCGTGGTGCTAGGTCTAGGCGATCGTGTAGGTGGTCGGAAAAGAGGGGGCGTTGGAGGGGGGGGGGGTAATTGAAACCTTCGTCATGGATGGTCAGAAAGATAATGACGTGGTATCAACTGCGTATAGGTGTTTATTACTCAGGCCGATTTTGATTGCGAGTGGGGCGTTTGGACAGACTAGGCGGAAGGGGGGGGGGGGATCGGGAGACGGAGGGGCGGGGGAGGGAAAGGGTTGGGGTTTGTTATGAAAAAGAGGTCAGTGGAGGGGGGGCGGGGGGGGCGGGGGGCGGGACATTTCAATATGTGCGCGGAAACTATAAATTCTCAAAGGGGACAAACCTGACGATTGAAGCAGTAAGACATCCCTTTATATCATCTGGCTTGTAATGTTTACTATTCTAGTAGGTTTGTTGTTAGATGCAGAATGCAACCCAGTATTTAAGTGTAGTAAATAACGTGTTAAATCTTCACAGTTTGTTGTTGCATGATACAGCGATCGAAAGCTAGAATATTTTATAGAATATTTGTAGGTACCATTATTTTCTGACATCGCTAACTATAAGAAAGAAATACGTATTGTCAAATGCAACAGGCGAGGTGATGTGGTCATGCACTGCTGTGTTTGTCACCATCATCATACAGTCACCATTATTATCGACATCGCTAATTATACGCACGAGATACGTATTGCCAAATACAGCATGCGAGGTGATGTATGTGGCCATGTGCTGTCTCCGTCATTGAGCATTAGAGGGAGGGATGCGAATCGACGCTTGGTGTACATGTGCTCAATTACGTTACTTCATTAGTCATACTTGGTATACACGCGCTCAATCACGTTACCTCGTTAGTAATACTTCGCTTGGCATAGGTGGGGAGGCGATCATGCAGAAATACCCGTACGAAATACCCTACGTAATGGGTTGGTAAGGTTGTTTACCGCAATTTTAACACATCTGTGCTTGTGCTTCCTTTTCCAAATTATTTTTGTCTCAAATAAATGTATATATTATAAAAAATGAAAATACACTCCAGCTAGCTGTGAGATATATATGACCATCATTTCAAGAAAGTATATGAGATGGATACGAAGTAGGAACACCAGTTTATGCGTCGTGTTGTTTTCACGTTCATGTCATTACTGCTCAGTAGTAGTAGAGCTTCCCACTTTTTGGAGACGTTGGTTGACGGTCCCTGTAGGAGACGAAGGAGGTTCCCCCTTCCTTCATTGATTGGTTGCGTTTCATTCGGTTAGGCTTATTATGGTTAGGGCATAAAGTTCAAAGTGTAGACTATGTATGTGAACAATCCTCTCGGAAAAGGGTTAAGGTACCCTCTTAATTCTACTAACGTTTTTGCCTCGTGGTCGTTTTTGATTTATGTTTCGTGTTTTACTGTGTACCACCAACCAGTTGTTCTACAGCATTAACCCCCTACCTGAACTTTTCTTTACAGAAATCGCCGGTTTTGACACCGACTTCCGGCCGTATCTCCATAAATACGTTGCCCCTAGCCACCTCTATGTCCTTGTTTGACAGCTCTTTGAAACCAAGGAAGTATTCTTCATAGATAGCATCATCCCACGCGTTGAGAAGCCACGCGAACGTTTTCATTGTTAGAAATCGCGGGATTCGGGGGGAATATCGTGGAATTGTGGTTGTGGTGCGATGTTGTGTTGGCTTTTCAGTATTATCATCATGATGAATATACGATGGTGCTACCTGAGATATTATACACAACCATTGATGGGTACCTCAACGTTTTGGCTTCCCGTGTGACGTTATTCCAAAGACCATGCCTGGTGATACCTTATTAGACAACCATGTCCGGCGATCTACATATTGAAAAAAAAATAATATATAGCGGTCGCCCCGGTGGCGTATCAGGTTATCTTCGAGCCTGACATCTGAACGCGGAGTTCGAATTCCCCTCAGTTCATACTCAGTAAGATAAGTTGTGATTTTTTCCTTGTGCACATATTTATTTGCGGAGAGCGCGAGAGCATGAGTTAGCAACACTCGATGAAAAATCGACGAGCAGTGGGATTGCTGAACCCTATGCCCGAAAACAAATCGAAGGAAAGAACTGGGGGGAAGAAGGGACGATACCTGTGACCACGGCGTGTCCAGAAGCTGGAAAGTGTGTGTGTTTGTTGCCTGGTCATTCAACCGTTTTTGCTACCTTAAGACATAATAAGTACACCCAGACTTCGTGCTGATTCTTCATCCTAGAGAGATACAAACTTTGTGGTCGCAGATTGTGAAACAGAGTGAAAAACCAAACAAACAGTCTTTTTTTCTCAAGGTAAAACCATCGAAATGGGTTCGACTCACACAGCAAGCCAGACCATAAATGAATAAAGAAAAACAAAAGAAGAAAAGGGACGAAAAAAGAAACCAAAGCAAAAAAAACGTCAGGTTTCTTGAAGAATGTGATGCAATAACGTAGAATAATACGCGCGATCGGAGTGTCACACACAGCTTATATTATAATACATGAAAATGCATGAAAATACACCTTAGTTGTGAGATCGAACAATATTATAAAATTAAAATACACTCCAGCTAGCTGTGAGATCGAAGATTTCGTCGAAACTCATCTATCTTTGCAAGCTGTGTGTGATACTCCGATCGCGCGTAATATATTAATTATTAAGATATATGATATATATTGAGCTGCCCCCCCCCCCCCCCCCCGCCCCCCCGCCCAACCCCCCCCCCCCGCCCCAACCCCTCCCCCCCCCCCGCCCCCAATAATATACTGGTGCCAAAACCGTCAGATTTATCCCCTCGAAAGGATTTATAGCTTACATGCACAAATTGCCCCTTTCCCCCCCCACCTCCGCCCCCCTCCAAACCCGCTCGCTTTTGATCAAAACCAGGCCCCCCTTTCCCTTCACAGCTGTCAGATTTTGTCCCCCTCAGAAACGGGTTTTATAGTTTCCGCGCACAGACTGACTAAAATAATCCTGTTGACCCTGATAGCTACACTTGTAGTTGTAAGGGGAGTCGCCGACCTATATCCTTAATGAGGACACACAACTCGTAATGCGCGCGATCGGAGTATCACACACAGCTTATATAAATAAAAATACACTCCAGCTGTGAGATCGAAGATTTCGTCGAAACTCATCTTTGCAAGCTGTGTGTGATACTCCGATCGCGCGCATTACGAGTTGTGTGTCCTCATTAAGGATATAGATAATATATGATCGTAATAAGCCTTTTGTTTTTCAGAAGATAACAAGTTTGAAGGTCGTATACAGGCGTACGGCGTATCGCCATGCAGGGATAGGGTAGTTGGACATACCTGATGATAGAGCATTTGACACAGCACTTCCCAATATTACGGCAACTTTAAAACAAAATGCTCAGACTAGTCTAGAAACCTAGCCGAATAATGTTTGCTGTACGCACTATGTATGATACAAATATGTTTGTACTGTTTTTAGTATCGCGTGCCAAAAAGATAGCTACGTACGGTAGGTGTTGTATAACTAGTATCAAACTTCGGTGATTTCCGTATTACCTGGTACATCAAAACCGGCGCCGGAAACTTCCGTAAGTTCGGCGGTACGACATCCATACCGGTACCGACAATACCAGTACCCTACTGAACACACCCTTGTAAAACTACCGCTCGCTGTAGAGAGTTGAGGGCTATATTATCAAAATTAGAATACACTCCAGCTGTGAGATCGAAGATTTCGTCAAAACTCATCGTTGCAAGCTGTGTTTGATACTCCGATCGCGCGTATTACGGGTTGTGTGTCCTCATTAAGGATATAGGTCGGCGACTCCCCTTGCAACTACAGTGTAGCTATCAGGGTCAACAGGGTGATGTTAGGCAGTCTGTGCGCGGAAATATGAAACCCGTTTCTGAGGGGGACAAAATCTGACAGCTGTGGAAGGAAGTGCATCGGTTTATCAAGTGAATCTTGTAAGTCGAATATCCGGTGAAAGGAAGGCGGAGGTTTTTAGGACGTGGGAGCTTGATTTTGATCAAAAGGGGGGCAAGAGGGGGGGAGGGGGGGGAAGGGGGCGGGTGGGGCAGGTCAATTTGTGCGTGGAAACTATAAATCCTTCTTGTGGGGGAGGGGGGGGGGATGTGGCGGGGGGGGCGGGAGGCGGGGGGGGGGGGGGGATTCAGGTCGCATAGATGTAGAGGTTTGCTATACGCGTGGTGCTAGATCTAGGCGATGGTGCGGGTGGTGGGGAAGGAGTAGCCGTTGGGGGCGGGGGTGGGTGGGAATTGCAGTAGCGGCACGGACGGCTCACTGGTGGTGCATGCGCCGGAACGTTTGCGCCTCTGCTGTTCGATCCTGTCCGTGAGAGGCATTTGGAATAACGAACACAACATACACCACACACAAAACACACCACACACACCACACACAAAACAAAAATAGTCCACTTCGTTGTGCCCTGGGCTGCGGAAAAAAAATCAACTCCCAAAAATACCGCCGCGTCATTACGAAACCATATAATTCAAACGGCCGCGCTTCAAATCAAACGGCGCTAAGAACTACACCCTGGCACGCGAACACCCTCGCAACGCACACTGCACACCCTCTATTTCTATTCCTCGTCGGATACACCGCGCTCCTCGGCGTTGCGCTGGAACGTTTGCGCCTCTGCTGTTCCATCCTGCCCGTGTTGTCTGCCGTGTCTGCGTGCGGCAGCGATTGCGTCCTTCAGTTCGGCTGCTGCATACTTTTTCTCGCTGGTTCTCCCGTCGCAGCTCATCTCCGCCGCGTGCTGTGGGTGTCTGCTATGAGCCTCTTCGCTCGTTGTAGGATCTTCCTTCTCTGCGGCTGCGTGTTCTTCGCCCTCTATAAACCTTACGGCGTACCACCCGGCGTACCACCTCCTCGTGCTGCGGCGGAATCTCTGCACACCATGCAGCGGAACGTCCCTACAGCAGAGCGGTATCTTGACGACTGGGGATACCAACTCATCCAATACACATTCACAGGCTACTACTACTACCACTACTACTACTACTACTACCGCTGCTACTACTACTACTACTGCTGCTGCTACTACTACCACTGCTGCTGCTACTACTATTACTACTACTCTTTTCTTTCTTCTTTTTTTTTCATCCTCCGGCGGATGGACTCCTACTCCTACTACTCTCGCTGTGTAGTACATAGTCTACATGTCTAGCGCAGCATTACTCCTGTGTGTTTGCGTGTGTAGGATACGCGGACGCGTTCGAACCTGCCATTCTCCCCCACCTTCCTCCAGCGCTCCTGCGATGCAAATAAATCCCTTCCATCACATGCGTATGCAGGTGTGTACACGGCACTGCTTATACGCTACGCACTCAGCATGGTCACAGCAGTGTATGTACAGCGGTGTGCACACAGCTCTCGCTGTGTGTAGCTCATACATGTGTAGCGCAGCAGTACTCCTGTGTGTTTGCGTGTGTAGGATGCGCGTACGTGTTCGAATCTGCCATACTACCTCACCTTCCTCCAGAGTTCCTGAGGTACGAATCCCTTCCATCATCACCTGTGTATGCAGGTTTGTACAGCGGTGTGCACACAGCTCGCAGCGAGCCACCAGTCAAGTGTGACAAAACACTTCTCCACTTACACGAAAGAACACAGAGTGACTAGTCTGAACATGTATTGTAGTACTTACATACAGAGGATGATACCTTTACTACCGTACGTACTGCTTGCTCTGTCGTACTGCCCTATTACTTGGCCTATACGGTGCTAAAACATATGGTTGGTGTCATTGTGTCCGACTCAGCCTTTCAAGCAAAGAACTACCGGATAGTTATTAGTCGATCGAGTAATTTCACGAGTTCATATCATTGTCTTAGGACTAAGTCACGGAAGCTTGGTCAGGTTGTTCGAACGAATGCCTTCGAAGCCATTTTCGGGTGATTTTTTTTATGTTGATATTGACCTCCTTTTCATGCTTCGAGCTAAGGAAATTTCTTCCTTTCTTCTGCACCCCTGCCGTGGTATCGCTCGGGGGAAATATCACCAGTTTACTAGAAATAAATGTACACATAGTACATAGTACATAGTACATAGTACATAGTACATAGTACCACGCACTACCCCTACTAGTCGTCGTACTGGTATCTTTCCACGCGATCTACCATTTAAATTCGGCATTCATCTGCTACATAGCAAAGCTGTATCATCAGTACGGCTGCTCCTCGCCCCCGGTCACCCCGGTTTCCCTTTGTTGCTGCTGCGCTTCTTGGCGTCCTCTTCTTCTGTGAAGCGTTGCCAGCACTCCTTCTCCTCCTCGATCCTTTGTCATCTCGTCATGAGGCTGTCCGCCGCGTCGAGGATCGTACGGTGCCACCCTTCACGCTTCTTAGCCGCCCCGGGCCATAGCCCAGTCTCTATTCCGGACAGCCGCACAGGGGAGCTATCTGTGGACCGCTCGGTTGCTTCGATTACCCTGATGGCGTCACTAGATAGACAATGGGCCCAGTTCTTTTCTGGTCGGCCTCTTCCCTCCGATTAAAGCAATCAGCTACTGCAACAGCAGCCACACGCGCAGAGAGTTGCATGCTGCTGCTGCTAGGGGGCTGGACTGCTGCTGGGCGGCAGGATCGCAGCCTGGTGCTCTGCTAAAAAAGGGAAATGCACGCGTACGAAGGACGCCAATCTGGATATAAATATATGGACCGTTTTCGTACTAACATGACATTCAAACTATTCTTACCATTGTCGCCGCCATGTCACTTGACACTGACAGGAGCAGCAGCAGCAGCGAGAGGTAGCGACGTATAGGCGGGTAGAGCATCTCGCAGGCTCCGATTTAAGCAATCCGCTACTGCAAAAGAACCCTCACGCCCAGAGAGTTGCAGGCTGCTGCTGCTACGGGGGCTGGACTGCTGCTGGGTGGCAGGATCGTAGCGTGATGCTATGTGCCAAAAAAAGGAAATGTATGCGTACGAAGAACACCAACCTGAACATAAAAACACTAACCGTTTGAGTAATAATTTGGTATCTAAACGAGTCTTACAATTTACGCCGCCATGTCACTTGGCACTCGACAGAAGCAGCGGTTGCAGCAGCAGCAGTGAGAAGTAGCGTCGTAAGGTGGGTAGCGCTGGCTCCGATCAAAGCAATCAACTACTACAACAGCAGCCACACGCCCAGAGAGTTGCAGGCTGCTGCTGCTAGGGGGCTGGACTGCTGCTGGGCGGCAGGGTCGAAGTGCGGTGCTTTGTGCAATAATAGGGAAATGTGCCAGCGTGTACCCTCTACGAGCAGAAAACCGCGATTTGCATCAAAACCGTACATGGGGATAGGGGATGCAGAAACCCAAACCCCGGGGATGTTGCGGAAACCCGGGGATTTGTCTTATGTGTGCCCAACGCCTAAAAAGTTGAAAAGGCTTGCCACGCGCGACGTACTGAACGGATCGCGCCCAAACCTCCGGCAACGTGAGCCCGACGGTCGAGTTCTGCCCACCCCCACCAACGTTTGGGACGAAGGTGCGAGCACGAAGAGATGTGCCCGAAGGGAAAAAAAATCACAATTAAAGACTACATATACATATTACCAAAACAGAAATACACTCCAGCTGTGAGATCGAATATTTTGTCGAAACTCGTCTTTGCAAGCTGTGTGTAATACTCCGATCGCGCGTAAAACGGGTTGTGTTTCCTTGTTAAGGATATGGGTCGGCGGCTCCCCTTGGAACAACAGTGTAGCTATCAGGGTCAACAGCGTGATGTTAGTCAGTCTGTGCGCGGAAACTATGAAACACGTTTCTGAGGGAGACAATATCTGACAGCTGGGGAAGGAAATGCATCAGTTTATCAAGTGAATCCTGTAAGTCGAAGAACCGGTGAGGGGAGGGTGGAGTTTTTAAGGACATGGGGGCCTGATTTTGATCAAAAGGGGGGCGGGAGGGGGGACGGGTGGGGCAGCTCAATTTGTGCGTGGAAACAATGAATTTGGAGAGAATGCACCAGTTTATCTAAAATATAAAGTTCGCTTTTTTTCGGCTTGCTGCCCTCTGGCGACCGAGGGTTTCCTCTCGCAATTTCGTCCCCGGACCAAGCTAACCTGCCAAGGGTACATTATGAAACATGTCGGGAACTCGGCCGTGCTCCTTGGCGGCGCTCGGCAAATTAAACGTCGCCTAGCTGCCTCTGTTTGATTTCACGTTACCGGCGTCCCGCAGGGGAACGTTTTAGTAACTTATAGTATCGTCGATTGGGGCCAGCTTTTGAAATTTTGGTAAATGATTGTTTCTTAACTATAACAGCTTGTTTCTACTGCTGGCCGATGTTATCATATAATATTGAGAGCATCGACGGTTCTTCCGTGTTGTGGTCACGATTATTGAATGTTTCGAGTTGAAATTACCTTATCTCGATGTTGTCGTGTATGACCGCCATTGGACGCAATAGTGCACCATATTACAGCATACAGCATTACGACTACTACTGTTCTTCTGTCGACCAAAGCGAGGTGACCCCAGTTGATGAGCACGCTCCATTACGCCGAACATGGTGTGCATTACAACAGTGTGCTATGCGTTGGCCCCAGCCCGCAGCACAAACGAGCCATGAGCACCACGCCTATAAAACATACGAAGTATGTTCGACGTAGTCTTACCAAATGATGTCCCGGCCTTTGTTGCACTGGAGAATAATGGCGCGTGATGCTGTACTATGTCGTTGATGTACATTTATTTCATACGCACTGCTTTCGTCGACACACACAATGAACAATGACGGTGCTGAAAATCATGAAATCTCAACAACGCATCGCAACACATCGACAACCGCAACAATAACCCTTGAAGCAGTAGCATCAGCCAGGCGTTGTTGCTGCAGTATGTAGCCAGCTCCACCAGCGAAAAATACCAAACACCAGCGTTTTACAGTTTGAAATGGGGCTGAGCGGGGGGGATAGTACCTGTTGTACATGCGGGTATAGCGATTCGGCATCAATATGTAGCTCCACATCGACTGTTTTTATGTACTAAAACGTTATAGCATAATACTGACACGAATGTACAGCAGCTCGGGACGGACCAAGCGGAGCATTCGAGATCTCACGTCGGCCACCTTGAACCTGCGAGGGCTCGGGGGCTGTCTCTTAGTCCTCGCTCGGGGAAGTCACTAGGTCAATCGCCGAAAAAACGTAAGTTTTCGCGGTATGTATGTCAGGGATATCCGACGGCACTGTTTGTACAGCCGTATTTCGTGACCACCTATCTATGCAAGAATATTCTAACGTTACAGCAGCAAGGCGCTGTACAAGCTACTATACAAGCTGTCCAACATGAACTATGTGCACCACCTACATACATGTTGATGTCAGCTTTTCGTGTCACGTCTGGCGCTTGCATTGCACGGGTAAATTTCTTCAATTGTTTTGCGTTGTACATCTCTGCCTCGTAGCTTGGGTCCACGAAAGATTGTGTATATGTTTGCCACGGGTTATTGGAGTGGACACTCGATGGGATGGATTCGATGAATAGGAATAGCTACGAACGGGCCGCTGAGCTGGTACCCCGTTGAGGCAAATAATCAGGACGAGCATAAAATGTGATGGATGTCGATGGTAGAAAGAGCGGTGTTTTGCAAAAAACATAGTCTACACATATAACACATCCCAGGTAAATACCCAGCAGTGTTGAAGAACCCGTCGCAATTAGTAGGTAACACGCCTCGGGTATCCAACAAGATAGCAGAACACGTCTCTCACTCCCACGGCCCGGCGTTGTGCTCGCCCGTACGTTCTCACCCGCTGTTGGCAGATCACCACCATGCGCGTCCAACGTCTTATAGGTCTGTTTGGCTTCGGCGTTCTCGTCATGCTACCCACGGTCTGGGCTCAAGGAGAAGGTCTGTACTGACACCGGCGATGGACACCCTTCTTTTTGTTTTGGCGGCGGTAATGACGCTACCGTTCATGTCTCGCGGCTCGCCGCTATGCCGTACAACAATGAGGGAAAGCTAACAAGAAACATGTACCTTCCAGCCGCGGACTCGACACACCCACAGATTAATGGAGAAGCTGTACCTCGAGATGTCACAGGATCCACATAAGTACACGAGTGAGGCGTGCCTTAATGTCATCAACTTCACTTATATATGCCTTGTACCTGAGTGCAGTATTGTTTCGTCACACACACCCGGGTCGCATGGTATAACACAACAGCGACTGCGTCGGCGGGCAGGCCTCCCATCACAAGGAGTACAAATACACATCACTTCGCATGCCCATAATCAGCTTCCCTTACACACAAAATGAAATACAACTATCCGTCCATTAATACCTCTATCCGTAATATCACGACCACTCTGTGGAAGATCGATTCCTGATGTGATGTTGGCGAAGCTATGTCCCTGCAATAGACTGTTTGTATGGAAATGTCTGACGTAGAGTTTGAATTCAAACGAGCACAATGCTGGAATCCTGCCGAGCGAACACAGCGTCGGAAAGCCCATGTCCTCGAAACGTTTGTGGCAATCAAACTACCATCTACGCATGGAACGAGCCAGCTACCCCTCTGAGCCATTCCAACTGCTTTTTCAGTTTGATACACGTAACCCGCACACCACGTGCACCCGAATCTCCATCCACACCGACAGATTTTACCGTCGCATTTAATGCACCAGGCAGTTCGTGGAGAATGCGGTAGTTGCACACACCGGACCGCCAGACTGCCACGCATTATAGCAAACCCAATAGTACAAAGTAGCCACCAAGGGCTCTGATAGTGTGTTTACTGTCACATGTTCGCATTCGTCTTACTTGCAGCGAATATTCTTGTTTGAAGCCGTTTTGTAGGCAATCATCATGAAGTGACGCCCTTTCGACCTGTCTTCAAGCCTTTAAATGGTGTATAGTGCGTTGTTTCGTTCCCGCGTTGCCCACCGCCGACTATCCCCGTCCGTTGCCTTTTCTCTTCGCGCGTAGATTGCAACAATGATGATGACTGCCCCGGCAACCTCTGCTGCATGGTGGACAGTCAGTGCTCAAGTGAGTAGGGAGCTGAGTCTATGCCCATAATAAGTGGTACAAGAGTGCACCTCCTGAATAGTATATTATAAATGATTCCGAAACATTGGCTTGGTACGCGACGTGTTTCACCCAATGTTTGACCCATTGCGCGACTTTCCTTCTCTCCTTCTTCTTAATAGTTGAATCATTTTCTTGCTTCGTGTACATGTGATTTGGTCCCTCTCCATGCCAGCTTTGGATGCTGGGTCTATCGAAGGCGGAGGGTTCGCCAACGACGAATGCGAATGCGTCAACCCGGTTTACGATTCTCAGTCGAAGCTGTGTGGTGAGTCCATCTGTAACGTGATTTTACCCAATTAGGCGCTTCGTTGATGTATCGGTCGACGTAGTCGTCTCTTTCATGGCCGATGTGGTGTGTCAATCAACCGCGGCTGATGCCGAAGGTACTCGGAGGGAACACCCGGCAATTCAAGGCAATCACCCAAAGGTCGTGGGTACTTGTTTAAAAAACCTCGGGGCAGCGTGTCTCGTGTGGAAACTGGCGCAAGCAACGCTGTAGTCAGCTGCTGTCAGCGGCCGAAACGTGTTTGTTCCAAACACACCTTCCAGTCGGCTCATCATGCCCCCTCCAGTATGCCTGGGTTTTGGCTTGGTTTTTTTTCGAATGACCAAACCGAAACAACAATCCATCGCCTATCCCAATCATAACCTGTATGCTACACGCACACATTATTGGGTAAAATGCAACAGACGATAAACAGATATAATCATGTCATGTCAACGTGTCGTGGAATGAAGCCTAGTACTGGTTTCTGATTTCCCCAATGCGAGCGGTGTATGCGGGCATTTGGTGACAGCGCAGGCATTGCCAAGACTGACCCGCATGATATACCACGTACTGGAGATCGAAGCGCAGGTAGCAGACACGAAGCTCTTGACCGGCTCACACCATTCGTCCTCCTTAAACCTCCGCTCCGCACGCAACATGCAGCCTTCATGAAGACTAAACGTAGATGTGTCCGATTTAGGCTAACACCATCTCGAACGTTCCTGGCACTTTTGATAAAGTAGGGGCAGGACGGTTTTGTGTGTTCTAGCCCTCACTGGTTCTGCTCGGTTTGAATCGGTTGGTGAGCCATTGAGTATATCCAGGGCACAGCATATTCGTGACGCATGGTGGCACGCATGACAATCAATATGTAGACTCTTGACGCTGATGACGCGTGCATCTCAGGCAGCGTCAGATATACACCGGTAAAAGCGATCATTGATGAGTCGAGAGCTGCGCAAGACGAGATTGTAGGTGCTGAACACGAATATTTGGTTGTAGGTCATAACCTCCACCACCACCAACCTAACCGCAGCTAGGGGTAGACTGATATGGAAAGCTCCCGTCCCTGCGCTGCTTGGTTGTTGCTGTGTATATCCGTCCTCACGCCCATGAAAAGGGTGCAACAGGGACAGCCAATGCCCAGGAAACTTATGCTGCATGGACATCGACTTGTGCTCAGGTAAGCTTTGCTCTTGAAGGTAATATGTGTGCACACAAGCAGAGAGGAGCAGATCGCCGTCTGGAGCGAGCAAGAGCGAGTGATGTAATCTGATCAATGCCAGGTCTATGTCGTGTTCACGCGGTCCAAGAGATGATAGCGAGGGAATCAACTCCCTCCCACAGGTATGTCGCTTATGATATTCTGACCGCAGGTGGTTGCACGTGTGTACGTTACCACTAGATTCCCGGTGTAGTTCGTACTGTATATCGTTGATAAGTGTGCGTTCAATAGGGATTTGCGTGGTCGACGTCATCTCATCGTTGAAATGGTTCAGTAGACGGCCCGCTCACTCTACACGTGCTTTGTATTGCCCGACTCTTATGCTGAAATGTTTGTGTAGCAATCACGCGCTTCTTACACTGTCTACTGGTATAATACTCCTATTTTGCATATAGAGAGCGATGAGGGATCTGTCGCCGCCGGAGATGCAGCCGCAGACAGCTGCGAATGCGTCAGCGGTGGTTTGGATAACAGCGGGGCCACATGTGGTGAGCTCGATGTCTCAATTCAAGATGTCCATTGATGCTCATACCATCATATTTCACGACGCAGCTAGATTTGTGAGATATGTGGTTGTTCTGCGCAATACACATCTCGCTGTTAGGCGACACGAAACAATGCAAGTTGCATTGTGTGCTGACCAAGTGTTTTAGCTGAGATTCAGTACATGCGTCCAGTTGTCACCGCCCACCCAATAGGGGTAGGATTATGCGGTGAAAGTCTGAATATTGCTTGTGCAGTTTCGAAGTTGCTTCAGGGATAGTCCTCGTGAAAATGATTAACTTCCACCTACCGGCTAGTGAAAGCTTTGTGTATATGAAGCTGTGTTTGAATGCATACCCTTGTTCACCGCTACTCCTTGTTGCGTCCCTGTTTGTTTTTTTCGTTTCTCAATAATGCAGCTTGCCTAGACGACAGTGACTGTTCGGGCGACACATGCTGCCGGGATGATGGTCAATGCTCAAGTGAGTACGCAATAGATTCATTGCTTGTGTGGGGTAGGGAGTCGCCTTAGACCCTGCACGCCTGACGGGGCGCATGAGAAAAGCCTCAGAGTACCCAATACCATTGGCACGAAACAATTCCACACACTGAAATACGCGAATTTTATTTGCTTGTTGCAAGAAATTGCGTGTTTGACACGTCGCACGTGTGCCTCTCACCGCCTCGATATCAGGTCGGGACGAAGGGTCTGTAGAAGGCGGGTTGGAGGCCGATGACGCATGTGAATGCAATACTGCGCGTTTCGACGCCGGCACTGGACTATGTGGTGAGTCAGTCTCTCAGTACAGATGGTATAGTCAACGAGGCACTAAGATTCGCGTGTGAGCTGCTATTAATGGCACGGTCGGCGCTGAAGACGTTTACATTTCAGCTTCAGTCTCCAACATTGTACCAATGCCATTGCTTGTCGTGGAACGATATTCTAACATTTCCTTCGTGAACTGCTTGACTGTCGCCACGCATTCTCTTCCCCACGTATGGTTTAGGGTGCCTCCGGTCTTCCCAGTGCACGGGTCAACTGTGCTGCAGAGAGGACGACTCTTGCTCAGGTAGGCTGTGCGTGCTGATATATCTGTGTGAACGGCTAAATCGGTCGGTGAAAACGAAATATTGGTCGTTACTCCGGGTGGTGACCGGCAATGGCATACGTAGTCCACGCTTACCGCAATTCTCGCCCCCGCCGGGTGAGAAACGATGTCCATTCCACGCACGCGAATTGGGTTTCGTACGTGACGCGTTCAGGTACGTTATATATGCGACAGCTTGGAGTTTTGCTCGCAAGATCTTTGACTCTTCCGCCTTCGACCCCAGCGCTTCCGCATTTTCTTTTTTGTCCAAATGAAGAAAATAAAAGAAATGAGACTGAGCGCCTCGACATTATAACTATAACCTCAGTACAGCAAAGTACAGTGTAGCCTCTCGATCAGTCGGCCATGTGTTGCGCGCACGAGGTCATTGTGGTTTTAGAGAAGAACATATATCTGACTCGTGTAGACAAACGGCATAGTTTGCGTCTCTCCCGAAGGGAGGGTACACGGTAATGTGTGCGCAAGTGCCCACCAGATCCACGGTACAAGAGAGTCATGCGACGGTGGTGGTGGTTGTAAAATCATTATTTGGGGCTCTACATTTTCAACCGTCGAGCTTGTCTGGTGTGGAACGATTGGTTGGTATGACAGTTTGTTTGTGTGTTACAGGACTAGCGCATAGAACGGTAGGTGGAGTTGGGCGAACAAACGTCTTTAAAGTCGTGTTTCTTGTGACATATTGAGCCGATCGTGTTACCAATAGGTGCTGCAACTCCATCATGAGACGACTCAAGTTTATTATTCTGCGGCATCGCATTTACCGGAAGGGGGCTTTTGTGCGGTCGAGACCTACGCATCGTATCGGTAGCATATTTCAATAGGTCGCTTAGTCAGTACACAACAGCAGTGCGTTACACGATGGTTCGTACTCGTTCTGTCCACCGAACCCTGGTCCTGACCCTGTCTGACTCAATCGGTTCCGTTGTTGTTTTTTCTCGTACGAACGTAGTCGCTGACGAAGAATCAATCATGTTTGGAGAGGATGCTACAGACGCTTGCGAATGCGTTAGCGGCATTCTCGCTTCCAACGGTGCAACATGTGGTGAGTTCTGGAGTTAGATTTAGCCACCCATTGACAATCATGATCACGTCAGGCTAGTACGGGAGATGCCATGTTAAGTAGACTGCGTGATGACGATCAATTGCGGTCATTTGGATGGCGGGCGCGGGAACTACGTTGCAATCTACAACAAATTGGTAGAACGTGTCCTAAACTTACTCACTGCGCATTTAGAAAAGCTGCGATACTGTTTAGCAAAAATAACACGTGACGGCAAAGTATCTACGAGTGTTGAACACAGGTTGACACTCGCGCTACCTTTTGTGGGCCATGTCTGGCATGACGATCATGAAATTATGGTTCATTTCGGGCAGTAGGGCTTGCAGGTTATTTGGGCACGGCTCTTCTATTCCTTCACATTGATCCTGCTTCTACCTGCCCTTGCCCCTTTCCTGATTGGTAGCTTGCGAAGAGGACGATGCCTGTGAAGGCAACACCTGCTGCATGGCGGACGGCACATGTTTAAGTGAGTATGGAATCAAATCAATGCTCATGATAAGAGGCCTTGAAGTTAGCATGCAGGATACGTAATGTATTCGAAACGTACTAATAACGATACCACTGGCGCCCTACGTGTCTCCGCACCGGAAAACCGTTCGTTCTCTCTCGATTTGGTGGCAAATATATTAAGCATGGTTTTGACATGACACTACGGTGCTTGGTTCTTCTCGATTGTTGAATATCAGCTCGAGACGAAGGGAGTGTAGAAGGCGGAGAGCTCGCCGACGACGTATGCGAATGCAACACTGGCCGCTACGACGAAAACTCCAATTTATGTGGTGAGATGTCTCGGAGGCGTGTTTCTAGTCAGCGAGGCACTACGTTGTCGATCAACCTGATGACCTGGTAACTTGTTTAGTGGTATGCAACCCAGTACAGCGGCAGTCGCCGCCAGATGCGCGCGCTCTACATGCAGATGAAACCATAACAGGTGTTTAGCAGGGTAGGCTCAACTTTACAATGTTTTCTGGAATTTGGTCTCGCACACAAAATGTCGGTCTGTTGTGACCATCTGCGTCAAAAATGGTATTTGGAACACGCCACCGAAAGGTTGGTTCTCCCGCGTGCTGTTGGGGTTTATGAGTCTGTCGGAGAAAAGCTGGTAGAGTACGATATAGACCTGCCTCAGATGGCTCCTCATCTAGGTCACGCCTTGACAGTCAAAAGAGAGTACGCCGTATATTATAGCGACACTAAATCAACCGAATTCAACAATAAGAAATCGTGTTTGTTTTTTTCACACGAGGCGTGCATTCGCCTAACAGTACGTACACCCGCCTTCTTCGAGCGAGGAGCACACGTTTCCCATTCGCACTTGCTCGGTAATTCGGTAGAGCCACCCGACACTAAACGTTGTATATCACAATGTGCAACGAAGGTGTAAGGCGCCACGGACAGTGCCGTCGTGTTGCGCCATTGTGTCAATGCTCTGGCTTTGGCTTTCCAAAGGAGATTTTGGGTCTGATCATTCTTGGTAGGCATTGTTATAATCGACGTTCGAAACTGACACTGCTGCGGTATGTCACGGGCAACTTCAGCAAATATTGTACTCCCTGACCTTGCGTTGTACTACACATTATTATATACAGCAGGTGCCGGAAACGCATTGACTTGAAATCTGAAACGCCGCTACCAAACTTGCTATTGCGTTTGATGGCCCAACATATACATGCCGTGTGCCTGTGTTGCTTGCTTGCCACTATCCTTTGCATCTTCATGCTAAGGGTGCAACAGGTCTGACCACTGCACGGGAGATACCTGCTGCATGAACAACCTCGCGTGCTCATGTAAGCTGCGTACGGACATGTCATGCGTGGTACTCTATGTCTAATCACAATAAAAGAGGAAAATATCCCAGTGTGGGGCGAAAGAGCGCATCGCCAGGCCAAGTTGGTCGTCCGATTTCTCTGCAGTGTACACACGCGTCCATAACGCTTCTGTGGTACCTTTGGTTGGCTCCTTCGTAAAAGGAAGATGTTCTGCTGCTCCAGATTCGACACGTTTGACGTGATCTAAATATGCTGTAGACGTCAATGTTCAAGGGTGGCCCCAAAGCATCCCATCCTCATTATTTCGACGATACTTGCTCTGGTGTGTCGCTAGCGATATAGCGTGTTTTGATGGCACTTAAAGTCAATGTTGGCGTTGGTGCAACGACTAAAGCGATCACACTTAACGTCAACGTTGGCGCAACGAGCGAAGCTACGCCAGGGGAATAACCTATTCGTTCTATTTTTCTAGTTACTCGGTGTCACTCGCGCAAATGATCCTCCAGTCTCTTCCGTTTCCGTTTTTCCTTTTGGTATGATACATGACACCACCATGGAACGATTCACCAAGCAGAGCAAAGCTAACCACCTGAGATTATTGAACGTGGTGCAGAGTGACCAGGCCGATTGGCAAGAACACCCCTTACCTCAGCCTTAGCCTTAGCCTTAGCCCAACTGTTGAACATACCACCACCTGGAATCGCATTCTGTGGTGCGTTGCTGGTCTTAACAGTACCGGGCGGCCTGATCTCTTCATACGAATATTTCAGGTGCAGCCTCAACGGTTTTTGGCATGGGCGGTTTGCAAGTGCGGTGGCGTTTTAATGGTTCCATGTTGGTACATACGAATTGGGGTACAATGGTTCGAAGCTAAGCAGTTGCGATTCAATGGTAACTCTGTTTAGTAAGTAGGTACGAGTGGGGGGCTCTGGTTCGAAGCGGAGCGTTCCACGTATTTGACCTTGATCAAAACTGCGACAACAGCCAAAGATATATGCATAGACTATAGTACTGACGGAGTCATTCTTCTGCCCTCTCCCTTACCCTTTGTTCAGTGTTTGACGAAGAGACTGTTGCCCCAGGAGATGTCGCCCTGGACGCATGCGAGTGCGTGAGCCTGTCGTATGACCCAGTAAATCTACTATGTGGTGAGTCTGCGTTCGTCCTGTCC
Source organism: Undaria pinnatifida (assembly GCA_012845835.1). NCBI lineage: Eukaryota > Phaeophyceae > Laminariales > Alariaceae > Undaria > Undaria pinnatifida. The sequence goes on along the minus strand of JABAKD010000016.1, from coordinate 24,933,354 downwards.
GTCATGAACTCTTCTGGCGCAGACGACGGCGACTCATCGCTGTGTGAAAGATGTTTTTCGTCAAGCATGAATGCCCCCCTTCAATGCTCACAGCAACTTATGAACGCAATCTACCCGCGCAGGGTAAGATTTTTTCAATGCGCCGGGCACCTCGCCATGTACGAAAATTGTCAAATGTAGCCAACACTGTTGGAAAAGGAATACATCACTCTCCATTCAGCCGCCCTAGCTCGTAGATTCTATGGCTACGTTGGCATGACGATATTACCCACACGCTCAGAAACCTCGATACGTCTACGCCGGAAAAAATTTCAATTTCATTGTTGTTATACTTTTCCTCTACTGGCGGATTGGGCATAATAACCTTAAATTTGATACACTGATACATTTTTGTATACATAATTTAAATTTCCGTTTTCGTCGTTGGCCTGATACTGGTGTTGTTTGTCTCCGCTCGTTCCGTCCGCCGTCTGCCACAGAATGCACCGATGATAACCAGTGCGACACGGCCGATGAGATCTGTTGTCCAGAAAAGAACCAGTGCGAAGTTCCTGTAGACGCCGCCACCGGAGCATGCGGTGAGAAACTGGCATACTACAGACATGCTCATGTTCCGCACCCGCGTGGTCAATCGAGCGGTGCTGGCCAATCGTACATACCAGAAGGGTCACAAGTCACTGTTGCTTGGCAAAAGTAAACATTGTTTACAGCATGTCATACCGACTTATATAGTTGAAAAATAGGGGCACGCAGCATTGTACTGCCGTGCGTTCCAGCGGGTGGTGTCATTCATAACGTAAAGGCTGGTTGACGTAAGAAAAATCAAATGTTTTCCCCGGCGAATGTCCAAGCGTTTTTTCGGTGCAGACCGTCACAATTTGCACACGTCTTCTTTGCGCAATTGTGAAGACATCGCCTGTCGGGGCTTTTTTCCTTCTTTAATTCTGGGTTTTCGTCATTCAATTGTTTATGGATAATGTCACCCACATTAGACCATAGACCAAAGGTTTTCGGCAAAATGAAACGAAAAAGCAATACACACCAGGGAGTCACGCCTCTGGATAGGCATGTAGGACACGCGTGTGAAATTTCAATGTCTATATCTCAAAAACGATGTGGACATTTGGACTTTTGTGCGAAAAAATGAGTAAGATACGGTTTGGCCAGATTCTGCTTAATGCTGAACACAGGGAGGACAGATCTTCGACCTCTTCCACGAATATGTCTTCACACATGCTAAGGAGTACCTCCATTCAGTCCGCGCAATGCGGGGCCATTGTTGTCTCGCCTCTGCTTGGCCAAAGCCTGAATATAACATACCAATTTGAAGACCTGTCATTGGTCGATACAAGGTTTGCTCCTTAGACAGCCCAAGGCTGTTAAAAAAAAGTCCATGTCTCCCTTTTCCATTGGTCATGGGGGTCAGTATGATACCAAACATTCACCGTTTTACTGGATACTGCGAGCGGCAATCGCCGGGGATATTGTTTGGTGGTTTTTACGTAAATCAGCCTGTATGACGTTTTTTAAGGTGAACCAGCCCGCAGTAGGTAGCCTAATGCAACATTCAAAACAATAGATAACATAACAACTTGTCAACAAATGCGATGCCTCTTGGCCACAGGGGACCCGCACATGACCGGCTTCCACGGTCAGAAGTTCGACTTTACGGGCGAGGACAGCGGGTGGTATGCCCTTATCTCGGAGCTTCCGTCAATACACATGAACATGCGCGTCACCGCCCCGGTACTCACTCTGCCGGAGATCACATACATCACCGGCCTCTCCGTCCTCACGACAGACTCCGACGGAGATGATCACAGCATAGTCATCTTGGTCAAAACACCGCACAGCCTCGAAAGTGAGTGCCCGTCAGACGGGTCTGTCTGTCTGGCGGACGGCGCTCTGAGCGTGATCCTTGACGGAAAGGAGACATTCACGAAGCCTGGTACAGAAATATTGGCGCCGGGTGTGGAGATCTCGGTGGCCAACATACCTGGGGAGTGCCGATCCTTCGGGTTCGAGCAGTACTGGGAGGGGAAGAAGTTGGAGGCGGCACAGGGTCGCAGGCTGCAGGAAAACGAGACCATGGGAGACTGGATCCTCGGCGACCCGACCATTACAAACGTGGAAGAGTGCATCGAATACATTAATGACGCCATGAATGAAGACACTCTGTTTGACCACCAGTCGGAGCACGCGTCCTTCCGTATCGTCACTCCGACCGCCACCATCCGCCTCAACCATGGCAGGCTGCACCAGGTTGCCATGCGCGATCTTACCGACAAGTTCGACCTTCCGGACCACCTGACTTGGCAGATGAACATGGCGATTGACCAATACAGGTTGAGCTACAGAGCCCAAGGAATCATTGGCGAGACGCTCGTCCCCACGCGTGACGCAAACGGCGACATGATTATGCACGGCATGGAAGCCATCCGGGGGGACGAAGAGGACTGTAAGTTCGTGCAGGCGTATGATATCATGCTAAGATCTTATTGCAAACGTGTCAATTTTGTTCATGTTTTCGGGTTATTTACGGACCCTTCGTTAGTCGTATATCGATTATCATAGCTGCTCCTTGTGGGAGGATGTTGCGTCGTTGCCGATGCAGTACATGAAAGTATCCGGATTAGAACCATGTATCGCTCTCGTTGTGGGTTGACGTCCCCATATTTCAATTAGAACCTGCCAGACAGACGTAGGGGACAGTCGACTATGTTCCTTGGGCCTTGCGCTAAACGAACGACTTTGCAGCTCAGCTCTCGCAATAATTTGACGCCTGGATATAGATTTCCCCGAAGGGCCACGCATCAAACCGAACCGTTTCAAGAGAGCGTCTCGGGTGGGTATTCACGCGACCTCCAGTGGTTAGTGCGAATCAGAGCCAAGGGTTCACTAAACTGAATATATCATACTGGCCAACGAGGTGTGGTTGGTAGGCCTGTCGTGTGCTTGCCCTTGCTCCATTGTAGTCGAGACGATGATATTGTTGCAGGTTAGTTTAACCGGGTTGAGGGAAAATCGTGTCGAACCTTCTTAAAGATACGAATCTTATTGCTACATGATTTCATCCAAGTCCTTTACCGAAATCATCTCGTGAGTCATGTGCCATCCTTTCCTCCCCCCGTGCATCCTGCCTTGGACATGCAGACCACGTGGTGGGACCCCTGGGCGTGGACTTCGCTCAGGCCAGCTACAACCCCTGAAACTTCCGCGTGTAGCAGATGGCAAACCCGACTGATGTGACCACCGCCTGACGCGGAGGCCATGCACGGCGAATAACATGGTATATATTAGTATGGTTGGCCTTCACCAACGCTGCACACGTGCTCATGTCGGTAGTGCTGGTTGACCATACCCCAGAAAACGCCATAAGTAGGTGCGAACAGTGTGTCACGAAGCAATTTCACGAACGTTTTTTGGTCCGAAGTCCAATACGTGTATCAAGAAAATACCGTACAGAACTATATATTCACGTACGACGCGTAAAACGCGTTCGATGTATTCGTGGCGGAAGATCAGTCGACACGCAGATCTTGGAAGGGTACAACGGACGCGTATTGGACATGGGGTGGTAGACCCTGACGTCGATCGTAGACCCCAAGTGGTGCTCTACTTTGCACGGGTATCGGGCGCGTGTTCCGTGCGCTTGTAGAGATGCGATCTATTCATTAAAATGGTAAGGAATAGCATTGCGCGTTATTCATCGACATAGGTAGTGTGCTCTCGTTGGGTCGGTGCATGCCCAGCAATGCACGACACCAGTAGCACAGCTGGTTGGCCAATCCGATGACGTGGAAATATCGGCCATCAAGTGGGTGCGTGTCTACTAATACATTCTAATAAATGCTGCAGATGCATGTAATCATCGGAAGCGGGACAAAGAACAATCGGTACAAACAATACAGATCCATATAGCCGTAGTGCCGTAGTGGTAGGTCTTACACAAGGCTGCTTTCTAGAGTGACCAGAGCTATGGCAGGTGGGTCATTTCTAGGGTCTACTTTTGAAGTATTCAAGGGGCACTCGCGAGCGTGACCCCCTTGTTGATTTGCGGCCCTTCGGCTACGTGGTGGTTTAAATTGACGGTTTGAATCCGCACTGGACCGGTAAGCAACGCTACGCCAACACGATCGCCCAAGAAGGTCATGCCAGCGAGGTACAAAGTCACTCATGCGAGTATGATAGTGTGATAGTATGTATGGTGTGATAGTCTAGACCCGATGGCGAATAATAGGGTATATCATAACACCATCGTAACATCAGATGTCATAACATCCCCCCTAGTAATACCTAGTAACACAGTAGCCTTGGTGGAATAGGTTTGAACTCGACATATTCGACTGATATGGAAGGCACAAAACATCGTCGTAACATTCCCCCTACTAGTGCCGTAGCCTTTGGCCTCGAGATATTCGAGGTATATGGAAAATGCATGTATAGTCTACATTCCCGGTTTATGACGATACTAATAAATGTAATGTTGGATGTTGGTGGGTAATTCCAACTGCACCATGGGTCTCACCATTACGACTTTTCGGTGGGTTTTTAGTTTATAAAGCTGTGCACAGCTATTCGCACGCATGATTGCGTTGAAATGGAGCAACTTGTACTGGTTTCTAGACGAAATTCGTTTTGGATGTATGTGGAAGTTTCACTTACACCGAAGGCACTAAATGGAACCAAGGGTAGGCCACTGAAAAACTCCATGCAATGGAAAGGATGGGCAAGCAGTACCGGGGGGTCGTCGAAGCAGCCGAACGCCTCGCGGCAAGGTGGCACATGAACAGGAAAATAAGAGCTCGGAGCGTGGCGGAGCCGTGATGCACAGGACCTGAAGCCGAAGGGGGGGGGGGGGGGTTGATTGCACTCGCGCGGTCACCGATAATTTCCATCGTAGATCACGGGAGTTTCCGTTGTGCATTAGGGGTGCGTTAAAGATAAGCGCGAGCTAGTTGGATGATGTTTGCCGAGCAGAGAGGGGAAGAGGGTGCGTACTCATGTGTTCCTTGCTTTAGTCATTTGACCATTGACCACGAACCCCTGTCGAGACGAAGCAGCCAAGCACGGGGGGGGGGCGGGGGCTAAATACTCCACATGCACAGCAACCGATGAATTCGTCACGTACAGCAACCCACGTGTCAATGAATCGTATGTGTGTGATAGGCTTCAACAAGAAATATGACCCGTTCTAAGGGTAAGAGGGCCCAGAACGTGCGGTGCGGTGCCTTATCATTAATTGGCGAATACTGCTACTGCCTATGTGCGGAGGCACGATTCGAGCAATCGGCAGTATGTTATTTTGTTTTTGTAGCTGTCTACACGTTGATATAGTAACGGTACTACGTTTCAGAGGGGTAGGGGTTGTTGCGTTCATTTTGGAGCTTCGCTTGGATGCCAACTACCCACACAAGGCTACTTGAAGGGGGTCTACCTCTGGTGGAGTTGTGGTATGCGCTGGTGCCTTGTTCATCGTTTTTCTCTTGGATGCAGACATGCAGTACGCTCTCGTATATGGAAATGGAGTCTGGCCAACGGGGAGTTTGATATTTTCCGCGTGCGTCAGCGCAGTAACGTTCTTGTTCTCTCACCAGCCCGTTGCATTCGGAGCCGTTTTGTCGTTTACGTTTTCATTCGTTCTTAGAGAGTATCTAGCAAGGGGGCTGATAGAGTTGGAATCGAGCTGTTTTCCTGTCGGAGACGTGCTGTTATTTTCTCTTTCCTGCAGAGTACAAAGCAGGGGGGCCAATGATATTGGGCGATGGGATCTTGTGTAAGGGCGATGATAGTGATTTTGTTTGAAGCTTTTTCCAACCGATTCTTGCGTTTTGAATTTACCCTTCCTTCCCGTAGACACTGTCTTATTCTGTATGGGAGGTAAACGCTGAACCCGAGATTGAAACATTTTGTTATTGACATTGCCGTTTTACCTGGGCAATTCTTAACCTGATAGTAGTGTGCTTCTGCATTAACATGCATTCAATTGTGTTGATAAGCTCCACAGTTAAAGAGGGCATCGGTTGTAACGACGTTTCACTGCCAAAGCTAGGAGATAACCTACGGGTAGGACTTCTTACTAGAAGCAATATTGGTATTCAGATTGCCATTTGGCCTACAGGATTTGATATCGCAGTTTTACGCTGGCAGTAGCCCTTTGAGGGAATTTGGGATGTGCTGTTTTACCTGGCCATCTTTGTGGAGTTATCCGGGACCTATCGTATCCTGCACCGTGTGGGGGGGGCGTTCGTGGTACTACGGGTTCAGATACTGGTCAGTGGATATTGGGGTTTACTATATTCTGCTGAAGCGTACTTGATATGTGTTCGAGTGGTATTGAGGTGGAATGCTGCCTTAACGAGGCTGTCGATGATGGTAATGATACGACCCGGGCTTTGATGGAATGATACTACCCGTATATATGTTCTGCTACTACAAGGTACGGCTCACTCGTGTATGTGTGTGCGAAGGTCTACGGCAGAACGGTACGGCCCGCGTGGTTTATATGTGGGCCTTTTACAATCAGGTACTGGCTCCTGTGTGTGTTTTGTGGTGACAGGGTATATTATACCTTCCTCCTCTTTACGGCATAGGGGCAAAGCTGCTCAACTTCACAGCCTGCGTCATCTACAGCAGTACTAGCCAACACTACTTTTTGCGTATGTTCGGGCCGATACCATAAGTGGGGTGGGACACACGTACTTAACGCTGCTTGCTGTGAAAATATAGGTGGTGACGTCGCTTTGGTTGTCACTTCTACGAAGATGCTTGTACTAAATGCCTCCCGGGGAAGGGGCTAAGCTTCCTCTACGGCCGGCGTGCTTACGCCTCCCTTAGCCTCTATCAAAACGCAGTCGACCTCCCCCCAGTCGTGCTACGCGACTGGAGCAACCCCCCCACCCCCCCCACCCATTTTTGTGTGCAGTCCGGATAAACCGCTAATGTTGGTACTCTGGAACATCTGAAATGGAGAAGTGGTTGCGTTTGTAACGGCCTACGTGACCGGGAACAACCCACTTTACTCACCACTACTTGTGGAGTTTTTTCGCGAGTATCTTCTTTTTTTGCGGCCCGCTCATGTCTGGCACTCACCGCAATTGCTAAACGATTACTACATCTAGTGATTATGTTTCTAACGGCCCGTGCGACGAAGATTTTGCCACCGCTAATTGTTTTTTTGTGGTGGTTTCGATTAGAACAGCCCGTTCGTGCCGGTTACCCACCGCGATTGCTAAGCGATTGTTAAGCGTGGTGATTCCATTTCTGACGGCCCGTGCGATCGAGACTACGCCATTACTCTTCGACGACTGCGTCTGCTTCCCTTTTTGATAATTTGCTGCAAAAACAAGTATCGGGAGGGTGGGTGGGGAAACGACAAAGCCAACCCAGATGACTCGACGAAGCTGCTTGCCGAGCGTCGGCTGTCAGCAGCTCGTGCCGCCTCCTCCGTTGTCTCTATAGACCGGACACTTGTCTGATTCCTCTCTCCGTGCGGTTTCTGTCTCGTGCCATCGATGCTTCTTTGGGTGGCTGTCCGACTTCCTTCTCTTGCATCTGGTATCAATGCTGTGCATACATCGCTATAATTTTTTGTTCTGAACCTGTGACAAGCGGGGTTTGTCCCCAGCGCTCTCGGTATCCCCTTGCATTCTGGAACTACACCTGCTCTTTATCAATGATCGTATTCCGTCGTACCGTACTGATTGTCATCGATAGTTCACAATAATATCCTATCTCACCGTGTCAAACATTTAGACCACAAAGTGACTTAAAACACACTTCACTTTCTTCCCGTTACCCCCCAAAACCAGCTTGCCGTTCTGAAAGACAAAACGAGATTGCCGTTCTGAAAGACAAACTTTCTCGTTCAGCTCAGTTTTGAGATCCGGCGTCAGCCGTCAGCCTTATAATGCACGTACGCAGGTATCAGGTACTCATGTAGGGCTATATTGCCACGACTAGATCGAAAAAGTTCGAATTTGAAGAGTCTACGCCGCACCATAAATTGTGGAATCGGAAAGTGACATATGTGCGTGCGCGCCATATTTACGTCGATCACGATCAGGATATGCGACCAAACATAGACGAGGTTTGTGCACCGTAGTTTGCACTACGGTTACAGAAGTCTGATCTCAAGTGATGAAAACGACTTCTCTATACCGATAATAATGTAACTATCACAAACAACTAGGACTGAGGCGATTACATTTGAAGTACTGCTGTACTACGGCTGTACAGCCGCTGACCTATTCATCTCCCATGCGTGCCGTAAGACATGGCGGTATTGAGGTCATGAGAAAGGCGTGACAAGAGATTTATCACTAAATACACGTCCTCCAATGACATTTTTGCTCACCGCACCAACCAGCTTGCCATCCGCAGCCAGCGTAGCTTGCTTGCTCGATTGAGGGTTCCTGCGAACGAGGTGTCGCAGAGACGACGGCGCTTTTTAAGGTAAGCCAGCCGAATTATTGTATCGTTGCGACCATTGCCGGTCACATATATAATACCACTACGTATACATGTCCGCTGCAAAACCCCTGATGTTCTGCTGTGGTGTGAATACGAGTGGCAATACATCAGCTTTGACCAGGCGGCACTACTATGGTGTCACCACCATGATAACTGCACGTATGGGAGGAGCGTCTGCGGCAGAGGGTGATGTTCGAGGAGCTGGTTTGGGGTAAGGGTTCCTCCTGCGGCAAGAAATAGAATAGATGACAAAATTTATTATGAAGTTCGAAGGGTGGCAGAAAGGCTGCACAAAAGGCAGGCAGGTGGTCCCGATGGGTAGAAGAGAGGGCGGAGGCATCCATCCAGCAATGACCTGACGCGGTAAGCTGTAGAGCTACAATGCGACACGGCAAGGTTGGCACCGTGCCACCTATTCTCGACACTAAACCACGGCGGGGGGATGAGGGGGGGAAGGGTGTCCAAGAGATTGGCGTCTGGGTCTCGTCATCACCGTCCTGCCATATGTGTGTTTTCGCATGGCCGTAATGAATTGCAAATAGCGTCGAGCCGCCCGAACTTGTCCACCTTGATGTGTTTTTCCCTCCGCGCCATATTCGCACTTGATGACCTCAATGAGTCCAATGATTTCTTCTGTTACTCTCCAGGATCTGCAACTGTGGCGAGATACTTTCCTTTCGTTGCTTTGTCTCCTTTCAATCGATCGAGAAGCTGGTTGGCAACGCTGGGATCGATGGCGGTGTTTCCATCCAGGCAGACAGCAATGTTCGAGGCCTTCATTTCGAATTGCCTTCGGTTTTTCGCACGCGTGCGATTTTTATAGCGCAGGCTCGATGATTGGTGGTCAGGTTCCGCCGCACTCCTCCTGCTAGCCAGTCCACGCATACACATACTACGTGTGATATGTGGTTGTCCCATTGTAACTGCGTGTATTGGACATGCACGTTGGGTTTGGTTTTTCTTCCGGCGGGCAGGGAAACCTAACCTTATGCTCACCATACTTCCACGTATTTTCATGTGTGTTGTGTGTGTCAATTTAAGTCAAATGTGTTTCAATCCAGCGCCAGCTAACGTGTAGTTCCCGTGCTAACGAGACCGACAGCTGCCCCTACCGGTGGTCACCGTTGCTACTTCAGCTGTGCAAGTTGTCGTTGAATACGGATGCGTGGATATTTATGACCCGACCTCGGGACGAGGTGCGGTGGAGATAGCAACCGCACCATGTTTGCTTTTTCGTAGCGCTGTGTGGCTAGCCTTCACGTCGCTGCCCACTCTTGCTCTTCAGTCTACGTAGCTCCTCACGTAATACGTGCAAATTTTTCTTCTACTGCTAATTCCAGGTGATTTTTTCGTGACCTAGACTAATCATTCAACATCAACTTGCTTGCTGTATTTGTTACGAATATGTGTACCTCAGTCTCACAGTTTGCGACTTCAACGAAGGCTCGTCTTTCGATAATGTTGTAAATAGAAAAAAAACATTCCAGCTGTGAGATCGAAGATTTCGTCGAAACTCATTTTTGCAAGCTGTGTGTTTGTGATACTCCGATCGCGCGCATTACAGGGTGTGTATCCTCAACAAGGATATAGATCGGCGACTCCCCTTAGCACTATATACAGCAGTGTAGCTTGTGCCGGGGTTAACAGGGTGATGATTATCCATCTTTGCCCGGAACCTATAGAACCCGTTTTTGAGGGGAAGATCAATGATGGCTGTGGAAGGAAATGCATCAGTTTATTAGGTATATCCTGGACGTCGTACAATCGGTGAGGAGATGTCGGAGTTATTAAGGACGCAGGGGGGGCGGGAGCAGGGGGGGCGGGCGGGGTCGAAAAAGAGAGGGGAGGGGGGAGGGGGGTGATTCGTACTCATGGTCGCTTGCCTCAATCATTTTACCGCTGACCCCGCGTCCCTTTCGAGACGAAGCAGGGGGGGGGGGGGGAAGGGGGGAGGTACTAAGTTTGTGCATCGCTGTAGTCGTATGACCATAGATCCTCGCATCCCTACTATGCCGGGACGGAGCACGTCGGGTTTTCACCAACCAGGCAGACATTGCTTTGCACCACGTGCGAGGCGCCATGAGGTGTTCAGCGAGTCGCACGAAGGGTGAACTGCATCCTTCCAAGAACCTCTCGTGAGAGGGACTTCGGTAGGCCGTGCCTTCAATCTTGCTTATGGATGACAGCGCCAACGAGTTACTTTTTTTTCTGGTGTGGCCACTACAGAGACAGCAATGGGTATTACTATGCAACTGCCTCCTGGGTGAGTTATCATATCCACATTACGTGATGCGATCATTCCCCTTGTGCGGAGTTAGGGCTCTCCACCTCGCACAAAAGGATGTAACTCGACAACCATCATGGTGAGCGCAAACAAAAAAAACAAAAAAAGCAAACAAGTGGTACCCTCATTTCTAGATCACGCAGTGATTTGCATGTCTTACAGTGTAGTTGCCACCCAATGGCAACGTCAATATTGATATAATGTTGGGGGGAGGGGGGGGGTAGCTCAATATGTGTGGGGGCGCTAAAAGACCCTTAATTATGGCGATAAATCTAGAGGTTGTGGACGTAATGCATCAGTTCATCACGTATATCCTGTAAGTCGTACAGCCGGTAACGGGAGAGCGGAGTTTTCGAAGCGGAGGGGGATTCCAACCTGGTAGGACCTGCATAGGAGGCATCGGTACGACACTGTTTTCGCTGGATGTAGATGGGTGGAAATGTCAGTTTAACGGCAAGAGCACACACCCCGTTAATTATTTCAATAGCAGATATCATATTGATAGCTATCTTTTTGGGCACGCAATAGCATAAACAAAAGGTCTGGGTCCTGGCTTAGTATGTACTGGGAGTGATTATCTAATGATTGACCCGGCCAGTATATTCGGCAGTAGTTTTAATCTGACGTACGTCCTATAAACACGCCAAAATATAATATATGGAGAGCACGGAAACCCGCCAAATGGTGTTCGCGAGAAGGTAGGGGGGAGGAGAGAGAGCGGAGCAAAGGAGGGACGAGAGACAAGGAACCAGTACGCAGTGTCGGGCGATCATCCACGAACTTTCCGTGTCTCGCGGATGGACACGGACAAAGACGAAGAGCACTGAGAGCAGTTCATGTTCCACACCCGGTGGTCCATTTTTTGTTTTCCTGGCGAAATAAAGTTGCAGCAGTACTTCTCCGACTCCCCGCCCCCCCCTTCCTACTTTCTCTCCCTCCCACGCGGGGTGTTGTTCTCCTCTTTTTATATGGACGTACGTGTTTGTTTGTTGTTGCAGATATCTGGTATGTGGAGTAGGTTGGTACGTGTGGCGCCCCGGTGGTGGTGTAGGTGGAGGAGAAAGGTGGCGAAAAAGCTGGTCATCGGTAAACTACGAACTACTAACTAAGGCGGGTGTGACAACCCGATTTACGTGTGTGGTAGAGCGTGATAGCTCAGGTGTGATAACCCAGAAATGGAACTCGTAACTGTGGCGTGGTAGCCGGGATGTAAATACACAGGCGTGGTAGCCTTGCAGTTGTGAAGGCGTATTAGCCCTTGCAATATAGATGGGGCGTGGTAGCCCTTGGCCGTGGTGGCCGTATAAGAGACAGAGAAGACACAAGGTAGAGGCAAAAATAGAGGAAAATAAATAGAGTGATATTATTCGGGCACATAAAAACCCACCACAAAATCCCATTGTGGAAATCCATCCCACACATATGCGAAACCCCCAAAATTCTCCGATCCATCCTTTCGACGGATTCTTGTTTGCAATCTTACAATGAAGTGAGTACGTCCAACAACACCCGTACTCGCAACATTGTCATGTTTTATCCGGACTACTTTGTTAAAACGTACATTCCCAGATACTCAAATCCTGCAGAGTTTTCCTTTACTAAAAAGAAGTCCAGAAAGCGAGAAAAAGTTGCATTTTCAAAAACACTCAAATCCACTCCCTCCAGTCGCAAAAACACTCAAATCCATTGTCATCACATCCATGACCATTACCACTCAAACACTATTCAGTATTTTCCATCGGTCAATTTGAATGCAAGTCCTTGAACCCTCATAAACATACATCAGAAAACAAAACAAAGAAACATGTACAAGAGTGAGAAATAGAAAGTCAGAAAATCGAGCACTATCCGAGAGAAAAACACATCAAATTCATCACTATTCCCCGGTGAAATTTAAACTCCCTTTCAGGTAACGCCTTGGTGAGGAAGTCAGCATGCTGGTACTGCGACGCCACGTGGATAATTTCGACCTCCTTCCTTTCTACCAGTTCCCTCAAAGAGTGATGCCTCACGTCAATGTGCTTCGAGTTCGAGTTCGATCGGGTGCTTTGCGATTTGAATGGCACCCTCGTTATCCTCATACATGGTAATGTACGGCATTCTAGCCTTCGGCAACATAAAACACGAAACCTGCCTCAAAAATAAAATCGCCTTCCACATGTCCGACATAGCCACATACTCCGCCTGAGTAGTCGAGGGAGTCACACACTTCTGCGTCTTGGAGTACCACGAAACAGGCCCCCCCGCACACATCACTACCCCCCCCCGACACGCTTCTCCTGTCCGTACTGCGCGAAGCATAGTCGGCATCTGCGAACGAAATCAAAGTAATCCCCGTTAATGTCCTCTCCTGAAAAAAAATCCCCGAATAACTCGTCCTGATTGCATACCCTAGTATACTACGTGCCGCTTTCCAGTGGATCAGCTTCGGCGCACTGCAATACCTTGCTACTGTTCTCACCATAGTCGCGATATCCGGCCTGGTCAACGAGGCAATCCACAAAAGCACACCGATCAACTCTCGGGAAGGAAACAGAATATTCGGCTCGTCAACATCAAAATCCCAAAGTCTCCAAGTTGTACGAATCGGGATAGTGTTGCCCCATTCCACACCATCTACTCTCCCAATTCTTCCGTGTACGTCTGTTGCGAAATAGTCAACCTCCCTGCCTCCCTGTCTCTCTCGTAATAGCACCCCGAGTACCACTTGAGCTCGCCCAACGACTTAACTGGAACAAGACGTCCGAGATACTTACCGAACTGATCACACCATTCCTTTTTCCCACGGCAAAAATATCGTCAACATGCACCACTAGGTGCATCACTACTTCCCCCCCTTCAACCAAACGAAAAACGCACGAATCAGCCAAGCACTGCACAAACCCCAAAGCCAAAAGACACTTCCTCAGTAATGCATACCACTGTCTGGATCCCTGTCTCAAACCATAAAGACTCTTGCTCAGCTTCACAACCTTTCCTGACAACGGACCACACCCTTCTGGCAATCGCATATAGACATCCTCGGCAAGATCTTCCCTCACAAAAGCCTGGTCTATATCAAAATGGCACAACTCTAGGTCATGTTCACACGCCAACGCAGCCAACAAACGGACGCTGGACGAAGCAACAGTAGGCGCGGACAAATCTCCAAAGTCTATGTACTCTCTCTGCATGTCACCGCTAGCTACAAGTCTTGCCTTCGCTTTCGTAGGCCAGCCAAATTGATCAACATTCCAATCAAAAATGAGCTTGCTACTAATCACGTTGTCTATTCGTTGCTACTCGTCAACAATTTCGAACGTCCCTGCTTTAACCAAACCGAACACCTCACGCTTAGCCGCGTCCATGAACTGTGCGCCATGCTCGATGTCACGCGCCTCTCTGAACGTCTTTGGTACGCGGAGGTCCTTGGCGTGGCAGAGGGGCATGTCAGGCCGCAGGTGAGAGGGGCGCATCTTGCGAAGAGCTGCGTCGACATCCTCCCGCGCGGCGAGTCGCGACATAAGGCCGAGCGGCACTCCCCATCCCGACGACCCAAGCGACCAATAGTTACCCCCGCTCTTCTCCCCGCCCGTGGTGTCGTATAGTGGTGCATCTTTGCTCTCCTCCACGCCCCCCGACCCCGCATGCTGCTTGCCTCCGCCCCCCAGCTCACCAGATCCGTGCCCCTGCAGGAGCACCCGTTTCGCGTTCAGGGCCCGCCGGTTGGCCAGCCGCGACAGCAGCACATCCTCCGATGCATGAGATAGGAGTCGTACCCCGTGGTCGAACGACGTCGCCTCCGGCAGCGGCGTAGGGACCGCTTCTTCCGGCACGCCTGAAAGCTGACGGCCCCCCGACCTGGTCCTTCCCGACACGCGCTCGTCGCGCCTCTCGCCTAGCATCCTCGTTGCATGGGGGGTGAGCGGCGAAGAATATCCTGCAGCGACCGGCTGCGGCTGTCTCCTTGTGTACGTCCGCGGGGGCGGTGTCGCCGCCGGTGATGGCGATGATGATGTCGTCGAGCCGGCGTCCTCGACGGAAGAGTGAGACCACTCCGGCATCGGCGAACATGCGGCAGGCGGTGTGTGAGAGCTGGGTGAGTGCGCAGGCGGCGGACTGGCAGAAGCGGGCGGCATAGCAGCCGGTCCGGGCGGCGGCGAGATGTGAGCGCTGGGTGAGTGCGCGGACGGCGGTGATGACGATTGCAGCGGTGGTGGCGGCCAGGTGGATGCTGCAGGCGGTTTACCTGCATTCGCAGGCGGGTTCGAGCGAGGGGTGTGAGCGCTGGGTGAGTGCGCGGGCGGCGGACCGGCAGCGGCGGGCGGCATACCAGACGGTCCGGTCGGCGGCGAGGTGTGAGCGCTGGGTGAGTGCCCGGGCGGCGGACCGGCAGCGGTGGGCGGCATAGCAGTCGGTCCGGGTGGCGGCGAGGTGTGAGCGTTGGGTGAGTGCGCGGGCGACGGACCGGCAGCGGCGGGCGGCATAGCAGTCGGTCCGGGTGGCGGCGAGGTGTAAGGGCTGGATGAGTGCGCGGGCAGCCGACCGGCAGCTGTGGGTGGCATACCAGTCGGTCCGGGCGCCGGCGAGGTGTGAGCGCTGGGTAAGTACTCGGGCGGCGGACCGGCAGTGGCGGGCGGCATACCAGTCGGTCCGGGCGGCGGCGAGGTGTGAGCGCTGGGTGAGTGCTCGGGCGGCGGACCGGCAGTGGCGGGCGGCGTCGAGGCAATCTCGAATGACACCCCCGGCGGCATGGGCGGTGCCGGCGCGGAAGGGACAGTACTGAACACCCCCCCCCCCCCGACTGTGGCAGCGGCGCCCATGTAACGTTGCTAGAGTAGCATACGCGCCCTGTGTCATCCCTGAGTACCTTCACACAGCTGTCGGCATTGTTGTCGCCCGCGTTGAGAAAGTAGCACGGCACTGCCTTGTCGTTCAGCTTCGACCTCCTCTCCCGGTACATGAAACCGTACTGAAAAAACGGCTTCACCAAGAAAGCACCCTTCTTGCCAGTGAACAGCTCCTGCGGCGACGCGCGACCGGGGTTTGAAGGGGACGCAGCCTCGTTGAGCTTCGGCGGGGCATCCTTCGCCGATTCCGCCCAGAGCTTGTCCCCGCGAGCATCCAAGCCGCGAACACACGAGAACCCCCCCGGCCCCAAGCGTCGCTCCGCGGCGCGGCGAGATGCCATGGCGATTTTGTTGCAACGCTGGATTGCATTTTCCACTACCCTATTGTATGGCTGCGCTCCGGGGGGGGAGTACTGCACGGCGATTCCCATGGTGGAGCAGAAGTCACGGAAGTCCTTGCTGGTCCAGAGCGAATCGCAGTCACCACGGACACTCCGTATCCTCGTCCCCGCCTTGTGGGCTAGGTCGACGATACCCCGCTTGAAGACGACCACGGCGTCAGACTTGCGACGCAGGGCGTAGTTCGCGATGTAGCCTGTTGCAGCATCGACAGCATAGAACATGTAGTGATTGCCGCCTATGGTGGTGGTGTACGGGCCGAACATGTCGATATGTAGGAGATCGCAAGGCGCCTTCCCCGCTCGTCCCTCGCTTCGCTTCGGCACGTCCGCTCGCGTACCCCTCGCCGGTATGCACATAGTGCAGGGTTCCATCCGTCCGGTGAGGGTGATCCCTCCCTGCCGAGCAGATTCCCTCAAAATACGTTCGGACAGGTGGCCGGCGCGGTCATGGAACACGTTAATATCGACTCGCTTGCGATCGTTGCCAACATGGAAAGGGTTTTTCCCGCGGCCCAAAATGGCCAGTGCACACTCTTCACTCTCTCTATCTTGCATCATACGGTCGAAAATGTCCCATTCTACGGCATACGCCTCAGTCTTCTCGTCAGAAATGCTCTGGGGTATATATATATCCATGCCGTACTTGATTCACAAGGAGTGGGGTGGGATGAAGCAGTCTCAAGCTCAAGCTCCAACTCCATTGGAGAAGCCATCACAACGCTCGAAGGTTGAACGAGGTTGTTTTTACTAAGAGGAACCGGGGGGGATATGCAGGCAACAGACACGAATGCAATCTGAATGCACTCTCACGCGAAGCACCAACCGCACCAACTGGCATCGGTGGGTTGCAAGCAGAGTACTCGGGGGCACTCTCATTCACTGCATTCACTGGCAACGGAGGAGGGGGGAATCGGGTGGCGTAGAGGGAGTCGTTCGCCGATCCCCGAAGGACGCGGAGCCTTCCCGCTTGTGTACCAGTGGGGTTTACAGAACAGGAGTTTTTGTGACGTACCTTCCAAATCGAGAAAAGGTTGAATTCAAGCCACGGAGTATATATCACATCTTGCACACACGCCACAACGTCCTCCGGGTTTCCGTGTTCATCTAGCTGGTGAAACACTAAATTGACGTCCCCGATTGCCTCGACTCTATTCAACCCTGAATCGCCTATCTGTATGTATTGGTCTGTTGGGTAGCGATTTTTGTACATGCCCTCTTTGTTGTTGGACATCATGGCACTAGCTCCCGAGTCCGCATCCCATTCCTCGCTACCATACGGCCTAGGTTGCCCCGGGGTACACCGAAGGGCGCTAGCAACACGTGTAATCAATGCTGGCTCAACACGTCCTACAACGCTACCACGCACCACACCATCACGATCTACAGCAACAGAATCACCAGACTCAGATTTGCCTGTTTTCACACTTTGTGCTATAAAGAGCTGCAGAGGAGCTCCGCTGGCTTGAGCTGCGCCGGGAGCCGGAAACGAGAGAGTTGCAGTAGCAGGGGTAGCAGAGGTAGACGTGGCAGGAGGCGTGCCCTCTTGTTGTTTTCGGTTTTGTTGGTGCTGCTGCTGCTGCTCGGGAGTCCCCAACTCTGCTGTCGGTGGTGGTGATGACCAGTGCCCTGCTGGCTCCCCCCCCCTCGAGTATCCCATGTACTTGTTCTCGTAGGGATAATCTGCCGCAAATGCGTGCCGCGGTGCGTTGGGAAACTTTCCAGGCGGCAAATTAGGCGAAAACTTCATCGACGAATTAGACGGAAAATTAGGCGGTGGCACCTGCCCGAAGCCCTCGCCCCTGCCTCGGTTGCGCCCGCCCGAATGATGATGGCGGTTGTGGTCACGTCCTCCGGGGAAGGTGTTCGCATATCCGCCAGGCCCGGGTCCGTGTCCTGGCGGCGGCGTTCTCTGCTGCTCCGGCATGTGGCCCCGACTCCAACGCGCACCCGAGTCGTTTGGGTACGGTTGATGAAAGGTGTTCGCATACCCGCCAGTCACGGGTCCGTGTCCTGGCGGCGGCATTATCTGCTGCTCCGGCGGGTGGCCCCGACTCCAACGCCCACCCGAGTCGTTTGGGTACGGCTTCTGTCGATATTTACCTTCCGCCCCGCGCCCTCTTCCGCGTCCGGCGTACGGCCCGAGTCCCCGCGTCTGCAGGTATTTGTGGAAATGACCTTAGTATCTGTCGAATTCTCGACGCATGACGATGCATTCGGGGGTGTTGTGGCCTTGCTCCTCGCCGTGATGCGCGCAGTAGGTGTACGTTCGGTCGCGCTCCCCATACCCCCGATCACCAGCATTCCTCCCACCCTGGTCGCCCTGACCCACGCCGGCTGCGGTCAGGGCATGCCTTGTCTCCTCTCTCTCTTCTACTGATCTCCCATTGTGCTCCAGCTCGTGAGCAGCTCTCCTGCGCAAATCCTCCATGGTACGACTCGAATGATCGGGAAGGAGAAGCACGTGGTCACTACATAGCTTGAAAGATGGTAGCATTCTACGGGCAATATGTTTGCACATAGATGCGTCTGGTCGCTTATCACCGTATGAATCTAGATTCATCCTTATGGCCTTTGCCCTACCGTAAAATGACATGATGCTCTATCCCTCTTTTTGCCTCAGTTCATTCTATTCATCCTCTTCTATTTCCCTCTCATGTTCACTTTTGACAGTGTAGTGAGACTCAAACACCCTCCACGTTTCTTGGGGTGACCCCGCAGCAAAAATCATTTCTTGGACTGGTTAGGCTGTGATTGTTGCGATCAGTTGTGACCATAGCTTGAGCGACTTATCCACTCTCTCCTTCCCAAAGTAACTCCTGAGTCGTGCCAGGTCTACATCCGGAACCCTCACTGGTATCGATTATCCCTTCAATACGTCCATCAACCCTTCAGCCGAGAACCAAGAAAGAACAGAATCTCGGAAAACACGAAAAGCTGATCCAACACTTTGCCCGCTCTCAAACTTTCCAGACCACGCAAGCATTTCATTTTTCTGACGAATTTCTATGGGTCTAGACTCGTACGTGCCTGCTGTTGGGGCGGTTTGCCCTCCCTCGTTGGTCATCTGCTGTACTTGGCGAAGGGCGTTGGCTAGGTCCGCGATCATGTTCGGTGAAGTTGCTGATGGATCTGCTGTTGTTTCATGGTGTTGTACATTGGCGGGGAAGAACTCGCGTCCCTCTCCTCCATGGTGTTGTGCATTGGCGGAGGAGGACTCGCGTCCCTCTGCCCCGTTGCCTACTCCGCCGGGAGGGGTGCTCAACCTTTCCCCCGACGAAGGTCTTGTGTCTGTTCTCCTCATTGGCGCTCAGCAACGCACAACCCACTCGTTCGTTGAAGATCGTTGACAATAGCGTGTGGAGTAGGTTGGTACGTGTGGCGCCCCGGTGGTGGTGTAGGTGGAGGAGAAAGGTGGCGTAATAGCCGGTGATCGGTAAACTACAAACTACTAACTAAGGCGGGTGTGATAACCCGATTTACGTGTGTGGTGAAGCGTGATAGCTCAGGTGTGATGACCCGGAAATGGAACTCGGTGCTGTGGCGTGATAGCCGGGATGTAAATACACCGGCGTGGTAGCCGTGCAGTGGTGAAGGCGTGATAGCCCTTGCAATATAGATGGGGCGTGGTAGCCCGTGGCGTGGTAGCCGTAGAAGAGACAGAGAAGACACAAGGTAGAGGCAAAAATAGAGTCGAAAAATAGAGTGATATTATTCGGGCACATAAAAACCCACAACACAAAATCCCGTTGTGGAAATCCATCCCACACATATGCGAAACCCCCAAAGTTCTCCGATCCATCTTTTCGACGGATTCTTGTTGGCAATCTGACAATGGAGTGAGTACGTCCAACATTTTATATGCTTTAAAGTCGAGGTGTATCCTCTAGTTGCTCGTCTGTATTGCCATCCATGTTGTGATTTTGCTGGGGCGGACTCTGGTTTTTTCCTTCTCTCTTTGGTGCCTGCTTGTAACTTTTGGGGGCGTACCTATTGTTTTTTTCTTCGCCGAACGATCTCCGCCAACCCCCCTGGTGTTGCTCCATTCCACGCGTTCCTTCCTGTCGCCAGTTTCATGTTCGTACGCTGAACGATCTCCGCCACCTTCCAGCTGTTGAGATTTTTAGCTTGTTCCTTCCGTTCACTTTTTTCATGTGTGGTCTCTTTGTCTGCGCTGAGTACCTGCTACCCGATACCGGCTTCACGTTGCGTTCCGTCCTTTATATTTACGTTTGAGCCATTCGTTTAGTTTTCATGTTTTTGTTGGTCTGTACTTTCCTGTGTTTAATAAAAAAACAAAAAATCAAGGACGTCAGCCGTGAGTTCGACGAATTTTAGGTCAATACTCATCTTTGCAAGCGGCGTTGTTGGCACTTGTGATATACTATATAGGTGAGTTTTTATTGGGAGGGTCCTATTTTTTGTTCACTATCATGGTAAGTGCTTTTTTTTTTTTTAGGTGAAGAAGTTTGAGCTAAATCTAACACCGCGTCTATTTTTGGTGTGTATTACTGTAGTTTCCACTATACTGTTCTATGACATGTATGGTAGGCGGTATATTTTGTTTTACCTGCCCCCCGGCTTTAATACCGAGATGAGCATGACTAGAGAATATTATTAGTTATCTTATAAGTTACTCATAATACAGCATTCGAGAATTAAAGTCGGCTACTCCCCCCCAAGAAAAAAATATAAAACTGTTGGAAACGAACCCACGGCTTCAAATTGATACGCTGTTACTCTAACATTCCATAAAAAAAATATTTTCAGGACGTCAGGTGTGAGTTCGGCGAATTTCCAGTCAGTACTCATATTTTGAAGCTGCTTGCTGGTACTTGTGCTATGCTATGTGGGTAATTTTGTTTTGGGAGGGGTCCTATTCTTTGATAAACATACGTTTTTCTCCACTACAATGATTGGTGTTGTTGGTGTTTTTACTTTAGGTGGGGCATTTTGAAGTTATCTAACATCATATCTATGTTTTTACTTTGCTTCTTCTGTAGTTTCCACTATATTGCTCTACCATATGTATGGTGGATGGTTTACGGGTGGATAGCTTGGTCAGGGTTGTTGGTACTTGTGGTTGAGTGCGTAGGTAATTTTTCTCTACCTGGGGGTGGTTTTATATTAGTATTATTGTATTTTTTTTTTCACTATAGTGGCGGGTTTTGGTACACATCGGGAGTATGAAGACAGTAATAGTGATCTAATAGATATCATGTAAAAGTTCCATCCTGAAAAAATATAAAGAAAAAAAGAAATAAAAAAATACAAAAAGTAAGAAAATTAAACCAAAAAAATATATACTGTCACCACAGCTTTTTATATGTACAAGTCCCACCCTAAAAAACAAATGTAAGAATGTCGGAACAGTCTGGAGTTTGGCGGAACGAAGAGGAAATATCGGAGAACCGGGTAGCATACGGGGGGGGGGGTGGTTCCAGGGGAAGGAATAGCGGAAAATAGGAGGACCTCAGCATCAACAACGTAGCGCACCAGCAGCACACCAGCAGCGAGTATCGGACACAACAACCGGTAGAGGAAGAAGGGAGTAGCGCCCACGCAGCAGCGACAGCAGCAGCAGTAGCAGTAGGGAGAACACGTCGGCAGGAGCATAGGGGTAGAGAGGTGGCACGGGGAGACACCAATCGCAATCTACATTTCTGGGCAGGAGAGTGCGACAGATGATGCAGCTTCAATGGAAACAGCAGCAGCAACACAGGAGGGCCAGCAGATTAGAAGGAAGGTCGTACGACAGGAGCGTAGGAGAACAGGGATACAGCAGGTAAAACAGTATTAATAGTAGTGTCATCGATCACAAGCTACTCAAGAACAGCACACATCGTGGTGAGCGCGTGTTGTATGGACTGCTGAGCATGAGAAGAGAAGAAACAACAAGAAGGAATGTTGTACAAGCGTGGTCGTATAGGGATGCCGAACGAGCAGGTTAACGCAGAGATTCAAGAGTACGGACATGTTTGCGACACCATGACGCATACCGAGAACAAACAGTTAGGCGAGTCCCGAATGTATGGGTAGCACAGCGATCTGTTCCCTGAAGCCATGCATTACATCAAAAGCCACTAGAGAAAACCCAAAACGTAAAAGGGAGCTAAATAAATTTCCGATTAGGGGGAGTTCGTATGAGACAGAGGCCGGGGAGGGACCCTCGGCAATTTGATATTTATCCCCAGGATTGTGTGTTGGATTGGCTGCTATTAATAGCTAGTCGAGGTCTTTATATTATTATAGACCGTGCACTACTCTGGTATATCATACCAGTAGGGTGCGGTATAGGACGGAAAACACCACGGAAAACAAATATAGGAACGTAATCATATAACATGGAAAGCCAGGTGATTGTATTTAATATTTACCGCAGCAGTGACGCGGTGACATTTACCTTCACTGGAACGAAACACGATATGACCACAGCCGCTACGCGTACTAACCACTAACGGCACTAGTCTACAGCCTCAGCATAGTACTGTTAATATTCTGGCCTTGCTGTGTTAATACTACTAGGATGCTACTATCACTACTACCGCTAATACTATTACGACTACTACTACCAGTACTAGTAGTACTGCTACACTACTACTGCTGCTGATGCTGCTATACTGCACTCTACTACTAACCCTAATTGCTATTATTCGGAGATTACGATACCACTTCATATACTGGTCAGACTATTAATAGCGGTGTAAAGTGTGACTGCTACGGAACGGATGAGACGGGTGGCAACGGGCGGGGAGGAGGGGGGTCGCTGGGGGGGGGGCACGAATATATACATGCGTACAAGTAGACATTTTCAAAACAGGAGATCAACGGCGCGGGGGGGGGAAGGGGTGGCGAGTTGAGGCAATGAATCTAGGAAGGACGGGGCGAGCAGGATAGAGTTCACGACCCGGCCGGGGGGGGACGGGGCAGCGGGGCCGCGAAAAGGAAAGAGGGGGGGGTGTGCGGCAACGGGGCCGCACACAACCAGGTCGGGAAAGAACGCGGCGACGGAGCCGCGCAGAGCAACCACATATTGACGTAAAGCGCGCGAAGAATTTTAGGGGAACAACAGAGGGGAAAACCAAAGGGGAACAGGAACAGGAAGAAAAATACGGAAAGGAAAGGGAAAGACAGTAGGTGACGAAGGGGATAAAGGAACACGGGGGATAGGGCGCGCGAGAGGAAGGGGGGAAGGAGGGTACGGGGAAAGAACCGGACAGGAACAGGAAGGAGAAGCTAGGGGTATCGGGGCGGGAAGGCCGCGAATAAGAAGTACCGAACAGGGAAAAGGGGGGAGCGACGGCGGCCAGGCCGCGAGCTCAAATAAACGGGGGGGTGCGCGGAGAAAGGGCCGTGAAAAGGAGGGGGAGGGGGCGTGTACGGCAACGAGACCGTACACGACCCGGCCGGGGGTAAGCACGGCAACGGGGCCGCGCAAAGAAAACGGGGGTGTGTGTGCGGCAACGGGGCCGCACACAATCAGGTAGGCAACGAACGTGGCGACGGGGCCGCGCAGGGCGACGGCGGCCAGGCCGCGGGTTTTAGCAAATAGGGGTGCGAGGCAAAGTGGCCACGCAAAACGTGTGGGGGGTGGTGTGCGGTAACGGGACCGTACACGACCCGGCCTGGGGAAAGCGCGGCAACGGGGCCGCGCAAATAAAGGGGGGGTGCGTGTGCAGCAACGGGGCTGCACACGACGATCAGTCCGGGAGGGGACGCGGCAACGGGGCCGCGCAGAGCGACGGCGGTGAGGCCGCGGGCTCAAACAAACGGGGGGTGCGCGACAAAGGGGTCGCGCACGTTCAGGCCGGGGGAAACGCGGCAACAGGGCCGCGAAATGAAAGGGGGTGGGAGTGGGCGGCGATGGGGCCGTACACGACCAAGGGGGGGGGGGGGAACGCGGCAACGGGGCCGCGCGGGAAAAAAAAGGAGGGGGGGCGTGGGCGGCAACGGGGCCGTTCACGACCTGGTCGGGGGGCGCGGCTACGGGAGGGCAAGAAAAGGGGGGGTTTGCGGCAACGGGGCCGTACACGACCTTGTCCAGGGTGGGATGCGGCAACGGGGCCGTTCACGACCTGGTCGGGGAGCGCGGCTACGGGGCCGCGCAAGAAAGGGGGGGTGCGCGGCAACGGGGCCGTTCACGACCTTGTCGGGGGTGGGATGCGGCAACGGGGCCGCGCAAGAAAGGGGGGGTGTGCGGCAACGGGGCCGTACACGACCTTGTTCAGGGTGGGATGCGGCAACGGGGCCGTTCACGACTTGGTCGGGGGGCGCGGCTACAGGGCCGCGCAAGAAAGGAGGGGGGTGCGGCAACGGGGCCGTACACGACCTTGTTCAGGGTGGGATGCGGCAACGGGGCCGTTCACGACTTGGTCGGGGGGCGCGGCTACAGGGCCGCGCAAGAAAGGGGGGGTGTGCGGCAACGGGGCCGTACACGACCTGGTCGGGGGTGGGATGCGGCAACGGGGCCGTGCAAGAAAGGGGGGGTGCGCGGCAACGGGGCCGTACACGACCTTGTCCAGGGTGGGATGCGGCAACGGGGCCGTTCACGACCTGGTCGGGGGGCGCGGCTACGGGGCCGCGCAAGAAAGGGGGGGTGTGCGGCAACGGGGCCGTACACGACCTTGTCGGGGGTGGGATGCGGCAACGGGGCCGTTCACGACTTGGTCGGGGGGGCGCGACCACGGGGCCGCGCAAGAAAGGGGGGGTGCGCGGCAACGGGGCCGTTCACGACCTTGTGGGGGGTGGGATGCGGCAACGGGGCCGCGCAAGAATGGGGGGGGGTGCGGCAACGGGGCCGTACACGACCTTGTTCAGGGTGGGATGCGGCAACGGGGCCGTTCACGACCTGGTCGGGGGGCGCGGCTACGGGGCCGCGCAAGAAAGGGGGGGTGTGCGGCAACGGGGCCGTACACGACCTTGTCGGGGGTGGGATGCGGCAACGGGGCCGTGCAAGAAAGGGGGGGTGTGCGGCAACGGGGCCGTACCCGACCTTGTCCGGGGTGGGATGCGGCAACGGGGCCGTTCACGACCTGGTCGGGGGGCGCGGCTACGGGGCCGCGCAAGAAAGGGGGGGGGTGCGGCAACGGGGCCGTACACGACCTTGTCGGGGGTGGGATGCGGCAACGGGGCCGTTCACGACCTGGTCGGGGGGGCGCGGCCACGGGGCCGCGCAAGAAAGGGGGGGTGCGCGGCAACGGGGCCGTTCACGACCTTGTGGGGGGTGGGATGCGGCAACGGGGCCGTGCAAGAAAGGGGGGGGGTGCGGCAACGGGGCCGTACACGACCTTGTCCGGGGTGGGATGCGGCAACGGGGCCGTTCACGCCTCGCCGGGGCGCGCGGCTACGGGGCCGCGCGAGAAAGGGGGGGTGTGCGGCAACGGGGCCGTACACGACCTTGTCGGGGGTGGGATGCGGCAACGGGGCCGTGCATGAAAGGGGGGGTGTGCGGCAACGGGGCCGTACACGACCTTGTCCGGGGTGGGATGCGGCAACGGGGCCGTTCACGACCTGGTCGGGAGGCGCGGCTACGGGGCCGCACAAGAAAGGGGGGGTGTGCGGCAACGGGGCCGTACATGACCTTGTCCGGGGTGGGATGCGGCAACGGGGCCGTACACGACCTTGTCGGGGGTGGGATGCGGCAACGGGGATGTGCAAGAAAGGGGAAGGCGTGCGACAACGGGGTCACGCACGAGCAGGTAGGGTGGCGACACGGCAACGGGGCCGAGCAAAAGGGTGGAGGGGGGGGGTGGGCAACGGGCCGTACACGACAAAACGGGGGAAGGAACGCGGGAACGGGGCCGCGTAAACTAGGGGGGGGGGGAAGGGGCGGCAACGGGACTGTACACGACCTGGTCGGGGTTGGGACGCGGCGGCGGGGCCGCTTAAGAAGGGGTGAAAGGTGTGCGGCAGCGTGGCCGTACTTCACCAGGATGGGGGGGGGAGGGGGGGGCAACGGGGCCGCGCAAAGAAGGAGGGGGGGCGGGGGGGGGGGGGTAGGGGCTGCAACAGGGTCGTACACGAATAAGCCGCCCGGGGGCGTGAACGTGGCATCGTGGGGGGGAAGGGGGGTGCAACAACGGGGTCGTAGACGACCAGGCACGGGAGATAATGCGGCAAGGAGGCCGCACAAATGAAGGGGGGGTGGGGGTGCGGTAACGGGGCTGTACACAACGAGGCTTGGGGGGGGGCGCCGAAAGGGGACCGCGCAAACAGGGGGGGGGGGGGGGGGGGAGGGGGGGGGGGGCAACTGGGTCGTTCACGAATTTGCCGGGGGTGGGGGGCACGACCTGGTCACGGAGGGGACGCAGCAACGGGGCCGCGCAAAAAGGAGGGAGAGGTGTGCGGCAGCGGGGCCATACACGACCTTGTCGGGGCTAGGACGTGACAACGGGGCCGCGCAACAAAGGGGGGGATACATGCGGCAACGGGGCCGTTCACGACCTGGTCAACGGGCGTGGCAACGGAGACGCGCAAGAAGTGGGGGAGGTGCGCGGCAACGGGTCCGTACACGAGCTTGTCGGGGGTGGGATGTGGCAATGGGGCCGCGCAAGAAGGGGGAAGAGGCGTGCGAAAACGGGGTCATGCACGACCAGGCGGGGGGGGGGGGCACGGCAAAGGGGCCGCGCAAACAAAGGGGGTGTGGGGGGGGGTGCGGCAACGGCCTGTACACGACCAAGCGGGGGAAGGAACGCGGAAACGGGGCCGCGTAAACTAGGAAGGGGGGGGCGGCAGCCGGGCCGTACACGACCGGGGGACGCGGCAAGGGGCCGCGCAAGGAGGGGAAGAGGTGTGCGGCAGTATGGCCGTACACGACCAGGGGGGGGCGGGGACGCGGCAACGGGGCCGTACACGACACAGCAGGGGGGGAATGTGACAACGAACCGCGCAAGAAGGGGACGAGGGGGGGGGGTGCGGAAACTGGGACGTACACGCCCAGACGAGGGGAGAACGCGGCAGAGGGGCCACACAGAACGGGGAACCACGAGGCAAAGAAAAGGGGGCTGAGGGGCGACGAGAGAGAACGACCAGGACGGGGAAAGGGCAGAGAAAGGGGTCGCGCAAAGAGAAAGGGGGGGAGTGAGCGGCAACGGGACCGCACACGCTCATGGAAGGTGAGCCTGCGGCAACGGGGCCCAAGGGGTGAGGCGTGGAAAGGGAGCCATTTGGGAGAGAGGAGGGAAAGAGCGCAGCAACGGAACCGCGCACGAGCTGCATAAGGCAGAACGGGAGGTGCCCCTACTGTGGAGGGGTGCTATGGAGCGCCTGGGGAAGACAGGGGGAAGACGCAGATGAAAGGAGATCGACGGTTGGGGGTCGTGGCTGGTGCGGGGGGAGAGATGTGGATAAATATAGGAGTGGGCTTGGGGAAGGTGGGGTGGGCGTTGGGAAGGGTGCCGTGGCTTCTGCAGCTGAGCAAGCTGCATCTGAATGGGCGAGAGAAAGGGGGGAGAGGGGGGGACGGTTCGTGACGCGATTCAAGATGGACCTAGCGGAATTGGGGGAAGAGGTGGGGACGCAAGCGCTGAGGATGAAGCGGAGGGTGAACACGTGGCCGACGGCGGAAGAGGCCGGGCCTCTACCAGTACCGGGGTTCAAAGCAACGCGGGCGTGGCTGGACATGGCGCCCCTATACATGGATGGGAGGGTGCGAGGGCTGGGGGAGGGAGAAAGGGGGGGGGGGGGGGGGGGGCGAAGAGGGCAACCGGCGGGGGCAAGCGGGGCGGGGGGGAAGGGTGTAGGAGGAGAATGCAAAGGAGTGGCGGTTAACTTTATCACGAGCAGTGGGGCGGCTGTCTCTGCCGCTGCAGCACTTCAGGATCCAGGGAGTGAAGAAAGGAATCAGGAGGGCGCATGCGGAGGCGAGGAACCAGGCATGGGTAAGGAGGCCGCTGACGTGGTAGATGATCAGAGTGTTGGAGGAGAGTATCGGCGCGTGGGGGGTAGGGGGGAGGATCGTGGGGATCGAGCTGGCACTGACGTATCAGCTGCTGCTGAAGGCCTCGGAAGTATTCGCGGAGGAAGAGGAAAGGTGCATGAGGTTTACTGCTTGAGTCGGGGGGATGTGGCTTTCTTCGAGAAAGGGGTGCAGCTGGGACCGGGAGGGAAGGAAGCCGCGGATACGGTGGGGGTCCGTTTCAAGGGGGGGGAAGGGAGACCAGGGGAGACAAGGCGCGGTAGCCGTGAGAACTAAAGGATCTGGGGGGGGTCGGGGGCGGGTGGAAGGGAACGTAGTGGATCTGATGGCGGAGCTAGTAGGCTACTACGCGAGGACGGTTCCGGGGGGGGGGAAACGCCCCGCCGATGACATACAGTAGCGGGGGAAGATGGAAGGTATGGACGAAAGGGCAACCGATGATTTGCTTAAGGAGCGGGTGGAGAGAGTGGGGAGGAAATGGAAGAAGCAAGGGAAGGGGGCAGTGGGAGAGCTGGTTCCAGATGAATTCGCGCTGCACTCCCGAAGGA
Organism: Undaria pinnatifida; assembly: GCA_012845835.1. Classification (NCBI taxonomy): domain Eukaryota; class Phaeophyceae; order Laminariales; family Alariaceae; genus Undaria; species Undaria pinnatifida. Next base: position 24,904,906 of record JABAKD010000016.1, on the reverse strand, counting down.
TAGGGGGAGCGACAAGGCTGGCGGAGATGGGAACATAGCCGTGGGTGATCAAGATAGAAGGAACGTTGGCGGCGCAGGCATTTATGGGGTACGTGAGATCGAATATGGAATACCTCATTTGGGTGTCAAGGATATCGGTAGGGAGGTCAGGAGCGCCGGGCAGATAGCCGGGGCAAGGGACGAGATGGGGGGGGGGGGGGCGGGGGCGAGGGTAGAATAGCGTAGGCGCGGGCGTAGAACGCGGCTTCCGAATGGGCTTCTGGTTGTTGAGGTTATCTGTCGGGAAGGAGGGCAGGTCAGCCGCGTACAATAGCCGGGAGAGGGAGCGGGGGAGGGAGAGGGGGGCAGGGAAAACCGGACGAGGGTGAGCCGTCAGTTTCCACCCCCCCCCCCCTGTACAAGTCCCACCCTAAAAAACAACGGGAGTCGGTGAGCCTCGAACCCATGGTTCTAAATTATAACGTTGTCACCTCAACATAAAAACTCCTACCGCAAAAAAACAAAAACAGGAGTCAGTGAGCGTCGAACCCACGATTCTAAAGTATAAGACTACACTGTCACCCTAATAATATGAAAAATCCCACCCCCCCTCCAACAAAAAAATATAATGTTTTCTGGTGGGAGTCTGGTATTCTTACGAGTAGTAATACCCTGTGCCCCAAGGGGTAGGGGCGATTTATTAAAACAATAAATATTGCATACCAGGTATGAAATATGATGCGTCAGAACGATTTATAATGCACCTAACGCGAAGAACGTCACGTCATCGCCACACGTTGTACGTATTTCTCTTGACGTTTACTCGTTTTTTTCTGTGTGCATGACCGCAACCACCCCTGCTCAAATTCCGGTTGTTATGCCGCGTTTGTGAGGGGGAAGGAAGCGAAAACGTGCGTTTTTGGGGCCTCCGGCGGCGCCTCCAGCGGGCTCTCTTCACAAGCGGAGGGGTGGATATTGGCCGAGCTACGCTTGGCCTCTTCGTTTCACTCGGCGTTACTCGCTTCTCTCGGCCAGTATATACTGCTGTAGTCCAGCAAACTCATTGTTTTTTCCGCAGTATAGACCGCAGTATAGACTACGAGTAATCAATACTGACTGAGTCAGCCAGTGCCCAGCCCCACTATGATCCCGAATGGTTGTCCATAGCCCGGGCAGGTGACACCATGATCGATGACATATTCATTCAGTAATAGACCAGGGTGCACCTTCATAAAAGCCAAGTCAACAGCATAGATAGGCACCATAATGATCATTGCTAGTACTCATCATAATAAACGGAAATAACACACCTACGTATAATATAATAACACTTACCATTATAGTGAACAAAAAATAGGACACCTCCCAATCAAAAATCACCCATATATTAATAGTATATTACGAGTACCAACAACGCAGCTTGCAAAGATGAGTGTTGATATGACATTCGTCGAACTCACGGCTGACGTACTTGAAAATTTGTTATAAAATATAGTCAACAGCGTTACCGATAAAACGACACCACGCATATATATTTCGCTCCCAATCACCTCATAGTTTCTCTTTGAAATAATCGCCATCATCTGCGTTTGGGATGAAGGCAAAGAAAAAAATCCCGTCGGTGCCGCTGTGGTCGTATCATCACGGCGTACATAGAACGGTTGGAAAGATTTTGTTAGGGAGTTCACGTAACAAAGTTGTCGCTTCTTGTGGGCTCTTGAGATACGAACGGGAAGGTCCTTATGGCCAATGGCGTGGCACTTCCCTGTGTGCTGTGCAACGAACTACTGCATTGTGGACAAACGCCCTCTGATCGTACGAGGAGAAGTTCTCGGAGATTATACCACCGGGCCCGCGGTCGCACAAGTTTGTACAATTCAATTGACTTGGGTAAGGTCCGCTTACTGCCTAAATCGTGCCCAATTTGCTTTTCAGAGGCCGGAAAACAGTGCTTCGCGTGTTGGTGTTGGACACCAGCCGAAAGCATCGGACGATACTACAGCAGCTAGAGGAGCTCGAGCGCAGGGCGCTGGCGGGGTTCATTCGGCATGTTGCGGCAACCCGAGAGGTTGAAGGCCGTGCAGGCGCCTTGTTGAAGCCGGAAAGCAAGGTGGCGATCGGGGGAGATAGACCACCGAGGTTGGGTAGTGATGTTGTTACCTTCAAAGATATGTGCGAAGTTTTAGTTGTTTACTTGGAGTACGAGTAGCAGATGCATATCGCAAACCATGATGGAAGAGACCGGATGCTCGCGAGGAAACCAGACTTGGCAAATGAGGTGACCCATATGATGGTTCTACGATGGCAAGCCCTGGGTCGACCTCTCCAAGGAGGAGGTGATGCAAGGGCTCAGAGCGTTTACTGGCGTTGCTATGCAGCAGACGAGTAACGAGGATTGTAGCCACCAGATATTCCGCGTGCTGAAGACGGATGCGAACGTGCCGATAGATAGCAGGGTGATCATGCAAAAACGTGACTTGCGGAAATAGCTTGCTTATAGCAGGCTCATGGAGGTGGTAAAGCCCGACGGTGAGCAGTACACTGCAAAGCATGACAAAGGTGCCGGTTGAAGCAATAGCGGCAGGAACCAACCCGCTCGAGTTCTGCCGGAAGATGGAAAAAAAGATTAGCTTCGATATATAGATAGCAGCGCATGATCCTGAAGCACTGTTCAGCATAATTGCCAAGCAGCAACGGGACCAAGCTGTAATTGAGGCCAACGATACTGAATGTCGGGAAACGGGGAAACGGCGTGACGCTGGGTCCGTGGCTGCTGTGGGGACCAAGCCGCAAGGAAGTGTTGCTGATGAGCACGACTCACGTGAGAGTGACAAGGCCGCTGGTGTAAAAGCAGAACGGAACCGTCGGTGCGACAGCAACGAGTGTTTGTGTGTGTGGCAAGCAACGTCACAGGCAACGGGACTGCCCCCACAGCCGGCAGGGTAAGGCGGGAAAAGGCGTTCATGGCCGGAGCCACGGCCAGACCCCCGTCTCTACAGCAGCAGCAATCCACAAACGATCCCGCTCAGCATTCCCAGAGCAAGACCACCGGGATGGCTCCTGCGTCTGCCCCCCCTCGAACGAGCGCGTACAAGACCGCCTCAAAAAAGGTGGTTATGGAGACCGAACCTACTGCGCCCGAACCATATATGCAGAATGACAACGACTACGTATATATACGCGTGCCGCGGGTGAAGATGGTGCCAGTGGACAACGGGCTCAACGAGACGGTGCAGCACCAGGTGTCCCAGAGCGCTGGCCACAGAATGCAGCGCCAGTTCTTCACTCTGTTCCGGTGCAGCTGCCGGCACCCACGTCGCAACCGTCGTGTGGGGATTTTCCAGCACAATTTCATATCCTCGTGTTTCAGTTTTTCAGCCTGGTGGAAGTGGTGATAAGAGCATGGATACGGTGGAGACCGAACCGCACTTGGAGATCCTGATGCAGCATGTCGCGGGGCGTCTCGCGATTCCCGGTGGTTCCGCGGCTATTGAGGTCAACGTACTCATGGATTCTGGCTCAGGCATCAGAGCAATGTCGGAAGAGCTGGTGGAGACCCTGCCGGGACAGAGGGATAACCCAAACAACGACAATGCGGCGTTTGTTGGGCATGCGCGTGTGGTGACGTCTTTGGGTCAGGAGTGTGATATTGAGACGCAATCGTGTCCGCTCCACTTAACAGTCGAAACTCCATGGGGACCAGTCCGGCTTATCATGCCGTTTATCGTGCTCCCTGGGGGAGGGGGTGTGGTTATCACCGGGCAGAAGACGCTTAGAAAGAAACTCGCCATCGACATCATGCCGCAGCTCAAGGCCTCTGTACTGAAGGCACAAGGGCGTCAGCATGAAGCTGGGATGAAAGTTTCAGCTCGTTCTGTGGGCAAGCTCAACGATGGTGCTGTGCTGCGAGCGGCGACGGCTGTTACAGCGTTCGTGCCGGGCGTGAACGCGCCAGGCGACGTCGACGATGAGGTCCCATTGACGCTGCCGTCCCAACGATCCATGGTATTCCAGGATTCCGAGGTGGAGGTCCGGGAGTCTGTGGGCGTGTTGTAGACGGCTGTCGATAACGCTGTTGACCATGGGCCCCCGCCGGAATGTGGCAACATGCTGCACGATATCGTTTTTCGCACGCACTTTGACGCGTTATGTCGGGCGTTATTGTGAGACCCATCTGCACGTAAGAAGACTGCAGCAGTCCGGCTTCATTTAGGTGCAAGTGTGGTGCAGGCGAAGCCCCCACCTGATCGTAATCGCCTGCCGTGGAGTGCGGCAGAGTTGAGACTATCGCTCGGTGGTGACGACGCGTTCGTCGTCAAGGTGGCCTGGGCAGGGCCGGAGGACGCCGGTATCACCTGGGAAACGAAGTCGCGCGTGAGTCAATGTAAGGTAGCCCCCCTACCTTCTCTTTAACGAAACCGCCGATTTTGAAACCAGCCCACGGCCGTATCTCCTTAAATACGGCGCCCTTTGCCACCCCGACGTCATCGGTCGATAACCGTTTGCAAACAAGAACATATGTGAAGATATACTCTCCCTATCATCCTTCCTGGTATCAAACAGCCAGGAGACGTTCGTTAAAGAAATCGCTGGTTTTTGGGCGGAGCTAACGTAGAATCAATCGCGGTTTTGATGGCGCTGCAAAAAATGTCAAGACGCTGCGGCTGAAGATCAAGCAGACCCTGACGCTCGTGCAGCGGCATGAGCTGCGTTTGTGGTCATGTTGTCGTCGTTTGGGGGGGGTCCCGAATTCTGAGTTGCTGATGTTCGGGTTCAACTGAATTTTTAATTTCTAGTTTTCCTGACATGGAGTTTCTGCGTAGGACGCTGATAGCACCTGACGCAGCCATATCTGGCCGTTCATCGCTGAGGCTGTGAGTGGACAGAGCACGTTTGGGGTGGGTGCTTCCGTTTTGCAGGTGGCTATTGTACTGGAGTGTGTGGTTTGGGTTTCGGCATGGTTGCATCCGGCATTGGAGGTGTCATGCGTGCTTGAATATGCCCGTGTGATGGCGCCGCCGCTGAACAATCGTTCATCACGGTCAGTAAACGCGGTAGATCGTAGGTTCTGGTGAAACTGGCCGGGATGGTGGATTTGACCGTTGCCCACCAGTACGGATAACAAAATGTTTCAAACATACTCGGTCTGAGCCAACTTGTGGTTGGTAGCCTGAGATGGGCTGTTGGAAGGTGCTTTACTGCTGTGGTCGAACCGTTGGGCGCTTTACCGCACATAGAATGGTAAGATATGATTACTCAGGGCGTTCCACTGTCAATATTGGCGTTTCTTGTGAGCTCTCGAGATACGAACGGGAAGGTCCATGGCCGATGACATGGTAGTTCCCCGTGTCGTAACGAACAAACTAATGTATTGTGGACAAACGCACTCCGACTCTACAAGGGAAGTCCTCGGAGCTGATACCACCGGGCCCGCGGTCGAGCTAGTCCGCACGCATCCACCTCCCCCTCCGCGTCCCATAAAATATACCTGGTAGATATAATTGGACTCGGTTGGCACCGACGCTGCAAAACATTGTATATTTTGGGGTTGGCGTTGGTTGGCAACGACGCCAGACAACATGCCAATCACTGCGTGAGTTAGACAACCAGGGTACCGTTGGCTTGTTTGTGTGTTTGTTTGTTTGCTTTTTTGCGGTCACCATTATGATTGTCTATTAGATCATATAGTGCGAGTTGGAGAACCCTACGTCCGCACAAGGGCAATGATCGCATCAGGTAGTGTGAATGTGGTGAGGTACCCACGAGGTAGATACGTAGTAATACCCAAGGCTGTTTCTAGAGTGGCCACACAAGTAAACGAAGTATCTCACTGGCGATGCCATCCATGAGCTAGAAAGTAGGCACGGTGTGCCGAAGTCGATCATACGAGAGGTTCTTGAAAGGATGCAGTTCGTCCTTCATGCGACTCGCCGAACTTTGCACGGCGCTTCGCGCTTTGTGCAAGCAATGTCTGCCTAGTTGGTGAAAACCCGACGTTCTCCGTCCTGGGACAATAAGGATGCGAGGGTTTATGGCCATACGATCACGGCCATGCACAAACTGCGTACACCCCCCACCCTCTCCTACCCCCTGCGCCACACCATATAATCAAAACCTGCCAGAGTAATTAACACTACCCGACACTCGCCCGACAGGTGATGTCGTCTCTTCATTTTTTTAGGTATCCTTGCAGTAGCTCCAATTCACTTATACAATCTTCAAATTTCAATGATCTACCCCCCTCGCCCTCCCCAGTGCCCCTACGATCGCCTACTAGCATCACGCGTGCAGTAAGCTCCTGTTCACCTATGCGACACCTGTTCCCCCTGTACTCGCCCAGTAGTACCATTGATCTCGCTGGAGTAGTCACACCAGAAAAAAAAAGTAATTTAATGGTCGCTGTTATCAAGCATCAAGAAAGTAGGCATAAGGAGCCGAACTCCGTCTCACGAGCGGTTTTCGGGAGGATGCAGTTCACCCTTCGTGCGACTTGCTGAATACCTCACGGCTTCACGCTTGGTGCAAGCAATGTCTGCCTGGTTGGTGAGAACCCGATGTGCTCCGTCTAGTAGGTATGCGAGGGTCCATAGCCATGCGACTGCGGCTATGCACAAGTTAAGCGCCCCCTCCCCCCCCTACCCTCCCCACCTTGAATTCCCTCTCCTTTCCCTTGCCGGTCATACTTATACGACTACGTATACGAGGTATGCATAATATAATGGTGCATTCCATAGCCGTCAAATTATGTGCTGCTCAAAACTGGTAATGTAGTTTCCGTGCACAGATTGATTGATTGACATCAACCTGATGAACCTCTGGTACAAACTGTTGTTCTAAGGGGAGTGGATAACCGACATCCGTTGCTGAGGACACACACCTAAAGGTATATGCGTGACTGAAGTATCACACACAGCTTGCAACGATGAGTTTCCAAGAAATGTTCGATGTGTGACAGCTGGAGTTATGTACTATTTTGATGTTTGGTGATACCCTTGCTCGTTTTCTTGTTGCCTCGTTATTTGTTTTCCTCCCATGTTTCCCGCTGCAGATTTGCACGTTATTTGTTGGTTTCTTCTTGGTGGCATGCAGTGTAGTCGGTTTCAGCTGCGGCTGTGGGTCTTGAACGTCGACATTATTTTCCGCCTGGTACGTATGGGCCACTATTGGCCTGGTACGAACGTACACTTAATTCTTACGGAGTATTTGACTTGAATCGTTTTCGTGGCGGGTGTACGACTTGCTTGAGATATTATATTAACGTGCATTCTTTTATAGATTGTTGAACTTTGTCCTCGGGTATTCTTCCACTCCAGACTGAGTGTGTCTGGTTACCATGGACTCATATTTGCGAGGTAACAACAACTCCAACCAAGGGGGCAATCTCACGTAGGCAACTGGTTCACTTGCCAGAGTGCTAGCTAGTACCGATGCCAACAGGCGGACAGAAAGACATTCAGCCATTTTATTCTGCGCACGGAAACAATGTAATGACCCGTACCCGCGCACAGACTGACTAAGATCACGCTGTTGACTCTGATAGCTACACTGCAGTTGCAAGGGGAGTCGCCGACCTATATCCTTAATGAGGACAAACAACCCGTACTACGCGCGATCGGAGTATCACACACAGCGTGCAAAGATGAGTTTCGACGATATGTTGGATCTCACAGCTGGCGTGTTTTTTCATTTTTATAATAACCCGTACCCGTGTGCACGTGCTCATGACACGATACATGGCGAACACCGATCGGTCGACATAGCGTCATGCTGTCTGTCATCATAAGATTGCCGAGTGATGCCGTTGATCAAACTGCAGCATTTTACCGCATACATCGCTCTTAGAGGGCGCATTTCTTTCCGGAATGCAGCCGCATTCACCTCCATCCCGGAGATTGTAGCGTATGAGGCCTGGAACCAATTACTGACTACATGGAGCGAACACGGGAAGTGTCTCCCCTTGCGCTTATACCTCCTTTGCCCTTTCTGTATCATCTAAGATAGGGACTGACGAGGCAACTCTCGCCGCCGGAGAGATGCCTTCGGACGCTTGCGAATGCATCAGCGACGCTCTTGCTGACCCAGGAGGCATACGTGGCGAGTTCGGGCTGGAAAGTGCCCAAACGACTCTAATATGACGAGCTTTTGATGTCAAGTGAAAACATACTCACGAAGCTAACGAGTTGATTCGTCAAGTACGTGTTCGTATGACCTTAAACCTGGCGTGTGGCAACAGTAAGTCAGATGTTACGTCACGTAGACGTTTGATTCCGTCTGGCAGAGCAATGAAACCGCTACATGCCATCCTGCAGCCGGCTTGGGAGTATGTGGTATAGCATGTAGGTTCGCACAGTGTCCAGATGACGACGAAAACAAGATTTACTGCTGTGGTCATGAAACATTGAGACCGTCGATCACAATACAACAGTATTCGCTCGGAGTCGCCTTTGGCGTCGTTGTCATGGGCGAGATCAAGCTGACCCTGCTACTGTCTCTGCTACGTAGCCATTGAATTATGTACGGTGGTTTACTGAATGCGTATGTTTCTCCTTTTGCTGCCAATTCACGTCTCTGTCTTTACCCCCAACATGTAGCTTGCGCGACTGACCAAGACTGCACTGGCGAACTTTACTGCAAGGCGGACGGCAAGTGCTCAAGTATGTCAAGAATACAACATCGCCTATTAATAGTACCGAAGGGTCCACATGCAGGGGTTCTTGATGCAAACGCTGCAAATGAAACGATACCGTTACGTTGCACGCAAAGTTTTCCCGCCCGCTTTGATTAATCATGACTCATTTCGGGCGTTCTACACCAACAATAAGTAACGGGGAACAAGTAAGCTGCGGGTGTTTTGTCACCACCTGTAGGGCATGAGCGGGAGGTGCTACAACCGCAAACTGTACCAATGGTAGTCGCAGTTAGCTGCAAACACTCTTGCTTGATTGTGTTAAAGAGTCTCCTGTAAATGTTTCTTCGCTCGCCCTACGAATACCTCAATTTCCTGAATATCAGCTGAGGGCGTCGGGGCGGTCGCGGGCGGCACTGCAGCCGGCGACGTGTCCGGAAAAAACCGTGAGGCAGTTTCCTCTCTCGAAAATATCCCTGAGATGTACTTGGTGTACTCGTGGATGCGATGCCTCTGCTGTGTCGAGGCTGATCTTGCTCCTTGAACACAATTCCAAAATTCCTGCGCACTCGATGAAGTGCAGATCCTTACCTCGAACTTATCGGAAACGCTTGGCAAACTCAGCGGGATACCGTTGTGTGGTGCCAGTAGATACATAAATTAATGCGTGACGCTAATGACCTGAAATACTGACACATCTTGAGGCTCTGTCTCAGTGCTTAGAGTTGCAGAGATGTCACCAAAGTGTCTGTTAGGATCAGTCTTGAAGAAGAAAAAATATAGGTTATAAGTGGCGCTTATGTGACTAAAACATGGAAACGAAGGAGAGAAGTAGAAAAGTAGGAGAGGAGAAGGTGTAGGGAGTGATCAATGTGGGGTTTACCGGCACCCGATCAATACCGCGCAATGCCCATATTACGAGCAGATGTACTCTACGGGTTGTACTTTCCGACACACCGTCATATAGTAACGTTCCTCGCAACATCCCTTGCAACGTTCCCTGGTACTTATGGTGGAAAGTTAGGAACCCAAAGTTAGAAACACACCGATGGGAACTAGCAAACGAGATTCCCCGCAAATTAGAGTGTTTGCGAAAATACGTTTCTAAAAATTTACTTGCCTTCCGCTAAAAAAAGTAAATTGCCTTCCCACCGAGTTTTTGGTGTGTTTGCGCTAGCGGTAAACAAAATCCTGCAGGCGACGCCTCCGAAATTTAGAAGGGAAACGGGGATGTGCGCGATTGTAATATACGTACGAGTACAGCAGCAGCAGTGCGAGTTACTGCTCTATAGTACTATACGAAACGAGTACTCGTTGTACGTACTCCAGTCTCGAGCCTCTCGTTTCAGGTGCAGCAAGCAGTACCTGGAACACGGTACATGCAAGCACCCAACAGACTACAAATTAGAGGTATGGCGGTCTGTCTCGCGCGTAAAAACACCTTGTGAGCAGGGACTACCTCATTGCACGTGCTACAAGCAGAGCAACGCCTTCCTCATGCGACGGAAGGGAAGGCGAAGCGCAGTTTCCCCACGTAACGTGGACCTGTTATTGCGAAGCACCACCCTGCGAAGAATCTGCACGCAGCTGTTTAGGGCAGAGGAGTTTCCGCTCCTCTGCCCTAAACCAAAAGTCATGCCACGCTTCAGTCGCGGTGATGTTGGAGAAGCGCGGTGGCTGCTGTCGCACAGATGGACCGATACGAGTCCTATCTTGCCAGATGCGGCACACGATAGCCGCAATCAAGGCGCGTGGTGTCGCTCTCTGCGTTGAGGCTCCTCTCCGCGTGCGTGCGTTCGACTCCGCCAGCTGCGAGAAGTTCACCACAGCTTGCAGCAAGCGCTGGTCACGGACGCAGAGGGCAGCAACAGACGGTTCATCACCGGCCTGCTGCATATCTCTGATGTTACGCCTGTGCGTCGTGCTCAAGGTACTACCCTCTCCATCCTCCGTGCGTTCGTTGCTTGTACTGCTGCTGTGCAAACAGCGGTGCTTGTCCTGTTTGCCCCGTGGTTGGGGCGCTATAGACCCTTGCAGAGGCGTTCTGCCTCGGACAAATGATCGGTGTATTGTAGGCCAATGAAACAGAGAGACAAAATTTACCGTAACTTTTGATCAAAACCTACCTTCGACAAAGTACATTTTTGCCTTTTTTTCAAAAATTTACCGCAAATATTGCCTTCGGGACAATTTTTGAAAAAGTAAATTTCTAAAAACGTACTTTCGCAAACACTCTATTATAAGACCTAAAATACACTCCCGCTGTGAGATCGAAGATTTTGCCGAAACTCATATTTGCACGCTGTGTGTGATACTCCGATCGCGCGTATTACGGGTTGTGTGTCCTCATTAAGGATATAGGTCGGCGACTCCCCTCACAACTACAGTGTAGCTATCAGGGTCAACAGAGTGATGTTAGGCAGTCTGTGCGCGGAAACTATAAAACCCGTTTCTGAGGGGGACAAAATCTGACAGCTGTGAAGGGAAATGTATCTTTTTCTCAAGTGAATCTTGTAAGTCGAATAACCGGTGAGGGGGGTGAGGCGGAGTTTTGAAGGACGCGGGGGCCTGATTTTGATCACAAGGGAGCGGAGGTGGGGGGGGTGGGGAGGGGGGGGGGATGGGCGTGGCAGCTCAATTTGTGCGTGGAAACTATTAATCCTTCAAGGGGATACATTTGACGGTTTTGGAAAGAATGCACCAGCTTATCATTGGGCGGGAGGGGGGCAGCACAATCTGTGGGTGGAAACTACACATTCTTTTAAGGGGATAAAAAAGACGGATTTTGGAAAGAATGCACCAGTTTATCATGTATATCCTGTAAGCCGTACAACCAGTGAGTAGAGGGCGGAGTGCTCGAGGGGGTTGGGGATGGGGGGAGGGGTGGGGAGGTGGGGGGGGGGAGGTGGGGTGGGGCGCTTCAGGTCGCATAGATGTAGGGGTTTGTTTTACGCGTGGTGAATCCTGTAAGTCGAATAACCGGTGAGGGGAGGGCGGAGTTTTTAAGGACGTGGGGGCCTGGTTTTGATCAGAATGGAGCGGGGGTGGGGGGGGTGGGGAGGGGGGGGGGGGTGGGCGGGGCAGCTCAATTTGTGCGTGGAAACTATTAATCCTTCAATGGGATAAATCTGACGGTTTTGGAAATAATTCACCAGTTTATCATTGGGCGGGAGGGGGGCAGCACAATCTGTGCGTGGGAACTACACATTTTTTTAAGGGGATAAAAAAGACGGATTTTGGAAATAATGCACCAGTTTATCATGTATATCCTGTAAGCCGTACAACCAGTGAGTAGAGGGCGGAGTGCTCAAGGGGGTGGGGATGGGGGGGGGGTGGGGAGGTGGGGGGCGGGGGGTGGGGGGGGGGAGGGGGTGGGCTTCAGGTCGCATAGATGTAGGGGTTTGCTGTACGCGTGGTGCTAGGCCTAGGCGATGGTGCCGGTGGTGGGGAAGGAGGCGGCGTTGGGGGCGGGGTGTGTGTGTGGGAATTGCAGCAGCGGCATGGATGGCTCTAGATAGATAACGAGGTGATATCCAGTGCGTGGAAGCGTTTATTTCTCTGGCGAATTTCGAAATTGGGTGGGGCGTTTGAGCAAGAGAGAGCGGGAAAAAGAAAAGGGGGGGGGAGCGGGAGGGGTAGAACGGGTTTTCAAGAGGTTCAGGTCACATATAATGTAAAAATACACTTTAGCTGTGAGATCAAATATGTGGACTAAACTCGTTATTGCAAGATTGTGTGTGATACTCTGACCGCGCGTATTAAACATAAATGTAGGGGCTTGCTATACGCGTGGTGCTAGGTGTAGGCAATCGTGCGGGTGGTGGGGAAAGAGTGGGCGGTTGAGGAGGTGGGGGGGAATGAATGAAAGCTACGTCATACATGGTTGTATTTCTCTGCATTTAGACAAAAACATTTATTGTACTCATGGCAGTGACTACGAATCAAATAGATACTAGTGGACCGCAGAGTCCATATTACAATACACTGGTAGTCACCATGAAGGCAGTGGATTGTGTGGTTAGTCGCTCCGTAGCGCGTTTCTCTGTTGGCGAGTCACTTCATTGTTGACCAATGAATAGCTGACAACTAATTTAGTGGTTGATGTGCTATTCGTTTGTTTGATGGCTGGTTTGTGGTACAAATCAACTCAGCCGGTGACAAACGAATATACTACCCGGTGGAAACGCGTATGTGTGTCACCTATATTCGCAGCTATCAACATGGGTCCAGAGTAGCCTACAAAAACCTCACAGCAGTGAAACAGTATCAAAATCTTCAGCAAGCTGTGCGTGCCTTCTTCAAGGTTTACGTGGATTGCACTTGGTCTTGGACAGGCGCTGTCCTCGTGTTTCAGGCCTCGATTGCTAGATTGATCGAACTATTCACTTCTTGGTTATCACCATCCGCAGCTTAATTTTATATCTGGGCCAACGCCTGCAAGATCTCGTAAGTTTTGAGCCAATGGAAGGGCTCAAAGCATGCGACATGTACGAACGACAATTCGGAAACTGTGTCATAACCGAGTACATGGTATCGAATGCCCTCCATCCCTCGGATGCTGCGTGACGCTACTAACTAGTGCTCGTCGTGACTAGCCAGTCGTGACTAGTAATAGCTAGTCGTGACCTATGTATGACAAGGGTGCAACCGAGACGCACACTGCAGCGGAACCAGGTGTTGCGTCCTTTCCGACAACACGTGTTTATGCAAGTGTCTCGGGAGTGCATGTTTTGTGTGCACGCAGATGTCGGGAAAATGCTGTCGTAGTATCTCGATCCCTGCTGGTGTCGTACCATGAAATTCATGTCAAGCACTTATCGTCTACACTTTTCAAGCCTCTCGACCTCTCGGTCGGTAGTGCTACCTTCGGCAGGATTCTACAAAAAGGTCCAGCTGATGCTCCGGTGATCCAAGATGAAGTTGCTCCAATTATCCAGGTTGCAGTCCCTCTGATGCGTGATGGTGAACCAGATGACGTTGCTCCGAAAATCCCATGCGAAGATGCTTCAATGATTCCAGCTCCGGTAGTTCCGGTACCGGTGATTCCAGGCGATGCTGATCCGTGAAGTGGATGGCATCTTAGTATGTCGTTGGGGAATTTAATCACCCGGTTATCCTCCTCCGAGATCCGAAACGGGTCTCTTTCGGTGTAGCAGAACTCCACACACGTGGTCGGTAGCTTTGTCCGCGATGCTTCTGTCCCGTGCGTGTTGTCGAAGATACCCACGACGCTTGGATGGGGTCTCGTACTGGCGATCTCGCGATGCGGTACATCCGGTGCGGCCCCAGCTGTAGTAGCTGTGCGTCCCCGGGCGTAATAGTAGGTGTAACTCCTGACAAAGATACCTCAAATTCTTGCGGTAGTGCTCCAACTGTTGATGACGATTCTCCAATCTCTGGTGATGATGACGCTTTCTCTCCTGATGAGGGTGCTCCATCTCCCGTCGATGACGCTCCGGCTGTTGTCGAATACTTTTCCTCGTCCAGAAGGTTGTTCTCGTAGTAGTGTAGCATAGCCTAGCCTAGCACACAAAGGCGCTCCGTCTCATTGACAATGGCTTTCTCGGGCGCGATGTCCGGGATTTGCGCATGTTGGCGCTCAGTCTCCGTGACAGTAGCCTCTTCAGGCGTGTTGTTTCCGCCGATTGGTGTGCATTCCATTTGGGTCTCAAGATTCTGTCCATACCGCGCGTGGAACACCCTCTTCAGTTGGGGCGTTACCGTCGTGGTGTGCTCCATGGCCATGCTGGAGTTCGAGCAGAATTCTTGGATATCTTTGGAGATGCGATCGCCTCGATTGGCGTCGTTTCTTGCCTGTGCCGCAGGAACTACAGCAGGCGTTGATCACGTATCAGCCGCGTTACCTAGGGTGCGAAGAAATGCGTCGTAAGAGCACACGCTCTTGTCCTGTGGGTGTTGGGTTATCGGAAGCGAAGGGCCGCTGTCGAACAGCAAGCGGGGGTTTCCCGTCTCGATGATAGTGCTCACCCCTGATCGCATTGCTTTGATAGACGAGAAGACATTGCGTCCCAGTCTAGGTGCGAACAAGGCCGAGATGCGAACAGGAACACGCTTGCCAGACTGGTCAACGATGTATCTCCAGATGGTGCCTTTTGCTGTTGCGAATACCTTCTTGTTCCCGTTGGTCACAATGGGTCTTTTAGCTTCTTGTAATCCCTCATGCTTTTCCGCAGTCTTGAAACCAGCTCCTCGTCTATCAAGTGGTCCGACGCACCGCTGTCCACAATAATCGTGAACCTGTCACTGTTGGGGTGGACACCCCTGCTGCCGCTACCATTGGGGTGATAACCCCTGTTTCCCGCTACCAGCTGGCAGCCCTGTTAACATGGACCTCTCTTCGAAACCATAGTCGAACTTTGAGGGACGGATTTTTGTCGTCGTTGGGGCGTGCGATCGCGCCTTGTACAGCAGAGGCAGTGTGGGCGCGTCCACTCCGCGGTGGGCGTGGTGCTCCTTGCTTGTAGTCTTGTGTACAGAACACCACTTGTGCTCAGCTCCAACGTTGGATGATCCCTTGTCGTGAGCAGCTTCTCTGTTCTTCTGCTTGTTGTAGGCGCCAGTGGACTTGTTGTCGTTGTCGTCTTTCCTATTCCAGCAGTTGCAGGCGCAGTGTCTTTGCTTTCCGCAATGACTGCAAGTCCATGCCGCAGTCATGGCTTTGCCACGACCAGCAATCTTGGTGTCGCCGTTGCGCGAAAGAGCAACCAAATAAAGATGGCGCATTGTGCTTTGCATCTGATCGATGTCGAAAGTCGGGTCTTGGTACATCATCATCGTGATGTTCTTGTTCTCCGAAGTAAGCCCTTGTACATAGATGTCCTTGAATCTGCGGTCGTATATCGTCTCGCTCATCTTCTCGAGCTCAGAGCGCGCGAGTGCCTCTTCTATAAAGTAGGAGTCCGGATCTTCTTCTTGTTTCGTGTTGGAGTTGACGAGCTTGTCCATTTTCGCCCAGATCACTTCGTCAGTGACCTTGTTGTACTTCGAGACAGGCTCTTTTAGGGCGTTTTGTCGGTCGCCGGTCGTCCCAGTCTCATCCTTGTGCTTGAGTACAAGTAGAGATGCTGGTTTCTCCTTTATTAGGAAAAACATGGCGTACAGACCTTGACTTGCCCTTTCGTAAGCTGCGATTTCTTGTGCGAGTGCTGGTGACGATCCCGTACCGGCTGTCGCTTCGGTCGGTGGAGGATACCCTATAATAAGGTTAGCGATATCGCGTCTGGATACTCCAATTACAACCGCGAATCGATTATACCAATGTCGAGACTTTTCAGGGCTGCGCCCATCAAACGCCTTTAATCCTTTAATGGCGTGGGCGAGTAAAGTGCTGCCGTTGTATTCGCCCATGATGATGAGCAATATGTACCAGGTAGCAGTTCACTCAGATGTCTTCCACGATGCCAGTACTTGTACAGCAGTGCAGTAGTACCAATAACCCCGCCGCATGTATGATACAAGCTGCTGCACTATACAGCCGTTTCAAGTGCAGGAGTGGCGCTTGTGTAGAAATCGAAGGCGATATGGAGATTTCCGATTTTGTTTTCGAAATTAGAAGAAAAACAGCAGAAGTAGCGCCTGATGCTGCTGGTTTGCTCGCTTGCACTAATCGCCATGAGTTCAAGAGTCTCCTTTAGCAGACAGCTACTCTACTGCCGGGAGTTGCTTTTGATACAGCTTGTCGCTTGAGGTTTGGCGAGTCCTTTCTGGGAAGTCATCCCTTTGGCCCGCACTCTCAATGAGGCGCGTTGGGCTCGAACTTTGGTCGGTCACGATGGTCACACGTGAAGACTTTGGCCCGCACTCAGCGACAGGTGCATTGGGGTTGGCCTTTGGTCGGTCTATCACGATGATCGTACTGTATTAGCAGTTTCCTTGAACTAGAGGTCAGAGATGCATTAGCAGACAGTACTGTATACTGTCGAGAGTTGCCTCTATACCGCTGCTGCTGCTCAGAACGACCCGCTTACTTGGAGTCGAGACAACGTTCAGCGAATGTTTACTCGAGTATACCGAGGTTTTGTTTTGGGGAATGTGGACGTGGTTGGTTGGTACAACCTGTGAAGTGGTGGCGTTCTATACCTTTAGGTACCTCGATCACAGCTTTGGTACCAATTGCCCTGATTGAGTGCGTAGGGTCCTCTAGGTGTGCTCACTCACTCACCACGCGTTTTCAACGAAGTACTCGTAGTCTTCCAACTGATACTTCTCAACGTACTCTTAGGAGATGAAGAAGAAGCTCCCGTAAGCAGCAGTATATTTCTTTATCAGCCGTCCTCAGTGGTGATGATCGTGAATCCGTTCTGCCGCCTTCCTCATTTACGCGTGCGAGGGTCGAAACCTATTAAACCCTCTTATGTATGAGATGTGTATCACCTTTTATCTAGTGTACGCTCGTAGGCTCGCTTTCGGATGACCCGATGAAGACAGCCTATATATACTATTTGAGGCAAACGAAGGCGACGGTTAGGTGAGCCCGTAATAGCATAGAGCTCCAGCAGAGAAGATGTTGTTCGACGACCCCAAGCCGATGTGTTAATGATTATTTTGCTCAACAGGTGAGAGCTGATGGCGAGCAAAGAGGCGTGACCATGTGAGGGAGTGGACGCGCGATGCGCTGCTCGTAGCTCAAACATAAAGATACCCTCATTATCCTGTACGAATAAAAACCAAAAAACAAGCTATGACCCCAAGAAACGAAAGGCCCCAATACGAGATCCTACGGTCTTGTTGTTTCCCAACTCGTATCTCAGCGTATGTGATCATGACCCTACGTAGTCTATCTTCTTGCTTCAGCAACAACTCGTATCTCAAACATCTTACTACCGGTGCCAAGGAATATTCCGAAGACTATCCCTCTCAACGTGTACGAGTACGTACTACATGTACCAGGTGTTTGGATATGATTAGCCTGTAAATTGCTGTGTATATTGCATCCAAGTTGTTGCTGCTGACACTTATGCTTGCTACTTTCTGCATCGATATACGACCACTTTGTTAGTTTGGATCGTCACAGCACGACGGTTGCAAATGTCGTAGGCGTTATTATGAAGTTTCTCGCATGAGAAGAGAGCTCCAGCGCTCCGCTCTCTGCTTCTTCTCTCCTCTCTGTCCTCTAATACAACGAAGATAAGAGCACTCGTCAGACCGCGAGGTGGTCAGGGCATCCAGGCTTGGACTCAACGAACACACTGGTGGCTTGAAAGTAGAAGTTCTGGTACCAGGAGCCGATGATGTCTAAACAGGAAAGAGACTCCTCGGATGAGATGCAGCAGCTGAGGAATGAGCTTCAGTTGGTGATAGAGGAGAAACAAGCATCGATGATGCATGATGTGAGGGAGATGATGGCCGAGCTCATGAGGAACAACTGCCCGTCAGAATCCAGCGGCACTGAGGGCAGCGCTGCTGTAAGAGCCAACCCGCGAGGGGCTGAACCCACTGCTGAGAGGGGGGACGGCGCTGAGGACAGCGCCGCTAAAAGGGGTAACCAACAAGGGGCTGAACCCACTGCTGTGGCGCGACAAATTTCTGCTGCTGGTACTGCTACTGCTGGAGGCGGAGTGCGAGGACATACAACAGCAGCAAGAAAGACGACTTTTCGTGAGGAGGCCTCGCGTAGTGTTGGAGTGACGGGGCGTAGGGGAGCCGCTGTTCCTGTCGAGGTTGGCCCAGCAAGGGGTCAGCCAGACCAGCCGATGGGGGCTGAAGAATGGGGGTTATACCCCGGCGGTGAGTTGGGAGTAGGATATGATATGCCTCTACCTAGACTTGCTCTCAAACACACCGCTGTCCCACAATTTAGTGGGAAAGCCCGAACTCACTGCCTGGACCAGAAACGCCAGGTACTACGCGAAAGGAGTAGGTTTCCTATCTGCGTTTGTGTCGAATCCACCCGAGTACGCTCCCGTAGGGGAATAGGATACCGAAAACTCGGTACTTGTCGGAAGGGGGTACAACCACGAACGTGTAAACATACATTTACTCGCGTGGAATTTCCTATCAACGACCCTGAAGAGCAAGAGCGACAAGAATATCTTGCACAGGTGCACCTCGCCGAGAGAAGCGTGGAACGCGCTCCTCACGTGGTACGGCCCTCAAACGACGGGGGCCAAATCCGACCTCTCCCGCCGCCTCAATAGTTTCCGTATAGCACCAGGGAGTAATCCTCTGGAGGAGATGGGCAGGATCAAAGATCTTGCCGCAGAAATGCGCATGGCTGGAATGACCCTCGATGACCCCATGCTGTACACAATTTTCATTGACGCTCTGCCTGCCGAATAGGAGGTGGAGGCAAGAAACCTTGCATCTCGTGACAGCATCGGCCGCGATGACATCATCAAGGCTGTACGAGAACGGCATCACCGACGTTTTGGAAGCAGGAAGAAAGGGTCCAATGCTGGCCATGCCGGCCATGATATGTTTGCCGGCGGCAGCGATGGTGGCCACAGAAAAGGGGCCGGCGGCGATGCCCACGGGCAAGGTGGAGGCCGCGGGAAAGGAAAATGTGAACGTCAGGGACGGCAAGGACGCGGCGGTAAAGGCACCAACGAGGACGGTGGTGGCTCGGCCGCGGCTGCCGGCGGTGATGGCAGCAGCGTCAAAGCCGCCGATGGTGGTACCTCCGAGGTGAGATGCCACAGGTGTGGTAAGGAGGGCCGTTGGAGGATCGACTGCACGGAGGAGCTATGCAGCCGATGCCACGGACAGGGGCACGCTGCTGATGTCTGCCCCACATCAAAAGAGGAAGCTGTGCAGGCGGCGTCAGACGACGATGATTATATGATGCGGTCGAGGCTTCAGCTTTCAAGGACAGAGAGACAGGCAAGTGCCGGAATGTTTCGGGCAAAACGGGGGAAGGGGGGTCGCCTTGGCAAGTAGGGGATGAGGTCTGGCTTTGCGATAGTGGAGCGTCTACTCACAAGACACCTTCCGCAGATTGCATGATCAACTACAGAGAGTGCAATTTTAAACTGCGCATTGCTGACCGCTCAACCCGCACGATCGAAGGATATGGCTATAATAACTTTGTCTTTCGATCCGGAAATGGTCTCGTACAAGTAACGCTGCCGAATGTTGCGCACGGGCCAGACCTCCGATATCATCTATTTTCCCTACCCACTCTCGTGAAGCACGGTCACACGTTCTGAAGGACGTCCCGCAGGGATTGTAGTCAAGCTCAAGTCTGAGCGATCGATCGTGTTTCCGTTGACCGGGAACCCGTCCAGCCTTTACGGCTACCGGGTCGAATTATGCACTAGGGGAGATGCCTGTGCTGTACTCGCCCCGGGAAAACTGCCAAACAAGCCCGTTTTCAACATAAACGACTACCACTGCGCATCCGAACACTTCCACGAGGCACTGTTCCGCAAGACCGCGGAACCGCGGAGCAGCAAGGGATCGTTCTCGAGGGATAGCTGCTGGAGTGTAAAGGGTACTCGATGGCGAAGGGTCGCCGTCGAGGTATCAAGCTGTCCACACACACTCGAGCAGATAAAAAGCTCGGAAATGTTCTTGTGGATTTGAGTGAGCCTAAGGTGGTAAAGTCTCACGGGGGAAAGCGTTATACTCTCATATTGCGCGACGATTCTTCACGGTATACGTGGGTGTACTTTATGCGCCACAAATCAGACGCCGCGGAAACGTTCAAGCAGTTCCTCTCGGGTACTCGTGCAGATGGTGTCCCGTCACGGGTGATGACCGTCCGATCCGATAGGGGCGGTGAATGTTTCACGGAGAAGTTTAACGACCCATGTAAATCGTGATGCCTCAGGCAAGAATTCACCATGGCCGATAATCTCCATTACAATGGGGTAGCCGAGCGCGCGCTAGGTTTGATTGAGGCGGCCGCAATGGCGGGTCAAATCCAAGCTCGTGAGTTTTTCCCCGCCGCGCATTCGCCGGCAACTGAATCGTTGTGGGCTGAACCGTCGCACTGGGCGTGCGATGCTTTGAACCGAACGGCAACGTCCGCTAACCCCGCAAACACGTCGCCGTACGAGGTGTGGTACGGAACCTCCCCCCGGTAGTGCTTCTACCTTTCCTCAAGCGTAACTACTGCAAGGTGACGAGGAAAAACAAGTCTCAGCCGAAAGCACAGGAGTGTTTTCACTTGGACCTTGCGCCTAACCACCCCCGAGACGCCGTACGAGTGCTGACCAAACACCGTACTCTGCGTATCACGCGCCACCTGGCAACGCGTGTCGCCTTCACTACCTGCACCTGCCCAGATGCATGACTCCCTGTCCCAAGAAGAGGGGGAGGCGAGGCCGACAATTAGAGCGCATCCGATGGAGGTGGGGGGGGGTGATGGACGAGTAGTACGCAGGTCTGGCTCGCCTGACCGACCTCGACGTGACGTGGGGGTTTGATCTGCCCGCATTCTTGCGGGAGAGCTCACAGGAAACACCTGCTGCGGGCGGTGTTGGTGATCTGCACGCGTGCTTGCAGGAGCGCTCACAGGAGGCACCTGTCGCCGGCGATGCTGGCGACGGAACAGCCGAGACGATGGGCTCGTCTCAAGGGGGCGCGGTAGACGCCTCCTCGGTCCCGGCCGGGAGGGCTGAAACAGTCGAGACGATGGAATCGTCTCAACGGGGCGCAATAGATGCCTCCTCGGTCCCGGCAGGAAGGGCCGAAACAGTCAAGACGGTGGATTCGTCTCTAGAGGGCGCGGTCGACGCCTCCTCGGTCCCGGCAGGGAGGGCTGAAAGCGGCTCAGACGCATCAGCAGCCTCCG
Organism: Undaria pinnatifida; assembly: GCA_012845835.1. Classification (NCBI taxonomy): domain Eukaryota; class Phaeophyceae; order Laminariales; family Alariaceae; genus Undaria; species Undaria pinnatifida. The sequence continues at coordinate 24,883,547 of JABAKD010000016.1, read as the reverse complement.
GCACCGACCAAGGGAACGGCGAAGGTTCCCCCGCAGGCCTGTCGGGCAGGGCAGCTCACGAGCTCAGTAGCTGGGGACGGCTACCCCCGGCAGTAATGGGCCGGACCCGGGGTCAGAGCCAACGCCTGCAGGATGAATCTGCGCAACGTTAGTGTGTGATCGAGGAATCGATGTCTGCGGCAGTGCAAAAATGGGCCGAGTTTGTGAGTATACTGGCAAATACATCCTGGACGACGGAGGATGCAATGGCCATGATGGCCGGAGGGCCTGCTACGAAAGAAAACACAAGGGGGTCAAACGTGTGCATGCGAGTGGTTTTTCAGGAAATGCAGAACCACCCCGTAATCCGTAGCTGATGTAGAGCGTTCACAACACAAGGCGGCGTGGCGTAAGGCCATGAAGACTGAGTTGGACGGTCACAAAACGAACGGTACATACGAAACTGCGATAACCCCGCGAGGGCGGAAACCCAAAGATGCAAAATATGAATTCTCGTACAAGACTGACATAGTATGCTTTTAACTATTGTAAGGGATTCGGGAGTGGACCTGACTGCATATTACGATGCTGACTACGCTGATAAGTCAAATGACAGGCGCTCGGTGTCGGGGACGGTAATTACCTTGGGGGATGCTGCCGTCAGTTGGGCAAGTAGCACGCGGAGATGCGTTACGTTGTCTAAAGCAGAAGCAGAGTACGTAGCCCTGGGTGAAGGGGTGAAGGAGGCTCTGTTTACGGGGGCAGTATTATCTTTCATTTGTCCAGAGCTAACCGGATCATGTGTCTGATTTTATCAAGAGGATCAGGGAGCCATAGCACTGGCTGAGAACTCTCTTAGTTCTGCACGGAGCAAGCACATAGATGCGCGGTTCTATTTCGTCCGAGAGCTAATTCGTGCAAAGAAAACTGGTATTCAATTCGTAGCTTCGGAAGAGCAGCACGCGGATATTTTGGCGAAATCCCTTGCTGCGACCCCTTTTAAATCTCACCGTAAGTTTTGTTGAACCTACCTTTGGGTGAAGAGTAAGGGGTGTGAGCATTATTCGATGAGTACCATGTTTGAGTCATGCGAGAAATAATTTGTCAGGCCGCCACCCCACGATACTTTGCGGGACATGAGTGAGTAGGGCGCTACATGGCATTTTTGTTTCTGGCTATGGAATCGTTTGAATGCGGCCATCGTTACAACACAATGGTTTGGATTATGTATGACATACAGGGGGTCTTGACCTGGGGGCCGGGATTTCTCCTGTAGAACTGTCGTTAGCTGTTCTTTAGTCCTAGCTTTTTGTTTTGGGTGCACGTTTGGTCTCGTCACTGCTGTGAAGAGCCAGGGAGGGTGTCAGTTTGGATCGTCACAGCACGACGGCTACAAATGTTGTAGAGGATTGCGTGTACATTCGTAGGTGTTTTAATGCAATTTCTCTCATGAGAGGAGAGCTCCAGCGCTCCGCTCTCTTCTCCTTCTCTCCTCTCTGTCCTCTAATACAACGAATATATGAACACTCGTCAGACCGCGTGGCGGTCAGGGCATCCAGGCTTGGACTCTACGAACAACTACCAGACTGAAAACTGTCTGTCGTACTAGCAACTTGCAATGTATACCAGATGGCTTCAAGTGTTATCAAGTGCCGACATGATGGTGATCGACAGGTAGCATTTATTTCTAGTGTGTCTGACCCCGTGGTGCCATACCCAATCTCGTGGCAGACGTGACTGCAAGCGAAGTGTGCAACACCATTGATTCAAACTTGACGCGTGTCAAACGTCCCCGAACTCAGAACCTCCATACTGCTGTTACGACCATTAATACCCCAACACCTATGCCATGGCGATGATACTGCCTGCGATATTTCCTCACTGATAGAATGAGGCTTTCTTATTTGGAAACCAAAAGGTTGAAGAGCTACCACCCACTCACCTCATCGCACAGCGGTACACAGTTGCCTTGTGGCTCTCGGTACATGTACTCGTATGACCCAGGGAATTTCATGGGGACATGCCCACAGAGTTTATCAGGAAATGGGATTATTTCCGTTTCCGTGCAACGGTCTTGCCAGTGGGGCCAGCCACCACCTAGTTCGCGAGTAAATATTGAATTTCGAAGCCCACCCTATCCGTTTCTGGAGCTACGTTCCCGCCGAAGTCCTGGTTCTTTATTGCCACCCAAAACGAGCCTCGTGTGTATATATATAGGTTTTCCCAACGTTTCCCAATCTCGTGTCGTAAATTACCCACAAATAACGATTTCCCCAACCCCGCTCAATCGTAACCCGTCCCATTTTTTCATTCACGGGGTCATTATTGCCTCGTTACCCGCGAGCACAGGATCACCGTACGGGAACAGCAGGTACCCCTCCCGAAAATACGTCCCGAGACACGGCGTACCTTTTTCTTGTGCAATAAATATGAATAATATTGTCGTCACAGGTAAATTGTAGCTGGTGCTGCTGCACCTGGTATCAAACACCTAGAAACCCAGGAAATTATCATGAATCATCGACGTATACTATACGTAGTGCTGGTGGTGTATTAATAGATGCACGCAGCACCTGTGGGAGTACAGTACAGCTTTTTCGACGAACAATGCTGCAGCAGGTACTTCGTGAACTCGCAGCACCTAGGTAGACATGCTGCAGATACTGCGAGTACTCGGCCGTATGACGACGACTTGCACTACAGATACTTCCGGGGCAGACGTTCTTCGGCAATGGATCCTACTGCTGGGGATACTCCCTGTTCTTGCGGTATTCGAATGGATTGTACCGCGGGTGCTGGCATTAGTTCGCCGGTTGCCACTGCGAGTGATTGCCTTGATAAAATGCCCGCCAAAATGCGTACTGGGCGAGGAAGGTTGTCGTTGGGGCAACCTGGTGTTTGGGGTAACGGGTAGAAAGATAGAACAGCAGAAGAACTTTAAAATATCGAGGTTTCCAATGTAGGGTAGCAGGATGTTTGGTACGGGGTATAGAGAAAATGAAAGTTCCGGATGATTATGAGAAAAATAAGATCGAGGGGCCAGATACCAACAAGCAACTGTAGAGCGGTGTGAATCGGGGGATCGTCGGTGAGGCGAATAGCCAAGAAGAAGTAGCTAACGGGCGAGGCCCTGCACGAGCTGAAGAGGACCAGGGCAAAGGGCAAGGGACGTCGGGCAGTCGTCAAGTTGTTTTTTTTTTCCTTTTCTCTTTTCTTTTCTATTTTCTGGGTTGCTGTGCTGGAGGGTGAGCATCGTCGATAGCAGCAGTCGTCTGGAAGAACAAGCAAGGATGGAGGGCCGCACCCCGACCCAACAACAGGACGAGGAGCAAGACAACCTGGTGGGAGGCCCAGGCCCAACGCAGAGATCGAGCTCGGGGGGCGGAGCAACCGGGAGCGTGGAAGAGGATACAGTACACGGAAATACGCTCGCAACCGTAAGCGCGTCGTCCAGTAGACGCGTTTATGCGTTGTACCCCTTTTATGAAGAAATGTGTTTCGACCACGTCTGCGCACCGTTTCAATTGTCGCGTTGTCATTGGTTGTCAGAAGACACTCAACAATGGTCCCACGAGTAAGAGTCCAAACCACTCAGTGGCGAGGAGGGACACTTGGAGTACCAGTAATTGAGATTCCGGACGGTACAGCGCTCTTTAGGGATACTGCCTGCACTCTAAGTCACGAAGATGGATGCTGTTGATATTGTCCTTTTTCAACATTTTGTACTGCTTGTACTGTCAGCCACTACTCGCAGTACTTCGGTCGTCGTCATTACTGGTCATTAGTACTTCCGGTACTTGCTATGCTTCAACCGGCAGGACTGGTGCTACTCCACGCGCGTGGGGTACGCAATGTTTTACATTCTGCAAGTAAGTGTACTTTGAGCTTGAAGTACTGTTCACATTTCGTGGTGTGTTTTCAACGAGATGTGCACGGTATTGTGTGGTGGGTGCATGGCGTGTTTTCTTCCAAAGCAATTTGGGTTGCTGGGTGCACCCGTGGCAGCATCCAGGTCGCTTGCTATTATTGTTTGGAATCTACAATACGTTACGAATGACGCGTTCAGCTACGCTCAGGTTTTGCTGTCGGTGTTGCTCAGTTCAAATACATACACACCATACGCGCGATGAAGTGCTCACAGGCGACGTCGACGCAAAATGCACCTGGCATCGTGCAGGCGCCTTTAAATTAATGATGCGTTATTGAGTACGAATACAACTAATACTGTAGGATATCGCGGCGTCTCATCCACACCCAGCAAAGTTTCTAGTGGCTGCTCTTTGGGCCAAGTATCTCATGAATTCCGGTGGTGGCCAGCCCCGGCGGGAAAATTTCCCGGGGTGGCCGGTTGCCGTGGGCGATTTCCCTTGGTGGCGCGTGTTCATGTAACATAAATATCGTCAATTGTCGTCGTGGCTAACCCGGTCCATGGCGGTTAATTCTCGTGCAAAATACTCCCGCGGATTTCCGTCTTAGTTAGTCCCGTCAAGAAACGTTTGCTAAAACCGTTCCAGACCACAGCCCTGGTATAATCGGGATAGGAAAATGCCTATTTCCCGGAATGTAGTAATTCGATAGTCCATGCAACCACAAAGTGAATGTTCAAGTAGCACGATACGATAGGACGCATGCAATGCGGGTGTTATGCAAGCACGGCGTTGACATTGACAAAATTTCGTTCATCGGCCGCATCGAGCAGACAATGGTGTGATTGCCGTACAATCCCAGTTGCTCACCCCTCCATTGCGGAGAGTCATAATCTTGGACAACATTAAGGGGCAGCTGGAGGCCATCACTTTTTGATAGAGCGCAGTAGAAAACCTCCGTGAGCTTCGTCCCCACTCATGCCCCCTCGCCCTCTCGCTCGTATAGCTAGTATATACAGGGGGGTAATAATACCGCCAAGATGCCACAACGCACATGTCGAGCGCCATTATTGGGATGCCAGTCGACTATTAATACTACGTACTGGTACTGGTACACTTTCTTCCATACATTTTGACTATCACACGTAGAACACACAACAGTGCCACAACCACACAGTAGCACCACCACCACCTCAGCCCCTGGACCGCCAGTTCGAGCCGTCAAACGCGTCGCTTCTCTTCCTCTGAGAGTCCTTTTCGCCCGTTCAGGCTCCCTGCGCTTCTTCATTATAGCGCCCTGCTCCTACGGCCTCTTTTACAGTGTGTATTGCCCCACCCCTCATGCCTCAGACCCATGAAAGGCTTTCCTACGCATGTTATGAACATTCCCGGCCCGCGTAGCATGCAACGCGACATCCCGCAATGCGAGGTATGGTACTACCGACATCAGGTACAATTTGTGTGGCCGTTTCTAACCAGGACAAATGGCAACACACCTCTGATCCACGACGTTGTGGCACATCTGAGAGCACTATCCCCAATTGTTTCCCATCCACGATCACCGAATACCAGCAAGTTCCTTGCTGGGACATACCTATATACCCACCTTAAACGTGTAGTCGACGGTGCCCTTAGTAGTAGTCTACCTGGGCAAGAAATACCCAGAAGGCACAACGGAACGGAAACCACGGCGCAGGCACATTATAAAAATTAAAATACACTCCAGCTGTGAGATCGAAGATTTCGTCGAAACTCATCTTTGCAAGCTGTGTGTGATACTCCGATCGCGCGCATTACGAGTTGTGTGTCCTCATTAAGGATATAGGTCGGCGACTCCCCTTACAGCTACAGTGTAGCTATCAGGGTCAACAGGATGATTTTAGTCAGTCTGTGCGCGGAAACTATAAAACCCGTTTCTGAGGGGGACAAAATCTGACAGCTGTGAAGGGAAAAAGGGGGGGGGGCCGGTTTTGATCAAAAGCGGGCGGGTTTGGAGGGGGGCGGGGGGGGGGGGGGGGGGGGGGGGGGGAAAGGGGCAATTTGTGCATGTAAGCTATAAATCCTTTCGAGGGGATAAATCTGACGGTTTTGGCACCAGTATATTATTGGGGGCGGGGGGGGTGGGAGGGGGGTTGGGGCGGGGGGGGGGGGGGGGGGGTGGGGGGGGGGGGGGGCAGCTCGATATGTGTCTGGAAACTATACATTATTTTGAGGGGATAAATGTGACATTTTCGGAAATAATACATCAGTTTATCATGTATATCCTGGGGTAAGTCGTACAATCAGTGAGTAAAGAGAGGGTGGAGTGTTCGAGGGGGTGGGGTTGGGATGGGTTGGGGGGGGAGAAGGGGGCGTTTGAGGCGGGGGGGGGGGGGGGGGGACACAGCGGCATGGATGGCTCTCGAAGGATACCCTGTGCGTGAAGTGTTTATTTATGTGGCGGATTTCGATATTTGGTGGGGCGTTTGATTAAGGGAGAGCAAGAGGGGGGGGGGGGGGGGGGGGAAGATTATTGAGGGGGTTTAGGTGACGAATAATATTCAAATACACTTCGGCTGTGAGATCAAAGATATGTATCAGCTTGTTATACGCGTGGTGCTAGGTCCAGGCGATCGTGCAGGTGGTCGGGAAAGAGGGGGCGTTGGAGGGGGGGACACAGCGGCATGGATGGCTCTCGAAAGATAATGAGGTGATATCCTGTACGTGAAGTGTTTATTAATGTGGCGGATTTTGGTATTTGGTGGGGCGTTTGAGCAAGGGAGAGCAAGAGGGGGGGGGGGGGAAATTTTAGGAGGTTTAGGTCACAAATAATATTCAATTACACTTCGGCTGTGAGATCAAAGATATGTAGCAGCTTGTTACACGCGTGGTGCTAGGTCTAGGCGATCGTGTAGGTGGTCGGAAAAGAGGGGGCGTTGGAGGGGGGGGGGGGGGGGGGGGGGGGGATATAATTGAAAACTACGTCATGGATGGTCAGAAAGATAATGACGTGATATCAACTGCGTATAGGTGTTTATTACTCAGGCCGATTTTGATTGTGAGTGGGGCGTTTGGACAGACTAGGCGGAAGGGGAGGGGGGGGGGGAATCGGGGACGGAGGGGGAGGGGGTTGGGGTTTGTTGTGAAAAAGAGGTCAGTAAAGGGGGAGGGGAGGGGGGGGGGGGGGGGGGGGGCGGCGGGCGGGACATTTCAATATGTGCGCGGAAACTATAAATTCTCAAAGGGGACAAACCTGACGATTGAAGCAATAAGACATCCCTTTATATCATCTGGTTTGTAATGTTTACTATTCTAGAAGGTTTGATGTTAGATGCAGCATGCAACCCAGTGTTTACGTGTAGTAAATAACGTGTTAAATCTTCATAATTTGTTGTTGTATGATACATCGATCGAAAGCTAGAATATTTTATAGAATATTTGTAGGTACCATTATTTTCTGATATCGCTAATTATAAGAAAGAGATACGTATTGTGTTTGTCACCATCATCATACAGTCACCATTATTATCGACATCGCTAATTAGGTGCAAGAGATACGTATTGCCAAATACAGCATGCGAGGAGATGTATGTGGCCATTGCATAGGAACCATATTGCTAGCACGAGAGCAGAAAGGCACGTTTCTCCAGGGTAAGGTTATTGCTATACCGTACCCACGCTGTCACGAATTACCCTAAACCCCAACATGGGTCCAATCCTAACGCAGCCCGCAGCCGGTTGGCCGAAGAGAAGGAAAAGCTGCGCGATACTGCAGGCGGTGGGCCCGATCTGTTATACATTGCCTCAATCAAGACAGAGAGAATAAAACCCGGCCGCATTATGTTGGTTCCGCGTTGGGGGGTATATTCTTAGCACACCAAATTCGACGTACCACTCGCTTAACGACATGACAACGGGGTGCCCGGCCAATAGGAATATTCCCCAACTCCCGTCACGCGTGCCTCATTTATGGGGTCCTGCTGCTACACGAGCAGTGGTCATCGTTTTTAAGTCACTCCGTACTAATCCTGTACCGGGTAAACAATGGTTTATGCCGCCTGTCAAGCGCTGGCTGCGTCTTCATGCCGATATTTTCAAGATCAAATCGAGCACGGGAAATGTCTAGGCAGCGGCCTACTCCATGGCTCCACAATCATGCCATGCGAATCCAAGTGAACGAATCACGCAGTGATGGATCTCGAGTGCGGCTGTCGCGCTTTCTACTGGTAATTGATTTCGTCCGCGGCCGACGCGATGTCCACGCCCTCACACCAAAACTCAGAACTTACAAGCGAAAAGCCCCTGCCACGCCTGTCGCGCTGACCTCACCCTCACACCAAGTCCTTTCAACGGCTGTCCGTCGCGGTATTCCCCCATTGTCAAGCCCTAATTCCAGCTTTGAGGGCACAGTATAAACACACTCTTAACACCCGAGCAATATAGGCCAGGTTCGGCCATATTGTCGTACCACCCTCCCGTTTGTCAAGGGAGAAGGTCCCCCTCCTTGCGTAGCAACGTGGGCGATTGTCCCTCGACCCCCACGTTTCCGCAAGGTGAAGAGATCCCCACCTTGTGGCAAGAAAAAAGGTCCACCTTCGTGGAGTAAGGGTCTTTGTTTCAAGGGAGAAGAGTCCCGCGATTCTGACAAGCCGGAGATTCCCACCTCAAGACAAGGAGCGGGGTCCCCACCGTTTGGCTACGGGATCGCGGCTTCCTCCATTGCGGCAAGGCATGGGTCCGGCCGTCACCCTACCCATAGTTCCTATATTTGCTTGATTTATTTCGACGCGGATCCTCTGGCTAAGCACCAAGTATTCGTGAGTGGTGCGCCAAGTTCATTGCTCGCGATATCCCCTAATCTTCAATGCACCCGCTATAGTGAAGGCGCCTTCATTTTCCATAATGCAGTTGCCGTTGTCTCTGTTGTATCATGATTTTACTGGGGCAAGGTGTTTGGTTTGTTCTTGTGCTCCGTGGGAAACACGCTCGTACGGAGGTTACCATCTATGGGGTTCGTTGTGACTGCTACGGTTTTTAGTATGCTGGTGAATTTGTTGCCAACGTGTGTAACAACTCCGTGAGATACCCGAAACCGTCGAGAGCAAACAGTAACCGTCCTTCCTCCTCCCCCGGCCCCGCGCTCCCGACCGGAGGGGGCCTCCACCTCTTAAAACAAGGCGAGGTACCCCCACACGGTCGATGACTCTGCCCCCTTGCAACATGAACGGGGGACTGCCCGACGGCAAAAGAGAGAATAGACCCTTCCATTGCAATCAGGGGTGAGACCCACCCTGCTCGCCGCACGGTCGAAACCCCCTTCAAAGATCTGAAGTATAGATACAGGGGGGGGCGGACGGGACCCCCACCCTCCTATCCAGCACTGCAAGTAAACCCCCCACCTATGTAACACGGTAGACGTCGCTCTTCTTGACAAAAGGTGGGGGACTACCGCCCCCCTTGTTTGTTTCAGAGAGAGAGAGAAATCCCCGTTGCCAAAAGGTGGAGGTCACTCTTTGTCACAAGGACAGGGGAATCCCCCCATGTACATGGGATGGATCTCCCTTGTCTTGCAGGTTTGAAGTACAGGTACACGCGGGGACGTACGGATATCGTTCCCTTTCCTACGAGTAGAGCGATCATCCTTACCGTACCACCAGGTGGGGTGCTCCCCCCTCTTCGCCACAACGTGGTAGACTTCCTCCAATTCCACCTGTATATTACAATATAGGCTCTCAAGTTATTACTATCTATTTGATTCTTAGTCGGTATGTTGAGTAGACTGAGCATCAGGGTCCTAGATGCGGACAAACACAATATGCGGCGAACTAAATAGGAGTTCCTTCTTTCTGGCCGGCATACTGTAGAAAAATCAAACTACCTGTATCGGGAAGTTGATCGTGGTACAGGGAAATCAGCTTACCACCATAAGCATCAGAAGAACGTTGCAGAGAACGTTACTTATAACACTGCAAGGACGTGACGTAGAACGTTGCAGGGAACAGGACGGGCCGCCGTAGTGTACACCTGCGGTGCTTGCTACGATAGAGGTGCACCACTTTTTTTCGTGAGGTTCCTCAATTTGGGGGCTTAAGACCTCTCCTGAAAAATGTTTTGGATAAAAATTAAAGTTCCACTCGATGAAAAATCCCATGGCCTAGGTACACAACGAAAAGTATTTCTGAAAAAGGGCTATATTTCCTAACAACAATTGAGTTAAGGAGCACCGTTATTCAGAAAAATATATAGCCGAAAAATGCTACCTCTATCGTAGCACGGGTCCTGCCCGTAGGTTGGGAATAATACCGTGATGAGGTGAAGGCGCCCCCCCCTCCGATCACTCCTTCCTGCCCCTTCGTCCTTCCTTCTCCTCCTTTCTCCCTCCTTCTCCTTCCTCCTTTCTACTCCTACATTTCTCCTTCCTTTTCCTTTCTTCTACTTCTTGCTTTCTTCTCTTCATTATTTCCATGTTTTGGCCACTTCAAACCATCTTTTTTCTATTCTCCATATATAAGTGACCTTAAGAGACACTTCGGTGATACCTCTGCAACTCTTATTACAGACAAAAGCATCGGTACACGTCATTCATTCAGGTTGTGATACTCGTCGCTATTGATCTACCTATCCACTGGCACCATGCAATGTCGTCCCGCTGATTTCGCCAAGCGTTTCCGAGAAATCCGAAGACCGGTCTTTACTTTGTGCAGTGCGGCGTAATTTTCTTCAAAAAATCAAGATCAGCCTAGACATCGGAACCTCACGTCTTCGAGTATGTCCAGGTACATCATCAGGGACATTCGAGAGAGAAGGTTGCTATCACGCTATCACGCGCAAAGGAGGTAAGGAGACTGCTCGCACTATCACGCGTGTAGCAGGTACAGAGTCCGGTTATACGCCTTACACGCTAAACAGGCATGTATTAGACTCGGAGAGGATTGTTCAGCATATTTCTTGACGCGTCCAAGCTACAAGTACGTATCAGCCTCCGAGAAACGGAGCTTTGTATATCCACGGAACTGTGTTCACCTTTATACACGTGGAAGTATGTTCAACTTCATACAGCAGTGCACCACGAACAGAACAAACCAACACGGCAATAGCACGTTAACGGATTTACATGGCGGGCAAAACGCAGCCAATGCCGTCACCCTCGTTTACGTCTACTACATGGCCAATTCTACGTAAAGAGCAGTGCTGCATCCAGTACTACCACCATCGACAACACGCCATTATCTGCTATGAGTACACGATCATCGAGTAAAAACATCTGCAACCAGACTGCATCTTGTACAACAGCAATACCTTCCACTACATGGAGTATCGCCATCCGCAACAGAGACTACCACCCCATCGACCACAGCAACGTCATCTTCGTCACCAAACAACACAGCAGCTTACCTCACTGCTGTGTCAAGTACGCGCGGTGAAAACGGAGCGTAGCTACCAGAAACTGCAGCATCTTACCGGCAAATGTTTGTAAAATGCGTAGGGCTCCGTTCCAAGCTCCCATTTTCGCACATGGAGACACGAGATCATTGCCAGCCTCAATCCAACACATCGCCAGCTCGACGACATCTTCACCGAGTACATTGCTGCTAGCATCTCAAGCCCGTTCCGTACCAGCTACGTGGTTCGCGAACTACAAACCAAAGCGGGCAAAGAGCTCGAGTGACATCGCCGCAGCCATCGTAAGGCCATTGTTTATGGTACCCCGATCCAGGTCACAGATGTTCCTTACAATCGTTTTGCTGCCTAAAGATCAGGATGCTGACATAAGGTTTTCAAACAGTGTGTATGGGAATAACGAGTCTAGATGCACAAGATAATAGCAATGTTCAATATAGTCGTTGGCATTTTTAGAGGGGTAGTTGTACGATTTCGAAAAACCGAAGCACACACAAACGCGCCGCAGCGCCACAACACGCTACAGACCATGGCGATCGAGCTGCGCGAGAGTCAAGCAGCAGCTGCTGGGCAAATGGCCCAGGGGGCTGCCGTATCTTCGCGAGTTATTGCCGTTCTGTGCGTGTGCGCGCACGGGGGCAAATTTGATGCCTAACCTCGAGACAACATCAGGAGAGAACGTACCTTGTCCCGGTCTCAGCCTGAGAAAAAGGACAGTACACCATCACTCTTGGTCAGGTCTACGTCTCCGTCTACATCGATAATCGCCATCATCACGAGCATCATCAGCACCATCAGCATCATCATCATCTACAGCAGAATTTTCGACAATCACACGAGGTCTTTTTTTTTAGCTAGGAAAACACGATCACGGCGAGTCTTTTCAACACCAACGGCAGCGACATCAACAGCAACAGCATCACGAAGACGACCTAGGTTTTTCGCCTTTGCTTAATTTCGTTGCTTGTGTTGGGGGGTGTATATTCTTCTCTTGGCATTCTTGTATGTTGTTTTGCAGAGTACGTACCGTTAGTAGTAGCTAGTTCCGTACTCATACATACGAGTACTACTTGGACTGCTCTAGCACTACTGCTGTACGACACGGTATGCATCTTTTGTTGTTGTATTAACTTTCGTCAACATATATTTTTATCCTATTTCTTGTATTTTTTGCAGTCATGCATTGCAATACATTACGCGAAGTACGCGTCATCAAAGCCATACAAAAATGGCTATTGCGCAATGGACTCGACTCGACTTCGAGTCTTTCATTGGCTTCAAGGAAGCACTCTTTTCAGGATATTTTAACAGCAGTTCTTATTTTAGGATGCACGGTTGAGCTTCAATGCCTGCCTGTTATTATCAGGACGTATGAACGTAAGGCAACTTTATTTCGAGCACCTTCACCAGTTTGCCCACAGACTGTAAGGGACACATGCATAGTGCAGTATAGCACCGATGGGATGATAAGTCCACAATTTATGTAGGTACGTGTGCACAACGCAGTATAGCGCTGGACACATACATGGTAAGTTCATGATTTCGATTTTCCTCGATTTCCTCTTTTGCTTTAGAATTCGATTGAGGGGGCGTAGTAACAGTTATACAACAGATACGTTCTGACGCCTTCTGTTTCTAGGATATAGCTCGCTGACTACCAAAACAGCATCACGAGCATAGTTTTTGCGCTACAACTACACTCACATAATAGTCTATTGCCACCGTACTATCGGCACTCGTAGGCTTTTCTTTCATCATTTCGTACGTACATACATAAAGATGAATAGTATGCATTTTTACTGTTGTACTGGATCAGCGTCCTTTAACTTTGCAGTTTTCAATTTTGTTCGGTTTCATGTGGCTCTAGGTTTTAATTTAGGGAGAGGTACACCCAGCAGACTGGCTTGCGCATATTTTTTACGTAATTTATCGCTGGTAAGTACACACCACGCGTAGTATGTCGTGACGTGATTTCATCCCTATTTCAGCTCTTCATACAACATATCTGATATATGTTTCTATTCGTATTTCGATTATCTTAAGTAAGTGTCATGGTTAATTCCATGTAACATCTGTTCATACACAAAGGTCTAAATATGGTGCATCATTTTTGTGTTTACTGCTTTGAGTATCAATTTCCTCTAGCTAGTGACTTGTCATGACGATAATGACAATGATGACAAGAATAACAATAATAATGGGAGAGGCGTTTTAGAATATGGACTCTGTAGTCCACTATTATTAATAGTAGTAGTAGTATCTATTTGATTAGTCTAGTCTATTAGTCACTATCATGAGCAAACTGAGCACCATAGTTCTACATGCAGATAAACACAATATCGGCGAAATACACAGGATTTTGTTCTGTCTAGCCGGCATACTGTACAAGAAGAATCAACGGACCTGTATCGGGCAGTTGATCGTAGAACAGAGAAATAAGCTTACCACAGGTAAAGTATCAGAAGAACGTTACAGAGAACGTAGCAGGGAACAGGACGGGCTGCCGTATAGTACACCTGGCTGTGGCTTGGGCATAGTCCCGTGATCAGGTCAAGGCATCCCTTACGTCGACTACTCCTGCCTTCTCCTTCCTCCTTCCTCCTCCTTCCCTCCTCCTTCCTTCTCCTTCCTTCCTCCTTCCTTCTCCTTATTTCCTCCTTCCTTCACCTTCCTTCTCCGTCTTCTTTTCTTCTCTTCGTTTTTTCAATGTTTTGGCCACATAAACGCCACTTTCAAGCAATCTTGATTTTTCTTCTTCATATCTTAACAGACACTTCGGTGCCACCTCTGCAGCTCTTATCACAGAGTCAGAGCCTCGTGACACATCATTCCTTCTCTGTTGGTGGGATTTCCACCTCTGCCTCAGAGACGGCACGCCCCCCCCCTGAGAAGGAATTCCCCTCATGTTTAAACCGATCAGGGGTTCTCCCACCTTCCCACAAGGAGGGAGGACCGCCCGTTCCCCCACAAGAAAAGGGATTCCACCCCGTACCACACGATGAGACCCCCACCACTTTAAGGCGAGTGGGGTGTTCATTCCCGTTGCCCCGAGGTGAAGGCCCCTCCCTTCTTGCAACAAAGAGTGGGGAACATTATTATCGAAAATGGCCAGGTAAAAGCGGCACAATTATCAAAAATTGACTCAAGCATATTCTCCAGTCTGAAATTCAAACCATTTCTTAATGATTATTCCCGATTTCCCCGGGATACCAGTACCCAATACGGGGCCTAGCTGCAACAGGAAAAACAAAAGTCCGTACAAGTATTGTAATAAAATGCAAACAACCGCAGAAACTCGATCTACTCGTACTCTGTACACTGTACGACGAAAAGCATCCCCCCTTCTTGGTGCACGACGGAATGTGTAACACAGGCAGCGGCGGGATGTTGCACTGCTCAACAACTCAATCTCGAGTAATCAAATAGCTCCCCGAAAAAATAAGCTCCCACACAGAGGGGTCGCACATCGATGTGCTTCGAGTTCGACGTGCACACTGGGTTTTGTGCCAGGTTCTCCGCCCCCTCGTTATCCTCGAAAACCGTAATGTACGTCGTACCAAACCCCAGATCAATAAAACTCCACACAAACTGCGAGAACATCGCCATCTTAATGGTGTCTGCCAGATTAAAACGGCATTGTCCAATACGGCGGTACCGACTCAAACAGACATAGTCAACTCGCATAATTAAACTATATATATATGTTCCTCATGATTCCTGACGAGTATGCTTAACATGGGTGCTACACATACTTCAAGTAAGCAGGGGTAAGTCCGCGCAATCGAGCAACGCATAACCGACGCGTCAGCGGGACAACCTCGGGTGTCGAGAGCCTGCGGAAACCTCGGCCTCCCTCAAACAGGCATGAGACGCGAGGGACAGCGCGCGACGACACACGTAAACTAGTCCCATGAGATAGCTGCGTGGAAGGTGCACAGGACCACGTACGCGACTCTGCGGGATGTGATTGACGCAGGATTACCTGCCTACTTTAAAGAGCATCTTGCTTTAAAGAGTGTCTCATCGAAACGGAGAGAATCCTCACCGGCAATAAGCGCCTAGCAGCGTGGGTAGGCGCAATTCCATGCGAGTCGACGAGGGAAAAAAATACTGATTTCTTCCTCGCGTTGAAAAAGAAGGCACTACCGTATAGGGGAGGGGGAAGAAGAGCCTGCTTAGTGACCCTGGATCCGAGTCACGTCTAGGAAGGGAGAAAGAGAGAGAAAAAGCACGTTAAGATAACAGATGAGAGAGAAAAAAAACGACCAACAAAACTTGCCACGGTAGGGGCAGCGCGTTAAATTTGCTGCGCCTCCTCGCTTGAGGAGCCCTGTAACAAACCCAAATAAACTGCCCTTGAGAAAATGGTATGCTTAACCAGATGAACAATCTCACGGCCTACCGTAGGTGTAAAACCAAAATTATCGTATAACACAAACGATGTCCCAGCCACTTTTTGCGTATAGGCTGACACTTATGCCTCGTGCAGCCATGTCCGTTTCAGCAACGCCGCAGGAGATGGCGGAATGCCGGCCGGGCACGGCAATCATTAGGCTGTGCGTTGTCGACAGGCGCTTCAACATTGACTCCTTCACCATGGAGGAACACTGGTGCCTCGACCACCGCGGAGGGAAGACGGCATCGATGTGAGAGGGCGCTCGTATGTTAGCCAGCACTTCGCATGGCCAAAACGTGCAGCCTCTACCGTGGTACGAGACTAGCGGGGTTTCCAAAAGCACGTGAAGGAGTATGGTGGGTTTGGACGTTCAGGAGGCGAGAAGCAAGCAGTTCATCATCGACTTCATGGACGGCACGATTCTACGAGGGGAAAGGGGCGCGCACTCGTGAACGTTGCGCGGTGTTTTCCAACGCCTTTCTGGAAAAACCAATTGTCTGCACTTGCGCCCCACGATCAGCGGTCTATTCCCACGACGGCTATTCGCACCGGCACTTGCAGATGAACCAACCATGGATCAGAAGACGGGGAGATTCGGGGAATTTCTGAAATGGAAAGCGGCTGGACCAGACTCCCTTCCACCCGAGTTACTGATACTTGACCGACCCAAACTCATCCGTTCCTTTTCACGTTATACTTGTCAACGTGTGAAAGCGGGAGAAAGTCCTCAGTAGCAGAAATTTGCGACAACAAAAGTTCTTCACAAAAAGAAGGATCGCCTAGACTGCAGCAAGGATAGAGGGAATTCGCTCGTTGTCCATGGTGGCAAGGTTTGCTGAAAGCTGTAGTGTCCCGCCTCAGCACCTGCTACGAGGCCGGAGGGATCCCCCCCGAGGAACAGTGCCGCCTTCGCCCTGCGCGGTCAACAGACAACATGCTGTTGGTCGTGCGCCGACTGCAAGCACTCGAACGAGCTAGCAATACCTACGGGATTCATCGACCTCCAGAAAGCATACTGTTTACCTCGGTCGAGCGAATTATGTTGTTGGCGGTGCTCCCACGCTTCGGCATACAAGAAAAGGTGTTAATTGTTCCATACAAGAGAAGGTGTCAATTGTTTTCCTCCTGTTTCACCTAGGCATGCGAACTCGGGTAGGTACGGCAACACTTGGAATCGCTTGACGTAACCCAAGGGCTGCGGCAAGGATGCGAGCTGTAACCGCTTCATTTCAACGGCTTCGTTGCCACTGCGATTCAAGCCGTGGTATCAGTGAGGACCCAGACATTCTACGGGACTTACGAGGACGTGGTAGGGATAAGCGATAAACCAATATATAGTTTGTGTGCGGATGGCTGTATAGGGTGTGCAATGCGCCGACGACGCAGGCATTGTCCGTTAGTCGGCGGAAGGCCTTGAAAACAGTATTACGATCATTGTGAACGTTTTTGAAGCACCAGGGTTCTACGGTGTTCTAGAAAAAGATGGAGACCATGTTGCCGCGGACACTAAACAACCAGGCACCCCGGACGTCGGCGCTCGTTGTAGAAGTAGCAGGCCAGGGGTATAAACAGGCAACTTGTTTTTTGTATCTACGCGGTCGTGTCAACGCAACCGCCGACATTAAACCAGAGATCAAACGACAGATCCGACTGGCGTGGGCATGGTGCAAACGATTCAAGCGGGGTCTGAATGATGTGGGAATTGCATGCTAAACGCCGAGGAGACGGAGATGCTGTTGTGCGCGAGTGTGACGTGGACCCTCGGCCTGGAGCACTCCGCTGAGCTCGGAACGGCACACCACAAGCTTGACCTAGGGATAGTTGAACCCCAGCGCCGATAACGCGCCGATCTCTTCATGTCGAACGCCAAGGCGAGATGATCAATCTCAAACGGCGTCTCCTCTCTGCAGGGGCCGTGGGGACAACCCGGTACCAGGCCGATCAGAACATGTTTCGAGTCATCCCACGGTAGGGGTTGCATTTTCTGCGCCAAAATGTCCCTGGGCGATTGAGTTCCTCATGTGAGGAACTGCCGGTCAATGAAGTATTTTCACGAGTACTTTATTTTTTTGACTAAGGCATAGAAGCTTGGTCGGGTTTTGCGAACGAATGCCTTTGAAGCCATTTTTTGGGTGAGATATTGAGTTCCTCATGTGAGGAACTCAGGGACTTTTGGGTGCAAACCCTACCGTGGGATGACTCTTTCATGACGATGGAGGCGCAGGGACGAGGCGGAGAGGAACTGGATACGCCACGCAATAGAGGACGCAAACTGTGGCTGCAAGGGGGGCGGTGGAGCAAGGTGGGAGGGGCGCACTGATACCGCTGCGGGCAAAAGCAGAAGCGAAAGGGCGGATCGCATGGCACGGTTCCAGCCCGACTAACAAGTACAACCTGTGCTATTGCTACCCCGAATTGCAACGCACACAAGACTCAGTCATGGGACGTAGTGGAGCCCCGGGTTAGCGGTGACGTCTTTTCATGCCTATGGAAGCACTGCTGCACGCGTGTCTGCTCGTGTACGTATTTTTGTTCGAGATGCTTGGTATCAGGTACCAGGTATCAGTACATGGCTGTTAAGCATGCGCACTATGGCCCAGTAGTCCTCGTCGGCTGTTGGCCGTCTGTTGACCTACTGAAGGATTTCTCCTCGTAAAGCCCAGACTTCGAGTCGTGCTGCTGCTGGTTTGTCGGTTGTCCTCATGAACACGACGGTTATGACCCATCTTACATCAGGAAGTTCCAAATGTTAGTAAGGGATTCATGTTTAAGAGAGAGAGAGAGAATATTTTGCCCCAGCAGCAACAATGCGATCCCAGTGAAGCCACACATGAACATAAGCTGGTAGATCTGCATGGCGTTGGTGGCGAAGGCGCTGGAAAGAAGCAGTTGTTGCAAGGGCAGCGGCTGCCCCAGTCGCACCGTCTGCAGGCAGAGCAGCAGTCAGAGGATTGCTGCGCCTGCAACGAAGAATTAGAATTGCCGCCGAAACAGCCGTCATCATCGCCGCCGCCACCGCCGCCGCCGTCATGGTCACGGCCCCTGTCTTCGCCACCGTCGCCGCCGCTGTTTTTACCGCTGCTACCACCACATCTACAAGCCTGCAAACAGCCGTCATCATCGCCGCCGCCACCGCCGCCGCCGTCATGGTCACGGCCTCTGTCTTCGCCACCGTCGCCACCGCTGCCGTCGCCGCCGCCGTTTTTACCGCTGCTACCACCACATCTACAAGCCCGCAGTAGAGCCAGACCTCTGCCTGAATCTATGGCTAATTTACTTTGTACTACAAGAAAAGAGAAAAGGAGAGATGGGATTACTTGGCCTGCAGGTGCCGGAAGAAAGGTGGAGGAGATTGCGACGATGGAACACGCGTGCGAATGCTGGAACGAGACTAAAAAAGCGGTGGCGGGCACTGGTGGAAGGATCTGCACCATGGGTTGGGGGTCAGAGCATGCACGCGAAAAGGAGGAGAGGCCCAAAGCGAGAGCGGGTAAAGGAGAAAAGAACAACGGGCCATCAGCAAGGGCTTTAGGCCCGCACCAGGCACATTTTGACTTTGTTGCTTTTGCTTGCTGCTGATAATTTCCGTTTTTCGATCGATTTTATATTGGTTTGAGAATGGCGAATCCCCCCACGACGACGATTGATTGAGAGTGAAGGATGTTTTAATATATGAGAGAAAAGGTGACATATTCGTAGCGCCTCTCACTGAAGCTATCCTTGTACGTAGGCGTACTCTTGTAAGAGTTTGGAGAATGTCTGTTTGGTGTTTACCTTGTCGGGCACTCGTGCAAAGCATCAGTGTGAGTAGAGCCCGAGACGTGTTGTGTGATGGAAAGAAGATGCCAAAACAATACATGCTGTATCATATCATCAGTACAGCAGAACGAAAAATGCGTGAATCAATTAATAATTAATTGCGAATTTTTATGATAGGGTTGAGATACGTTCTCGCGTGTATGCCGAGCAATGCTATAATTACATGGACGCCCCTTGAAGACTATGGGTGATGACCAGTACAGGAGTGGTCAACCTGTGTTACTAATAGTGCTCTTTGAGTCGGGATAGTGCGTTGTGTTTAGGCGTTGCTGAGATGATTGCATGGCGTGCCCATGAGCAAAACGCAGGTTGTCGGTGTTTATTGAACCGTCGTCGTAATGCCGACAATTGTGCACGTTACTTGCTGTATCATTTCGCATCTTGACGCGTGCTACGATAGAGGTGGCGCTTTTCGTCTGAAGTGTTTTCTGAACGATGTTTTTTTTAACCCAACATCGTCGGCAATGGACCATTTTCTCCCATGATTTTCGTCGTTTACCTAGGCCATGAGATTTCTCATCCGAACCAGCTTTATTTTTCCTTAAATCATTGTGTGGTAGAGGCCTTAAGCTCCCAAATTGAGGAACCTCAGACAAAAAGTGGTGCACATCTATCATAGCACGCGTCTCTTGTCTTTGATTCTTTTGTCTTTGTCTGCAAAACATTCTTGTATTTGCGTTGACCTTCTGCAAGTACTTTTGTCGGTATACTTGCAGTAGTTTTGAATATGAGTAGAAATCCTTGACAGCTGTCCGTCAAAGGGCAAGAGTGCCGTCAACAAATATACCCAGTGTCCGGCATGTCTTTTCACGTTCGATGCGTGCGCCGCGTGTAGGGAAGAGACATCAACGAGTACCATAAAACTTCTGCTGCCTGCTAACAGATGTCGGTACATGAGGATACGAGTACGAATGATATACTACTGCTGTAACACGATCTGCTGCTGTACGTTGACTTGCCTACCAGAACATCATACGCCCAGATATTTTTTGCGTTGCGGATCATTGCAGAATGGAATACCCCCCACCGTAGCCTTGCGACTACAGCAGTAAGTACGCGTACGTGATGGTTGGCGTACATGGATGGATACAATGCGATTTCACATTTGATTGTGGGGTACCATATATTAACGTTGACAAGTTATCGATTGTTTGGATTGGTATTTGAGAAGTGGAATTATGCGAAGGAGTAGAAAAGGGAGTTTTGCAAGTTGGAGAATGCATGAAAAGAGCAGTACAACCTATATCGACCTAATCGCTCGATTGCACGATGTATCTCGCGGTTGTATAGAATCAATCTTGCGCAGAGACGGCTGGTTCACCAACAAACTTCACGAACGATAGGCTGGAGTTCCCGAGCAGCAGCCACGCCATGAAACCGGAAGGAGGCGGCCGCAGCGGGGGGGGGGGGGGGGGGCACCAGCAGTAGTGTTTGGGACATTAGGAATTAAATGGGTACATATGATGCTGAGTGATGGTGATTTTGTTGTTTGAACTTAGGTTGTGAGCCTGCTTGAGATTAACTTGATTGTTTCTCTTTTTTCTGTTGTAGGGTGAGGCTTACTGTTTGGTACGACCAAAACCTCGACCAACGGCAAAGCGCCCGAGATTAAAAAACACGCCATGAATTGCGCAGAGGCGAATTAACGCTCGCGTAAATGAGGTAGCCTTCTTTCAACTACCAGTCTCGCACGTTCTACCGCGCGCCGAAAGTATGCAACTGCATATGAGTGTAGACTGCTCCTGCTCCACCTGAAACGTGTAGCCTGGTACTGTTTTATTAACGCCTAAAAGCAAACGTTTACTATCTTCTTACTGTCCGTTATTCGTAACTACGCACGCAGCTTTCTGGGGAACGGGATCGACCCAGCGACGCACTTGTGCACGGTCGTTGGAGATTAACCAGAACACTATGCCGTTCGTATCGCTCAGTAGAACCAACTTGTGACTGCTCGTGCGAACAACACAGATGTTCAACCATGGCATCTTCAGGAGCTGAAAGTGGCCTGGGCGAAGTCCACACCCAGGGGGCCCTCCACATAGTCTGCGCGCGCAGCATTCATTGCGTACGTTCGAGTGAGGGAGGGCGAGCAATCAGTGTTGGTATTGTTCCGATGGTGACGGAGTCGCCATGGTGCGTCAGTATGTTTGATTTGACTATATGCCAATCTATCAGTGCGAATCAAGAACACAGACCATCCTTTCAATTCTGCGGCCAGAACCAAGGGTACACCAGCTATAGATGTGCTTGCTGCGCACGGCCTTTCCCAACCAACTGATACCATACGTTCACAGGCCTGTCTGTGATGTGCTAGGCTGGTGGTTAGAAGTTCACCGTGTCGATGGTTGTGCCAGAATGAACTAGAAGAGGTTTCGGAGCACCCGCCGTGATCGCAAAGTTTTTACGACGAACATCGTATCGTATACCGTCGTCGGGCCGTTCAGGTTGGCCTACTACCTACTGCGAGGTTAATTGTCTAGATTGCGAGAGTAAGGAGAGTCGTAATCTGTCATCTTCGGTTGATTGGCGAGGAAAACATAGAAAGAGGAGAATGGTATGGTTTCTTGAAACGACTGCGTCTTGAATGATTCAGTCCAACTCATGACGACTATAATCAACACATATATCCCCTGAAACAGGATAGTTATCATCACCCATGACGCACGAACGAAGAACCCGTATGTAAAGGCCGGATGGAACGAGGAAATTTGGAATTCGGATTGTACGCACGGCGTTATATTCCCGTGGCCACTTACAGTCTTCCTGTTTCCCGCGGATGCTTTCCATGCCGGTCATGATCTTGTCACCGTTAGCGTCACGCGTAGGAACGAAGGTCTCACCAATAATGCCTTGGGAGTCGCGACCGAAGCTGGAGTGGTCGATCGCCATGTTCATCTGCCAAGTGAGGTGGTCCGGGAGGTCGAACTGGTCGGTAGGATCGCGCATGGCAACCTGGTGCAGCCTGCCGTGGCTAAGGCGGATGGTGACGGTGGGGGTGACGATACGGAAGGACGCGTGCTCCGACTGGTGGTCAAACAGAGTGTCTCCATCCATGGCTTCAGAGACGTAATCGATACACTCCTCCATGTTGGTCATCGTAGGGTCGCCGAGGATCCAGTCTCCCATTGTCTCCTCTACCGAGAGCCTGCGGCCCTGCATGGCCTCCATCTTCTTCCTCTCCCAGTATTGCTCAAATCCGAAGGACCTGCACTGGCCGGGGATGTTCACAGCCGAGATGTTGACACCCGGTGCCACATCGGCCACACCAGGCGCAATCAAGACCTCCTCGCCGTCAACAGTCACACTCAAAGCGCCGTCCGCCAGACAGACCGACAGGCCAGCGGGACAGGCACTTTTGAGACTGTGCGGGTCTTTTACCGAGATTATCATGTTGTGCTCATCTCCGTCGTAGTCTGTGGTGAGGACAGAGAGGCCGGTGATGTACGTAATCTCCGGCAAAGAGGGGACCGGGGCCGAGACGCGCATGTTGATGTGCACCGACGGGGGACTCGAGATGAGGGCATACCACGAGTTGTCGTCTCCCGTGAAGTCGAACTTCTGTCCAAGGAAGCCGGTCATGTGCGGGTCACCTACGGCAACGTGGCGAGGGGGTGTGGGGTCAAGCCGGCTAGTTATATTGTTGCCACGTCTGGTTGGGCGCCGTAAGACGTAAGCCAACCCCTATCTATATCTGCTGGCATGAACTCCAGCAATGCCACGACGGGCACCTATTACAATAGTTGTGCCAGCCACTAGAGGTTACCTTCGGCAAGTTTTGACAGTAAACTAGCGCGCGGTGGTCCTTGGGATACGTGCGATGATATTGAACCGGACCTGGATTTCTTGGCGGGTTACGGAAATGTAAATGGTTCTAGTGCCCCCATACGGCTTCTCACCGCAGGCGCTGGGGTCATCAGCCAGAGGAACTTCGCACTGAAACTTGTCCGGGCAGCAGATCTCCCCGGCTTCGCATTGGTTGTCATCGGTGCAAGCTGTTTCAGACAGTGGGCGGATAGAGAGGGGACAACGTACACCGATTTCTGGACAGCGATCCAAACGGATTTTTTTGGCCACAAGGTGTATTTAGGCTTTTCACGCCCGCGAAAATCGAGTGTGCTACTGCCTACCTTGTATCCTTCACATTTCAATAAATTATGTTCTTGCTACTGTGCAAACACACATTTTTGGAAAAATCGGTGACCCTCTTCCAATGGAACTTGAGCACGTCAGAGTCAATACCAATGGCATGATCTCGAGACGCCCCTTCCCCGCAGCAGTGTTGGCTACACTCCTGATGTTTTCCGATACCGCACCGACGTCGGCGATGACGGCCACAAAAACCCGTTCGATACTCTTGTACGTCGTGCCGAGGTATTTTTGTTGTTACGTCCGTATCAACTGATCACAGGGGACGTTCCTGCAATGGAGAATTCCACTATCTACGTGGCAGTACAAGCCTACATTTTTGTGCGGCAAGGTTTGTGACAGGGCGGATGCAGCCTCACCGCATAAGCCGAGGGCGTCGTCGTATGATTCCGTCGAGCATTGGCAGACGTCGTCGGCAGCCTCTCCGGGGCCAAGACTATCCTCGGCAGTCGCTGAACACGAACGACAAACAAGGGACGGAAGTAAGTGTGAAAATGTCAACGTGCAATACACCTAGTAATGATCACCCATTCACAAAGAAGGACCTCCCAGCACTGAAAACACGTCCAACAAGAGTCGACCCGTCACCTAATGTTTTGATTTCCTCACGTGTGCCTGGATACCAAGCATAATTGACGAAAGAAACTACGTCAACAAAGTTAGCGTTGAGCCCGTCAAGGAAATCAAAGCGCAGCTATAGACTATATCATACCAGATGCGTGTTCGACAATCACGTTAAAGGGTTGTGAGCGGAATAAATCACGCAGTACCCGGGTCGCTATATCTGAGCAAAACACGTGGCCAGGGCCAAAAAATTGGCTTTGAAGTTGCACAACAAGAATGATGTCTCGATTAGGTCGCGTGCGTTGGGTACTCATAGTAAGACTCGCTGGTACCCAACTAGCAGGATGTGACGCTTGTCCCAGCGAGAGGGTCAAGGTTACGTTATCAGATCGATGGCTTCGTGAGACTATGCGGCGCTGCCCTAGGGCCATCTCCACTCTGTGACACACGATCGCCCAAGGCTCGTTAAGGTCCCTTCATCTACATGCACAAAAAAATTGAACGCCCACAACGCTTACATGAGCACGCGTTGTCGGCGAGGACGCAGCACCTATTTCCCCTGCAATTGGCGTCTCGGTTGCACCCTTTGATGTATGTGATTTGCCAGATATCGACGACGGACGAAGAAGACGACAATCAAGCAAGTCAGGGACGAAAGTACTCGATTTCAGCCCTCCACAACCAGTGGCCCAGCGGCCGGGCTTCTGCACTTACGCCAATACACGCCAAGTCGTCAGTAGTTTCACGCCACTCTGACGCCGCCGATGTTGCAAGCCGCCACGATCGACAGTTCCACATTCCCATGCGTCCGAAGATGCGCCATAAGACACCAAAAAACGAACACGTAAGTTGTATTCCTGATACAAGGCGTTACGCGGATGTCGCCGTGATATACCAGTGCTATGCGATTTTTTGCCCTCGGTCGGTATGTGCTCCGCCTCGGTGTGATGCAAACATGCACCACATGGACCTGCGACATGCTACAAAATTTAGAATGCGCGTTTTTTAAAAGTCCAACAATCGATATATCCTCCATACACTACAAAGCTGTTGTACCTATGGATTTCCGACGTGGCGAGTGACAAGGATACCAAAAACAACGGCCGTTTTAGTTGGTACGATACAGCAGTTAGCTGCCTTTTATACCATGGCATACTATTGTACTTGCAGTTATGTGTGAAAGGCTCGTATATGGGAAACCTGCGGCAGCGGGACAACTGATGGTAGCTCGGATGCACATGGTTCGAGTTAACGAGTCCTGAACCTCAACGAATCCGTAACACCAAAATCAAAAGAAACCCGCGTTATACTGGCTGCATGCAGTCACCGCTGACTCAATCAACAGTAGAAAACACGACTGACCTCGAGTTCCAAGCAATCCACTCTCAGCCCTCAAGTATACCACTGCTGATACATCCGGCACGGTAGTTACGAGGGTCGATTTAATGCACATGCTCACCCGGTGCGTCCATTACCGAATACCACGTATCGCGCACCACATCAATCACACCAAATATAGTACCGAGTGGGCCGACAACGGGGTGGCTCGCTTCCTGGACCCGTTCTACTAGGAAACTCACCGCAAAGTCCGGTATCTTCATCGTAACGGCCAGTGTTGCATTCGCACACATCGTTGGCGGCCGTTCCGCCTTGTACACTCCCTTCGTCTGCAACTGATGGCAAGATAGGTCGAGCGAAGAAACATGTGCATCAGTTACGCCAGACCAAATGCAGCCAGGTATATGCACTAAGTCAAGATATTCCCCACTTTCGGCTGCTGTAACAAACTACGTCCAATACATCCGAGCAGTACAGAAACAGCATTACAATATAATAAGCTGATTGCTCTCTTGTTTGTCGAACATGCCAATGAATTGAGGCGTCCGGTCGGTGCGGAAAAAAAAACATGTTCCAGCGGTGTCGGTGAGTTGCAGGCGCTTGGAATGTACTATCCTGCATGAGACGTTCACCTCCAGACTCACCTGAGCACTCTCCGTTCACCTTGCAGCAGGTGTTACTGGGGCACTCACTAGAATCTCCGCAAGCTACGTATGGCAGAAATGCAAGGGACGGGGATCGCAGCAGCAGAAGAAATGACCATGCAGGTAACCGCCATACGATTCATAAGTCAAAGGCTAGCAGGCAGGTCCCAAAAGCCCCAGCCATAATGACCAAACCAGCCACGGCTCCGAAGTGCTATGCTACCTACATTACTACTGTAGTTGCAGAGTGGCCTTCAAATCCGTACCATATGTGTGGTGGACGTTCGAACATGATAACATCATAGGAAAAAGAACGGTGTACTATGGTCCAGACGGGGTGCGCGAAATTGTACTCCTTCGTTAAGAATATCGGAAACTTATGGTGGAATCCTCTCCTGCTTGCCGTATAGAACTGGTCACCTCAGCGATGAAGTACGAAATCGCCCCTCGCCAAGTCACATCCAACGTGCTATCGCAAGTGCATTTGCAAACACAACAAACATTTAACGATTTTGACTTGGCCATATAATACGTTTCGGGTTTCAAGTCGCCCTGGTTATTTTTTTGTCAGGGAAAATGTGCATCATGGGCATACCTGATACCTGATACTATAGTCTAGTCTACTGGATAGCTGAAAGCACACCGGTATTATGCTAAGATGCCCCATCTCCGCACAAGGTTTCATCGGTGTGGCGGACTTCCACGCTTAACTGTTCCGTAACGGACAACATGACCTATGACGTTCGAAGTCGAACGTCGTTCAGGGCCGTGCACGTTTGAGACTCAAAACAGTTCGAAACTCAAACATATATTTTTATCGCCAGACTCGCCACAACGCTGGTCAAGGCAACGTGTTCAAGGATACGAAGTTGCACCGGAGTATTCTGCCCAATCTGCAGCAGTCTCGGCCAAAAGGGTTTTAATTTGTACTGCATGTAGGTACGGGCTGTACACGCCATATACGTGGTTTACACGCCATAATGGCTTCTTGGCGGAAAGGCCATATAGAGCCGACTCCTCCAGATCTGAAGTTCGAATCCGCATCATAACCACGGAAAAAGCAGAGGGGACACATCCAAACTCGTGTCTCATCTATGTTTTTTGTGAACACAAAAACATTCATTATGAGCATGCCAGCTCGACAACAGTATAATTGAGGGTGTGAATCCGAGTTGGCGTAGCGTACAATGTTGAGCTGCGCTGAATGTAGACGTGGTAATTCCGCAATGTCCTGCTGATTCCTGAATAGGTTGCAACGTTGTGGCAGATGTCTCCACATGACGTTGTGAAAGAAAGCAGAAGAGTAAAAAACTCGGATGCTACCACATTGCCAACATTGTTCTGCGAAGTGTAGCGACAGCGTTGGACAGGCGGTGCGACTCTCTACGATGCCATAGCGCACGAGCAACCTCGCGAAAAAGTCTCCCCCTTGGTGTATTGATCGTAGTTGCCGCTTACTTGTACCTTTTATAGAAAACACATTCGTGGCATCAAAAGTTTGCACCGGCCTGGAAGCAAGTAAGACCGGTTTAGTCCATCAACCACCCGCCACCATTCATATGAGAATATAAGTCTCGGACGTTCCGTCGCTCGATTGACGTACATCGTTAAGAACGTAGAACGTGGTACGCACTGTATCCTCCGATGCAGACGTCCAGGTGGGATACATTAGAGTTTATACCGCGGTCCTCGGTTGCGGTGGTTTCTCTCGTTCAACGTTATCGCCACTCCCCTACACAGCGCCGGAGTCCCGCATGACTGTGTTCTGCGGCAGTTGCCTAGTGCAGTGGGCCCTTGGTCACAACATCACAACCCTCTTGGCGGTCCTCCAACACGGCGGTCCCGTGACTCACTACAACACCAAAACTCACCACATAGGTCCCCTGTGTCATCAAGAGCACCGCTCGTGCATTCGCAAGCATCGGTAGCCTGCTGCCCAACGGAGAGGGTTCCCGCGTCAGTTCCTGCGTTCGTATGATATCATGAATTGATATGATGAGCACCAACAATCTCGAAAGCGAGTAGGGGGATATATATGTGAAGCAAATGAATGAAACGGACGAGCCGAGAATACCCGAATGGACGAGAAGAGTACCCTAATATAATGCATCGATTGACTTTTGAGTCCAGCGAATGTGCTAACTGCCTGACGACGCTGGCGCTGCCATAGTGTCGACCGCGCAAGTCTCGTTTCCATCACAGCAGTACGGAGTATTCGCGACGCTTTACAACAGCAGGATTATACCCGAGGTCTACTGAATGGACTACGTATATGCAACCGCGAATCATAGCAAACGCACAACGATGACGTTCGCTTACCGGAGCAAGTACCGATGTCCCTGCAGCACCTGCCAGGAAGACATTGGTTATCCTGGGTGCAAGACACGCCAGCTGTAGTTGACACGACGGTTGGTGCACAGTGTGGCATGGGCATAGGGGCATACGATATGTGAGGTCCACTTAAGTTGAGTCAATATGCTTGCAGCGACAAAAGCAGTACTCATGATGGATTTTGAGGGAACTGCGCCAACCGTGCGTTAGTCCAACAGCATTTCGTCGTATGGTGATAGTTTTGAACAATGCGCCGTCCGCACACTACCCGAACAGTGTATATGATAGCAGTGACATTCAGGGAGAACGCGGCAATTGCATGGTACTGGCACAGTTGGAGAAACATTGCGTATTCGACACCGTGACCGCGGGGAGCAATACCCCCGCTCATCAACCAATATGGGAGATATACTAGTTGAAATATCTACACTTGGTGTAATCAGAAATCCTGACTGCGGTCAGTATCTGTCGGCGTCGTTGTCCGTCGCTGTCGTTGACGTGTTCGGCTATGTCGATACGCGATACAGCTCTTGCACACCTACCCTTAGCCTTTGCTCGAACCCTCTCGTTTAGTAGCCCCATTACCACTCACTGTCGTTTAGCGAATGCAATACATGTCATTTCTCTCTCCTTGGTTTGTGCTTTCAGATTCACAAGAGTTTCCGCCCGTACAAGGGCAACTTGGCCACTCATGACGAGAAGGGTTAGGGCTAGGGTTAGGATCTAAACCGTTTTCTTATGTGCAGTTTCCAATGCCTCGTTGATTTCAGTATTGATCTGAATTGCGGGTGTTTATGTTGTTGTCCTTGGATCTTTTGAAGAGGCGCCATGTCTTGCGGAAATCAAAGGTTGACTGATGTTCTCGAGTGCCGTAAACACTGACGTTCTCAACGGCAACACAAATATTCTATCTTTCGACCCATGTACAATAACAAATTATGAAGCTTTTGACACGTTGTTTACTACACCTAAGAACTGGGTTGCATACTACATGTTACATCAAACCTTCTAGAAAAATAAACATTACCAGGCGGGTGATATAAACGGGTGTCTTCTTGCTGCAACCGTCAGATTCGTCCCCTTCAAGGGTTTATAGTTTCCGCGCACATATTGAAATTATCGCCCCCCCGCCCCCCCGCCCCCGATCCCTCTTGTTTAAACGCAACACCTGAAATCAAAATCTGCCAGCTCATACCATCTCATTATCCATCTAGCCATCCATGCCGTAGCTCCAACTCATCTCGCCCCCCCCTTTGTTCCCCGCCCAGTTCGTTCAAACGCCCCACTTATAATCGAAGTAGGCCGGTAAAATAAACACTTCTAAGCAATTGATATCACGTCATTATCTTTCTAGCCATCCATGACGTAGATTTCATTCATCCCCCCTCCCCCCCTCCAACGCCCCCTCCTTCCCCACACCCCACACGATCGCCTAAACCCAGCACCGCGCGTATAGCAAGCCCCTACATGCATAATTAATACGCGCGATCGGAGGATCACACACAATGTTGCGAACATTAGTGTCGACCAAATCCGTAATTTGTATAATATATGTGACCTAAACCTCTTGAAAAATCTTCACCCCCCCCCCCCCCTGCCTTTTTTTTTTTTCCTCGCTTTCTCTTGCTTAAACGCCCCAACTACTATCGAAATCCGCCAGAGTAATAAACACTTCCATGCCCTGGATATCGCCTCGTTATCGTTTCAGAGCCGTCCATGCAGCTGCTGCAATTCCCACCAACCCCCGCCCCCAACGCCCCATCCTTCCCCACCACCCGCACCATCGCCTAGACCTGGCACCACGCGTATAGCAAACCCCTACATCTATGCGACCTAAAGCCCTCCCCCCCCGCCCCCGCCCCCCCCCGCCACACCCCCCCTCCCTCCCCCACAAGAAATATTTATAGTTTCCACGCACAAATTGACCTGCCCCACCCGTCCCCTTCCCCCCTCCCGCCCCCCTTTTGATCAGAATCAGGCCCCCACGTCCTTAAAAACTCCGCCTTCCCCCCACCCGATATTCGACTTACAGGATTCACTTGATAATTTGATGCATTTCCTTCCAAAGTTGTCAGATTTTGTTCCCCTCCGTTTTAGAGTTTCCGCGCACAGACTGCCTAGCATCACCCTGTTGACCCTGATAGCTACACTGTAGTTGCAAGGGGAGTCGCCGACCTATATCCTTAATGAGGAAACACAACTCGTAATACGCGCGATCGGAGTATCACACACAGCTGGCAAAGATGAGTTTCGACAAAATGTTCGATCTCACAGCTGGAGTGTATTTGTATTTTTATAATATACTTCGAAGTACTACGTAGCAACAGCTATAACAAATATAGTCTATACAGGCAGGAAAGGCTTACCTGGGGCTAAATCTAAAACACGTGTGATAGGCGTTACGGGTGCATCCGAGATCAAGGGGGCAAAAATACTGCGTAGCCGTCGCTAGGCACTCGCACAGCGGGGTGTTTAAAACTGTTGTGCACTTGGTAGCTTGGGTGGCTGTTGCCCAGGCAACCTTGTCTTGATGTTGTCTCATGACCATGCCGAAAACTATCATCTCGACAACATAGTCTATATTAAAAAAATTAAAATACACTCCAGCTGTGAGATCGAACATTTTGTCGAAACTCATATTTGCAAGCTGTGTGTGATACTCCGATCGCGCGTATCACGGGTTGTGTGTCCTCATTAAGGATAGTCCATAGGTTGGCATAATAGACTATAATATAGGGTTTCCACGTAGAAATAATCGCAGGTAAATTGTACGTTAGCTTTGGTTAGCTTGGAAATTTAAACCGGAGCAGGTTTCACCGCATTTTTCTGGCGTGAAAATTTCCAGTGATTCCAAAATTGCTGAATATTTTCAAGGGGTTCGGATTTGTTCGACAATGTATCCCTTACGAAGCAACTGAAGTTGAGTGTACAGCAGTGCGAGTAGCCCGGTCGCTGTGACATGCCGAGCACATGCGAGATAATTTGCTTTTTGGCAGCAAGACCACAGCAGCAGAAAACAGCAACAGCAGACAGCACACACGACTAGGGTAGTTATCGCACCCTCAAATGAAACTCCGCTGCGTATGGCGTCTGGTGCTCGTCATACTTCGCCGCCAGAGCCAGCGGGTAGGGCTCGCCTCGTGCTGTGTGTGGTGTTCGAGCGTACTCCGTTGTTCTGAAAATGCTGAGTCAAGTGCCTGGGTTCTGCTGTGTTTCGCGCGGTAGAATCGACTTTCTTCCTGAGAAGTCACCCCACGCCGTTGACGACTGCGGTAGCTACCGAGCCCGCCACGGTTGAACACAAGCAGCCTCGTATGTACGCTGCCCAACTTTTCACCCTATCCTCCCTGGTAAGGGGTGTGTTGTCGTGTCTGTGGAGTCTTGGAGGTTCTCCAAACATAAACAAACTTTGGTGGCGTTGGGTGAAATACTACGTTTTGGATGGAGGCCAGCTCGCGTCAACGGAGATTACGGACGCTATCGCCCCCCACACGGTCTTGCACTACTAATGCCGCTGACGCACCTAGCGGGTAGGGAAAGTCTGGCTCTGTGTAGTGCTCTAGACAGCTCGGTGCTTTGAAATCAACAGCAGCTTGGCACGAGTGATTCCTCGACCTCTCGCCATTCGCCTGCGGCTTGCTTGCTACCTGGCTACCTGGCACCCTGTATAACCCCCTCGGCTGCTCCCCGGCCGGGGTGGTGCTCGGGCCTGAGGCTTCCCCAAAATGTGCCAGGGCCCCTGAGGGGGGGGGTGGCATGGACCTTGCTCGTGCGTTGAACTAGCGCTCGGGTATGGCCAAGCCGGTGGTGACAGCCAGCGAAAAGGCAAAAAGTTCCTCGCGGAATTTTTAAACGCAGCAGCCTTGCTTGCAGATGCAGTGTCGAACCACCGCCGCGGAAAGCGTGAGGTGCATATCGAACAGAGAAGAGAGGATCAAACCCACGTGAGTAAGCACCAAAGTCGGGAAAGAGATGGACGTGGCGTGTCCGGACTGCTACCCCCTCCACGTTGGCACTTAGGAAGGAACCGGGCTGGGCGAAGGGAGACGGATGGAGGGAAAGACTCTGCATGGGCAAAACGGAGGGTGGAATGGAGGAAGTCGGATGCTCAGAAGAAAAGGAGACGCAGGAGGATTCGAACGGCTGCTCACTAAATTCGCACAGATGCAAGGGCTAGGTCGAGAGCAGGGGAACTCGTCGTGGGTAAGTACAACGTTCGCACACTTGCTTTCAAGGGCACGAATGGCATAGGCCACGCCGAGGTGATACTGAAGACTTGCGAGGACGCAGGTTGTGATATCATAGGATTGCAGGAGGTGAGGCGCAATGGACAAAACGCTTTTACGGCGGCGGGGTATGTTGTGTTTTGCTCAGGAGCAGACGGAGGGAAGTACGAAAACAAGGGGAACCACGGGGTAGGCTTAGTGGTTAGAGAGTCTATCGTGGCAGGGATGGATAAGGGCGACGTCGCGGTTGAGTGCATCAGTGCTAGATTGATGAAGGTTCCTATCCAGCTCATAAATCTGACGGTGTGTCTTGCAGTGTAGGCTATGCCCCCACTTTCGACAAGAGGACCAGCAAAAATGATTACTTTTGGAGTTCACTTGACAAGGTGGTCAAGGGGGTACCCAGCAGGGACCACCTCCTTGTCCTGATGGACGCAAATACTCGGACAGGCATGAGAGGGATCGGGTGGACCGACAGCAAGGTGTTGGGTGCATACGGACGTGACGAGCTGAACGACAACGGAGAGCGACTAGTGACTAACGCAACTGATACCAAACTCGCCCTCCTCAACACGTACTATGCTACACGCCCTCCTCAACAAGTACTTTTTTTTTTTTTTTTTTTTTTTTTGCACACTTTTACTTTCCAGCTTCTGGACAAGCCGTGGTCACAGGTGTCATCCCTTCTCCTCCCCGGTTGTTGCCTTCAATTTTTATCGCGCATAGGGTTCAGCAATCCCACTGCTCGTCGATTTTTCATCGAACGTTGCTAACTCACGCTCTCGCGCTTTCCGCAAGTCAATTTGTCCACAAGAAAAAGTCCCAACGAATTTATACGAGTATGCACTCGGCGGGGCTCGACCCCACGAAACTGACCTATACCAGGCTCGAGGATAACCTGATACGCCACCGGGGCGACCGGTACTATGCTACACCTGCTAGTGGTATATCGTACACGTTTCAGCGACCTAACCGAGGAATGGCCCAGTACAGGCTTGACTACATGCTGACACGGCAAGTGGATAGACGATTGGTACATAATGTCACTGTGCGGACCCCACCAGGGGAGAACGCTGAGTCGGACCACAACCTCGTAATCGGAAACATCCGCCTTTTGGGCCGCATAGCACCGAATCGTCTACAGAGAAGTACCAAAAACCGGAGAGCTATGGATCTACCAAATTAATGGCGAACCCGCATCCCCAAATGAATTTGCAAAACGCGATAGCAGTCAAGCTTGTCTCTCCGACACCCCGTACTAATGCCGGAAGCGTTGACGCCATGGCATCATTACTGACCGAGACGCTACTGTCAAATGCGGCCGGCATAGCGCCACCTATTCGGCGCAAACAAGTACCGAGGGGATGATGTGCGACCGAGGCGACGAAAACGGAGGTGAACGCACGATGGCAGGATAGGGAAGACGCAACGAAACGGGTCCGTTCTGCTCCAACCGATCGTGGTCTACGGCAAGCCTTGAAGGCGACCACTGAACAGCTGAAACGCACGCGGGAGGAAGCTGTTAGGATGTTCTTCGAAGATTACGTCAGCCAACTCAAACGGCGTATCCGAGAAGGTGATCAATCTAGCTTCTACGAACACCTCAAGAGGATAGATGTGGAGAGGAAGAGGACGTTCAACTTGCATTCATCAAAGACGAGGAAGGTCGATTGCTGCGGGATAATGCCCTCTTCCACGAGCGGTGGGTGAGGTGGTTTCACAAACTGCTTAACACCAAGTCGCCGACCCTCGATCCGGGCATTGTGGATGAGCTTAAGCAGTGGCCCCCATGCAGACCACTTGACGATGTCCCGTCTAAGTACGAAGTGGAGGAGGCGATCCGTGCGTTGGCGAACCGAAAGGCGGTAGGGCCCGATGGTCTCCCGGCCGAGCTCTTGAAGGTTTTGTGCGACGAAGGAGAGTTGAACATCCTCGGAAAGTTCGACGATATCATCGTCGCTGCTTGGAGGGGAGGTGGCGTACCGCAACAATGGAAAGATGCAACGATTAAGGTGCTTCACAAGAAGAAAGATCGGACTGATTGTTGCAATTATCGTGACTTCTCCCTCGTGGCTCACGCCGGCAAAGTACTCCTCAAAGTCATCATAGGTAGGTCGCCTGAGTGACTATTGCGAACGCGAGAACAGTCTGCCGGAGGAACAGCGTGGGCTCAGGCCTCTACGCTCGACGGTTGACATGATGTTCGTAGCACGACGACTGCAGGAACTGGGGCGGAAGAAGGACACCCCCTTGTACTTGTGCTTTTATCGACCTCACCAAAGCATACGACTCCGTCGACCGAACCCTTATGTGGGATGCCCTTGCTCGTTTTGGCGTGTCACCGAGAATACTCGCCGTCATTCGCCAATTCCACGACGGTATACAAGCATGCGTGCGGCTGGATGATGGAGAGTGCTCGGATAAGTTCGACGTGGGGCAAGGTCTCAGGCAAGGATGCATGCTCGCGCCACTGCTGTTCAACATGTTTTTCACGGCGGTACTGCGTGTGGCCAAGAAACGCTTCCTCGCTAACGCAGCCATCACGGACAACATGGTGCAGCTCCAACGAAAGGTGGGAGGCGGGAAAAAGGGCGCTTCACGGACAGGCGAGGTCGACGGACAGAGGGGGAAGGAGGGGGTGGGGGTGCAGAGATTGTGGGGTATGCTGTACGCGGACAATACGGGCATCGTATCGTGATCATAAAAAGGGCTGGAGAGGATGATGACGGCGATCGTGACTGCGTGCTCGTCGTTCGGGCTTACAGTATCCGAGGAAAAAACAGAGATAATAATGTGCCTGGAAACCAAAAGCGGAGGGAAGGTGTCCTTCACGATCAATGTAGCCGGCCAGGTATACAAACAAACAATCCAGTTTGTATACTTGGGCGGGGCTATCACCGCAAACAGGGACCTTAGCATTGAAATAACGCGGCGTCTTCAGAGGGCCTGGGCGTGCTTCCAGCGGTACAAGATGGAAATCTATGATCGCCCATGTGTGCTCTTACGGTTGAAGGTGCGGTTGCTGAAAGCTGAGGTGGTCGAGACACTGCTGTACGGTTGCATGGCGTGGAGCCGGAAGAATCCTGACTATAACAGGCTACGGCGGGTTCGCCGCTCCATGCTCCTCCGATGCCTTGAGTGGCGGAAACGGAAGCGCAACGACCACACCCTATCGTACGCCGACGCGCTTGCCCAGACAGATTCCGAGAGCGTTGAGGCGATAGTGCGCAAACGGAGGATTTTGTTTGCGGGATTCGTGGCACGTATGGGGGAAGAGCGTCTGCCACAGAGGGTGATGTTTGGGGAGTTTGTTGGGACACAGGGGGACAAGAGAAAGACTGGATGGATCACCTGAAGGATATATCGGTATTTGGAATGAAATTCGAAGGATGGCAAAAGGCTGCTCAGAAGGCTGGCAGATGGTTTCGACGAGTAGAGGAGGGAGCCGAGTTGTTCACGCGGAATTGGCATGAAACGGAGAGACGAAAAGCTGCACATCGACGCGCAAAGGCTGCGGCAGCGCCATCCACCGTCTGCATCTCTAAGCGGCCGGGGGGAGGGGGAAAGGAGGGAGGCGGAGGGGGAGGGGGAGGGGGAGGGGGGGAGGAGGGGGGAGGGGAAGGGGAGGGCGTCACGACTAAGAGACTGCAGTCTGGGTTTGGCCATCATCGTCTTGAAAGTTGTGGGCCTGATACAAGATAGCGTAAGATCACCCTGACTTCTTCGCCATGGTGCGTTCTCTCCCCAGTGCCATTGATGATGCACTTGATACCCTTTATGCGCCCAATGCCGTCTTTAGTCAGTGCCTAGGGTCTGGTAGTATGACATTATTTTTTTCTTTTCTTTCCTTGGTTTCTCTTCTTTTCTTGCCTTTTCTTGCTTTTGTTGCCTTTTCTTTTCTTTCCTTTCCTTTCCTTTTTCGTTTTTTTTTCGATTCCTTGTCTTTTCTTCTCTTCCTTTATATTTCTTTTCTTTTCTTTTTTCCTTTTTTCCAATTGACTTGCGTCTGTCGTGCGTACGCGTAGTGATAGATACTACGTGTAATATATGCATGGTAGTCTTCCTCGGGTGGCAAGCGGTATAGTCGTTTTTTCGAGGCGCGAGTAATGAGACGTATGCACCGGTATGGACCTGGAACATCGTAGACTGACTCCCGATTCCACTTTTTTATGTTCTGGTGGAGGCATGAATTTCGTCAGTAGTTGTGAAATATGCGTGTACCACCTTGGGTTGTTTGTGTTTTTCCCTCGGGTATTCCTCAGCTCCAGAGTGACTGGAGCCTGTCCTGTGACCACGGACTTGATTATGCGAGTTAATGTGAGAACAACAAAACAAAAACAAACACAGTTTGTGATATTTTACGAGCAGCCCGCTAGATGGCCGCATGAAAAAAACACGCACAGTACAAAGACGCCAGATGTTTTTTCAATTCATGTTCCCGTTAAAAAAAAATGCACTCCAGCTAGCTGTGAAGTTGAAGATTTCGTCGAAACTCATGTTGGCAACATGTGTACGATACTCCGATCGATCGTACTACTGCTGTGTGTGTCCTCATTAAGGATATTGGCCGGCGACTCCCCTTACAAACCACGGTGTTGCTTGTACCACGGTTAACAGGATAATGTTCAACATGGATACCGTGTTTAATGCCCCCGATTAAATTTTTTATTCGTGCGCTGTACTACTCGTAGAGTGTTTTTTTTTTTGGAAGTCAATTTTTCATATTTTTAGTATCGTTTTTCGGAGTACTTTATTTGGATGGTGATGTGGTACGACGAGGTGCGGACCGGTATGGAACGTTTTATTTTGAGGTTAGTGGGGAAGCGGCTATCTCGCTCAGTTCTGACCACTTTTTGGGCCAGTATAGTGTTGAACTCCTTTTCTTTTGAATTTGGCCAATAGTTGTTCGACTTTTTGTGTTGAAGCGAGTGGGGCAGTCTCGAAGTTAGTCATGTTATATCTTAAAGCTAGTGTGGGGGCGACCCCGGCGGCAAATAGGATATTGTGCTATGATATGCCTGGTAGTATGGAATGGTATCTATGTGGTATGTAGTACGGTATGGAAGCGGCCCAGGCGGAGACCCAAGCGCCCTTCGAAGCATCATTACCGGGATCCAAGCACACACTTCGAAGCGTCATCACTGGGAATACGTCTGCCAGAATGGAACTTGCAATAGATCGAACTCGAAGTTAAACCACAATTTCTTAGGTAGGGTGCACCGTTTCTGGGCCAAGTGTGCCGAAAGGCCATTTTCTAGTGTAGTTGGTGGGTGAGCTTGCGCAAGTCCTAAATGTTCGAATGATCGCTTGAAAACTCGTCTGACTCTGCAAGAGACTGAAAATATCGAAAAAAAAACGAAGGCAAAAGGCAACTATTAATAGCCGCGGGACATCGGCCGAGTGGGTAGGGTGCACCGTAACTAGGCCAAGTTCGGCGGAAGGTTGTTTTCTTGCGACCGAGCGTATGTTCGATCGGAAGCACATCGCAGCGCGACACAGCGCCGCGCCGCAGAGAAACGCACGACGGCACCGCACGGCACCGCACGGCGCCGCGCTGCTGGGCTATCTATAGCTGGGCCAGGCTGGGCTGGGGGTGCATTTAGTGTGACTCAACGATGTGCTATGTACAAGCTTGGTATTGTAGCAGTTACTAGTACTGGTACGTGGTGTAATTCTTCGAATGATACTGACATGTACGAAAGAGTAAGTTGTACAGTAAAGCACGCAACGCGGCAAAGTATGGCACAGCACCGCACAGTATCACACCCCGCCGCATGGCGCGGCAACCCACGGCATCGGACGGCGATGCGCTGTTGAGCTAGCGCTGTGGTGCGCTGCTGAGCCGAGGGTAGTTAATGAGCCACGCTGAGGTCAGCTGGGACCTGGCATGGTCATACTTCGTGCAACCAAAAAAAGGCGAAGGAAGAAATCACATAAAAAAACTGGACACAGAGAGAACGATACCTGGCTTGCACGAACGAGTAAGCACAGCAAAGCAGCAGGGCACAGCACGGCACAGCACCGCACAGTATCGCACCGCACGGCAGGGCACGGCACGGTAGGGCACGGTACGGTAGGGCACGGCAGGGAATGGCACTGCGCTGCTGAGCTAACGCTGCGATGCGCTGCTGGGCAGGGCTAAGCTGATGATGAGCCAAGCTGAGATCATCAGCTGGGACCTGGTATGGTGAAGCCTCGTGCAAAAACACCAAAAAATACGTGAAGGAAGAAATAAATGAACAGCTGGACCGTTCCGCAAGTAAGTAATGAAAGGAGGTGGGGTCTAACTGAGAAGCCAGGGATGCACCAACCGAGCACTTTCAGCAAAAGCACATTGAGACTATTATGAATATTTCCAGTATTAGGAGTACGTGACTCTGCCACCGGAGGGGTATGAATGCAAAATTTGTCTTCAGTGCTGCCTTGCTTGTATTCCGCATTCATATTCACAACGTTTGGTGCTCCATTGCCTAATATCCTTACATACTGTTATTGGCTGTGAAATTTTTGACCACATACAATATAGAAACAAAAATACACTCCAGCTGTCTATATATCGTCTCTCAAATAATAAGAGGAGGGCATTGGCGCGAAATATGATTGTGCTCCATGTAGATGAAATGGGAGGAAATACCAGTGTAAGGTGGAGAACACACATAAACAAGATTGATTCGTTCAAGAAGACGGACTACAGAGCCGGACGTTCCGATGGCGCGTTTGCCCGAATGCAGCGAGAAGAGTATGCGTCCTCTGGCGAAAAGTACGCAGCATTCGCGTGCTATCACCATCACCGCCGTTCAGTACTCACTCACACTAGCTACTACTCACGTTGGCCTGAGATGATGGGTAGCATGGCAAGTAACCCGGAGCCAACCAAACGGATCATAGCTGGGAACCTCATGGCACTGATCTGTCCGGAACATGAAGGAGAGTTTCATTTCGAAATACAGCGGCCGGCAGTCAAATGTGTCAGGAGACGTGTAACCGTCACGCCGTCAGTCTTTGAAGAACGTCGGTCAAGGCAGTTTCATCTGTTTAGACGAAAGTGTCTCCTATTTTTGCTCAGAAATCGTCCCATCTAAACTCTTATCCTAACCCTAACCTTGCACCCCGGTTTGCTTGCTA
Organism: Undaria pinnatifida; assembly: GCA_012845835.1. NCBI lineage: Eukaryota > Phaeophyceae > Laminariales > Alariaceae > Undaria > Undaria pinnatifida. Next base: position 24,843,733 of record JABAKD010000016.1, on the reverse strand, counting down.
CGTAATAGTTGAATCCTCTCCCTTGAACACCACCGTCAAAAGGAGTGCGCAACACCCCTGTGCACGATGCACCTCGGGGATCGTTGAAGATACTATCTTCAGAATGGGCAAAGGTATACCTGCGGCTAACCACAGCAGCAGTCAGCTGAGAAAAAACCCATAGACTATAGGCATAACTTTGTTACTAGTATCGTGCAACGCCTGCTCGGTTGGGTCGGGTTACGACGGTAATCAACGGGCGGGGGGAACCTTGGTCATGACCACGCTGTATGAACCGGCTCTCGTACTGGCAAGGATTCTAACGCGTAATATGAATCGTGATCGATAGTACAGCCCGCTGTGTCCCGCAGTGCGTTACCGGCTGCTGGGAAGCCCTGCCTGTGACTTGATGCTTCCTTGAAGTAGGGTACAGACCAATGTCGAGTCACCGTGGATCACATCAACCCGTGGCTTGAAACAAAGTGCTACCACAGTTGTATATGTACGTACACACTAAATAGATCACACGAATCAGAATAAGCCATGGCTTGTTCTATCATACTTGCGTATCGTAGAGCTAAAAAGGTGATACGTGATTGGTGATGGTAGGGGCGGCGAGAAAGAGGGGGGGCGGGGGGTGGGGTTGATTGAAACTTGAAGACCATATATATATTCATTGGAGCTAGTGCATGGGTGGCCCGAAAGGTGAAAGGATGGATGTCACCTGTCAGGTAGCGTATATAACTCTGACGGATTATGATTTTTGATTGGGCGGACGGGGAGGGAGGAGGGAGGGAGGGGGGGGGGGGGGGGGTTGGGGGGGGCGGGGGGCGGAGGGGGGGGGGCTGTTAGCCGGGGGAGGGTTGTAAGCCGGGGGATGATTGTTAGCAGCGGAAGGGGGGGGGGGGGGGGGGGGTTGATAGGAGCAAAATTTGCGGCCGGCATGCTAAATGCAGATAGATGCCCAATATTGATGATATCCATGAGGTGGATGGGAGCAAATTATACGTCGTGTTGTTTTTACATTGATAGTTTTCATACTACGAGTGGTGGTTTTAGATTTCCGGCAAGATAATACTGTACCGTGACGAATATATACCTGGTATGTAACAGCCGTAACACCAGATAATTTGTGACAAAATGGGAAAAAGGTAATATAAGAAATCGATAATAAGTAAGTTAGAAAAGAGAAAATGAACAGCAAATTTTGGAAGCAGAGTGGGAAGAAGGACGGCAAGACAAAAATAGAAAAAGCACAGCTGCCATCTAGCAACGGAGCAGATGAACCCATCCATTCATCCAAGCAACGTTGGGGGCAGCAATCACGTTGGGTTTCGAACGGCGCTACTGTAAGGAGAAAGAACGATGTCACATGGTCTATCCCCTGCGCGCTGCTGATTCCGGCGACAGCGCTGCCCATACCGTAGACCGTCACCATCGCTACGGTACACACCCAGTGGGAGCTGCCATTATTCGGGTATGCACCAACTTAGTATACCAGCAGCAGCAGTCTTCAGGACGCCAGCAATATTGGAATTTGGGAATAGGGTCGATTCTTCTTCATATTTTTTTTTGTAACAATCGCTTTTTCCGGCACTATATATATTTATATATTATAAAAAATGAAAATACACTCCAGCTGTGAGATCGAAGATTTCGTCGAAACTCATCTTTGTAAGCCTTGTGTGATACTCCGATCGCGCGTATTACGGGTTGTGTGTCCTCATTGAGGATATAGGTCGGCGACTCCCCTTACAACTACAGTGTAGCTATGTAGCTATCTAATATACATCAAACCTTCTACAATAATAAACATTACCAGGCGGGTGATAATAAGAGGTGTCTTCTTGCTGCAACCGTCACATTCGTCCCCTTTGAGGGTTTATAGTTTCCGCGCACATATTGACATGCTCGCCCCTCTCCCCCCCGCCCCCTTCCCCGATCCCTCTTGTTCAAACGCCCCACCTGAAAATCAAAATCTGCCAGAGTAGTAAGCACTGCAAGCCAGCTGATATCATCTCATTATCCATCTAGCCATCCATGCCGTAGCTCCAACTCATCTCCGCCCTCCGCCCCCTCCACCCCCTTTTGTTCCCCGCCCAGTTCGTTCAAACGCCCCACTTACAATCGAAATCGGCCAGAGAAATTAACACTTCTGAGCAACTGGTATCACGTCAATATCTTTCTAGCCATCCATGACGTAGCTTTCATTCATCCCCCCTCCCCCCCTTCAACACCCCCTCCTTCCCCACACCCCGCACGATCGCCTAGACCCAGCACCGCGCGTATATCAAGCCCCTGCATATGTAATTAATACGCACGATCGGAGGATCACACAAAATGTTGCGAAGATCAGCGTCGACCAAATACTTGATCTCATAGCTGGAGTGCATTTTTAAATTATATGTGACCTAAACCTCTTGAAAACCCTCCCCCACCCCCCCCCGCCCCCCGCCTTTTTTTTTTTTCCCCTCGCTTTCTCTTGCTTAAACGCCCCACCTACTATCGAAATCCGCCAGAGTAATAAACGCTTCCACGCCCTGGATATCGCCGCGTTATCGTTTCAGAGCCGTCCGTGCCGCTGCTGCAATTCCCACCCACCCCCGTCCCCAACGCCCCCTCCTTCACCCACCACCCGCACCATCGCCTAGACCTAGCACCACGCGTATAGCCAACCGCTACATCTGTGCGACCTAAAGCCCTTCCCCCCTGCCCCCGGCCCCCCCCCCGCCACATTCCTCCCCCTCCCCCCACAAGAAGTATTTATAGTTTCCACGCACAAGTGGACCTGCACCACCCGTCCCCTTCCCCCCCTTCCCCCCTCCCGCCCCCCTTTTGATCAAAATCAGGCCCCCACGTCCCTGAAAACTCCGCCCCCCCCTCACCGGGTATTCAACTTACAGGATTCACTTGATAAACTGATGCATTTCCTTCCACAGCTGTCAGATTTTGTCCCCCTCAGAAACGGGTTCTATAGTTTCCGCGCACAGACTGCCCAACATCACCCTGTTGACCCTGATAGCTACATTGTAGTTGCAAGGGGAGTCGCCGACCTATATCCTTGATGAGGACACACAACCCGTAATAGGCGCGATCGGAGTATCACACACAGCCTGCAAAGATGAGTTTCGACGAAATCTTCGATCTCACAGCTGGAGTGTATTTTCATTTTTTTAATAATATATCCTTTTCCGGGATATTTTTTTTTGAATTTGTCCATTCTCTTCTCTTCTTATCTAGGCAAAAAGTATTGACAGATAGATTACTTATTACTGGTGCAGCAGTAGTAGTAGTAGTACATCTTGAATGAAGTACTACTAGAGTGTCTGCGCCTACTGTTCTTCTGAAGTTCGATTTTCAGTCGCAAAAGAGAAAAACTAAACATCGACCTTCCGCTATGCGCATAGGTTCCGAAATGAAAAATACTACTACTAGTCTCTGAAGTAGAAAATACATACATACGGCACTGCTGACCAGCAGTCAGTCGTCCCTGCGGATATTTTTTATTGAGGGAACGCGTCCGATTTCGAAAACGTGAAAGCACGCGCCAAGCAAAGACAGCATATACACATATATATCCCGCCTTCCTGAGTATAAACAGAGAAGAAGCGCAACACCAACCTCCCGTACGAAGGAAGCCGCCCCTGCATCTATCTCAGACAACGCCGCCGCAACGAGAGATCGTTGTCCTCTTCTTCCCTTTCCTCCTCGCCCGTGACCACGCAGAGCAATGCGACATCCTTAAGGTAAACAAAGCTCTTCTTCTCGCGGGCTGACATGGCTCCGTATCGACGCTTGATGCAAACCCACTTTGCATCCTGTCGACTTTAAACCTCCACTGCCACTGGGACAGCAGTGCGGGTTCTTCATTGATGCCAAGTCCTCTTTCGTTTTGCCTAAAGGCGAAGCATGTTCTCAAAACTATTTTGGGTATTTAATTTTTTGTTTGATACACGCCAACGTTTACTTGGCGCATTTAGCAGCAACAGTATCCTTGCCTTCTTTGTTGTATATGGCGTTTTTTTTCTGTCCAATCATGACCTTCAGAATACCATGTTCGTATTAAACTCGTGGAATTACTTTAAAGTCCAATGAATGTCAAATCGGACAGCTACAGCTTAACTTGTCGACGTACTGCCCTGCCGTAACCAAAGCATGGGCGCCGTCGAAGGCCGGCGCCCATGCGGAGCCCTTGTAGACCCATTAATATTGATGTTGTCATGTTTGTGTTTGTGTCATATTTTTATCATCACTTTCTTTACTCTCCAGCTCACTTCGTAAGATGTTTACTTCACCATGCCCTTCGGAGAGAAAATATTGGTACATACGTTGTGTACGACATGATACGAGGTAAAACGACCCCAACCTACATACAACAAGCAGCAGTTTATATTGGTTGTCGTTGTTGTTGTTGTTGTTCTCACATTAACTCGCATAGTCAAGTCCGTGGTCACAGGACAGGCTCCAGTCACTCTGGAGCTTAGGAATACCCCAGGGAAAGACACACACAACCCAAGGTGGTACACGCATATATCACAGCTGACGCAATTCATGCCTCCACCAGAAACATATGAAAGTGGAATCGGGAGTCAGTCTACGATGGTATACCTATAGTCTAGTAGTCTAGTCTATTTTGAAACCAAAAATACGCTCCTCCAGCTGTGATATCGAAGATTTCGTCGAAGCTCATCTTTGGCGGGTTCCGAGGTAAAGTCGAAAATTTTTCACGATATTTTCAGAACGCGCCAACCACGAGGATTTGGCTCTGAAAAAATGCACAAACTTCTGCTAGAATATGGGGATTACGAACATATATACTCCGGATCTTGCTCTCCCTTACTCAAACGCCCCACCAAATATCGAAATCCGCCACATTAATAAAAACTTCACGCACAAGATATCACCTCATTATCTTTCGAGAGCCATCCATGCCGCTGTGTTTCCCCCCCCCCCGCTCCAACGGCCCCTCTTTCCCGACCACCTGCACGATCGCCTAGACCTAGCACCACGCGTATAACAAGCTGATACATATCTTTGATCTCACAGCCGGAGTGTATTTGAATATTATTTGTGACCTAAACCTCCTAAAAAATCTTTCCCCCCCCCCTCTTGCTCTCCCTTACTCAAACGCCCCACCAAATATCGAAATCCGCCACATTAATAAACACTTCACGCACACGATATCACCTCATTATATTTCGAGAGCCATCCATGCCGCTGTGTCCCACCCCCCCCCCCCGCCTCGAACGCCCCCTTCTTCCCCATCACCCGCACCTTCGCCTAGACCTAGCACCACACGTATAACAAACCCCTCACCTAAAGCCGTCCCCCCCCCCCACCCTCCCCCCCCAACCCATCCCAACCCCACCCCCTCGAACACTCCACCCTCTCTTTACTCACTGATTGTATTACTTACCCCAGGATATACATGATAAACTGATGTATTATTTCCAAAAATGTCACATTTATCCCCTCAAAATAATATGTAGTTTCCAGGCACATATTGAGCTGCCCCCCCCCCCGCCCCCCCCGCCCCCAATAATATACTGGTGCCAAAACCGTCAGATTTATCCCCTCGAAAGGATTTATAGCTTACATGCACAAATTGCCCCTTTCCCCCCCCCCCCCCCCCCTGCCCCCCTCCAAACCCGCTCGCTTTTGATCAAAACCAGGCCCCCCTTTCCCTTCACAGCTGTCAGATTTTGTCCCCCTCAGAAACGGGTTTTATAGTTTCCGCGCACAGACTGACTAAAATCATCCTGTTGACCCTGATAGCTACACTGTAGTTGTAAGGGGAGTCGCCGACCTATATCCTTAATGAGGACACACAACTCGTAATGCGCGCGGTCGGAGTATCACACACAGCTTGCAAAGATGAGTTTCGACGAAATCTTCGATCTCACAGCTGGAGTGTATTTTAATTTTTATAATATACTCCGGAGTATTGTTTTCATTTGGCCGTCGTGATGGTAAGTTACTCACGAATAAGTGGCTAAAATTGATGTAAAATAGCATCCATCCGCGGGCCCCACGAGAAATTTCAAGCGCCTCTGAATCTTGTAAAATGTTTAGGTTGTGGTGATTTTGGGGGGTAGATCACGAAACCGTCGTTAAATTTTTGATCGGGATCGCTTTGACCTTGATACAGCTGCGCAAAGATACGTGCAAAAAGCGGGCATAACCTGGGATTTACTAGGGATTAGACTGAAAAACTCCCACCCGTGGAAAACGATCCACACGTTGATAAGAGCTCTGTGCAACTTCGATTTGAGGTTATTTTAGAGTGGGGAACACGAAGATATCAGTGGATTGTCCTAGTTCTGCTTTTGCAATCGACTTACGGCTGCCCAAACGTTGACCTTACTTAGCTGAGCAATTTCAAATTTCCTGGATTTTTTCTTCTCGGTTCCGGGCTCGAGTTTTTGTTTAAACAATTTCCTGAGTGGCTCAACCCCCCTTAAATCGACCAAGCGGAAGCGATTGCCGAGGTGGGCAAGAAAAAGGAAGTTCGGGAATGCCTCGAAAAAAATAAGTCGGGTCGAAGGAGACCAACCTTTTTTTTGCTGTTTTTTTAGACGTCGTTTTTGAGCGTTTCGAAACGATCTGCGAATTTGATTTTTATAAGTATATATTTTTCATGCCCGCGCGGCCAAACCTGCTTTAGCTCGGAACCCGCCCTTTGCAAGCTTTGTTTGATACTCCGATCGCGCGTATTACTGGGTGTGTGTGTCCTCATTAAGGATATAGGTCGGCGACTCGCCTTGGAACTACGGTGTAGCTAAAAGGGTCAACAGGGTGATGTTAATCAGTCTGTGCGCGGAAACTATAAAACCCGTTTTTGAAGGGGACGAAATCTGACAGCTGTGGAAGGAAATGCATCAAGTTATCAAGTTTATTCATTTTTTTTTTTTTATCCTCCGGCGGATGGGGTCGAAAAATAAAGCTTCACAAGTAGCTCACCACACTTCCACGTATTTTCATACGCGTCGTGTGTCGATTTAACTCAGTTGCTTTCGCAGCCCAACGCTAGCTATCAAGTTTTTCCTGTAAGTCGCATAGCCGGGTAAGGGGAGGGCGGAAATTTCAAGGGCGTGGCGGCCGGGGTTTGAACAAGAGGGAGCAGGAGGAAAGGGGGGCGGTCGGGGCAACTCTATCTGGGTTAGGGTTTAAACAAGAGGGAGCGGGGGGGAAGGAAGGAAGGAATGAAGGAAGGAAGGAAGGAAGGAAGGAAGGTGTTGAAGCTGCCACGGTGACAGAGGAAGTGTACATGATTCCGGCGCCATCTCAGTCAGGTTATTGGTCGGAGGGGTTGTTGACTCTACGCAACCTCGTCGACATTGAAATTGGGTAAAACTTGAAGGCGCAAAGACGCAACTCCGTGAGCATATTTTCATTTTGTAGTTCATCAGGCTGTTGTTGTCGCTATAATCATATCAAGAGTTTATATTAAGATGATCATGGTCACCTTCACCCTCCAGGTCAACTCGTAAGACATTTCACCCTACTAGGCTTTCCGGACAATGATTGTCAAGCCGTGGTCACAGACGTCCTCCCTTCTCGCACTCGGTGTATATTTTCCTTCATTTGTAGCGCACATAGGGTTGGTTCATAAGTAATCCCACGTTTCGGCATTTTTTTTATGCTGTCACCGTCTCCTGTATCTCATTATTAGAATGACGGTTACTACGTACCTGGTTGTAAGTAAGCAAACATTCAAGTCGAGTCCGTAGCCTCCAGCTCCGCAAGGCGCTCTGTTTCTTTTGATATATTCACAATTTCAGAGCGCGAAATTCGATGCATATCGATGAGCGCAAAAGGCTGAAAAGCGGGAAAGGTTGAACCGTATGCACGATAAATTGAAGACACGTACCGCGGGGGTCTTACCGTGTGTGGGGGGGGGGGTGGAGGACACACCTGTGACCACGGCCTCTCCAGAAGAAGGTCGCTGGGGGTAAAAACTCTTACGATGAGTTGAGCTGGAGAATAAAAGTGACGATGACAAAACAACTAATAAAATGTGTGCAAACCGTCATTCGCCGCATTATTTCAACATTCGCCTCATTTGTTTGGCAATCGGAAACTCGAGAAAGTTTAGGGATCAAACGTTACACTCCTCCGACCTTGGTGGCGTGGCACAGCATTCTATCGCCATGCCCTTAAGCGGGTAACGTCCACATATACCGGGGGGTGGAAAAATGGCGGCACGTTTCGTAGAAGCCAAAAAGCAAGGGTGCAACGGAAGAAAGTAAGTTACAACGAACGCTGATTTGGCGAAGCATGTGGCTGACACAGAAAAATATGAACGATACGAGCAGCATAGACTACAGACACTACACTACTGCTTGAAAAAGTAGGAGATCCGATTCTTCTCTTGGCCGAGGTCGCAGACAGAACCCTCTGAGCATGAAAGCAACATAATAATGAATAATGATACCAAACATTACTATACATTTCGCTTACCTTGGCGGCGTTGCCTCACGGATCCCTTCCTTCCCTGGCGGCGCAGAAGCTGCTTTGTTTGGCAGTATCAGGCAGGTCTCAACGGGAGACCCTGCTGCTGCAGATAGCTGGAGGAGTGGTTGGAGAGTGTGGGCTGACGTCGAGCAAAATTGATTGTGAATTTGCACTGACTGGGAGAGGAGATGAGTGACGAAAAGATTGCACCCCATGACGTTCGACGAATGAATTCATCTTCACACAAAATTGACAGGCGGCGGAGATGTTCATTTCATTACAAAAGGAAATGAATTCTTCGAATTGTGTGCGTATGATACCGTTTGCGTTGTGTGCTCGGAAGATATACCTGTGGTAAGTCGTATTCGAATAGGTATCGTTCCGTACATAGATTCCGTGCTTCCGGTTATCATTACAAAAAATAGTAATGCACTCCAGCTCTGAGATCGAAGATTTTATCGTAACTCATCTTTGCAAGCTGGGTGTGATACTCCGATCGCGCGTATTACGGGTTGAGTGTACTCATTGACGATTTGATTTTTTTTGCCTCACACTTTTACGTTCCAGCATCTGGACAAGCCGTGGTTACAGGTGTCGTCCGTTCTCCTCCCCGGTTCTTGCCTTCAATTTTTATCGTGCATAGGGTTCAGCAATCCCACTGCTCGTCGATTTTTCATCAAGTGTTGCTTACTCACGCTTTCGCGCTTTCGGCAAGTCTATTTGTGCACAAGAACAAGTCCCCACGAAATTATACGCGTATGCTCTCAGCGGGGCTCGAACTCACGAAACTGACCTAAAATATCAGGCTCGAGGATAACCTGATACGCCACCGGGGCGACCGGCTGACTCAGGATATAGACTAGATCGGCGACTCTCCTCGGAACTACTGCTGTGTAGCTACCAGGGTCGACAAGATAATAATAGTCAGTCTGTGCGCGGAAACTATAAAACCCGTTTTTGAGGGGGACAAAATCTGACAGCTGTGGAAAGAAAAGCATCAGTTTATCAAATGTATCTTGTAAATCGTATAACCGGTGAGGGGAGGGCCGAGTTTTTAAGGTCGTGGGCGGCTCGGTTTGATCGGGCATTGTTGTTGTCAAGGGCGCACAAAAACAAAAATCCCGGACACCTACCTCCAGTTTTTGCATTTGATCGGCAGGGAGGGGGGGGGGGGGGGAGGGCGGGGGTCTGCCAGCACACTTAATCCTATATAAAGGACTATGCAATTCTAATTCCTATATAAAGAACCATGCAACACTAATTCCTATATAAAACAAGGTGACTTGGCCATAGACTAGGCACTGGGTGCCACCCACGGCGGAAAATGGGTTTAGTCGAACAAGAGGCAAACCCTCGGCAACGTAGGTGTGAGGTCAGTGACACTTGGTGCCACTACTGTACGGGAGTAGTACATCGTCCTCGAGACGCCGCCGACACCACGAGATCGAACCGGGCCAGTACACAAGCTTGCACAAGCCGACACAACAAGCTAAATAAAAAATGCGGCGAGATTGGGCGAGATGTCCTTTTGAAACCGCCGAAAACGTGGCGAGACAAGATCGACTATAGTTTCACCGACGAGCTCAACGAGCTTCCTCGTTCCGACCAGTTCTGCCAAGTTCTGGGTACACAAGGTTGCACAAGGGTGTACGCTCGTGTCTACTCGGTGGTGCCAACGCCCTAAACCTCTCGGTTCAAGCTCTGAGTCAAGTTGTCTGAGCGGGGCGGATGGGGACTGACGCGTAAGAGTTGTAGCGGCGCAATGGCCAAATGTGGCATAATTTGCGGCTGCTTCAACGAGGATCTTCCCGGCGGGAACCACCATTGCGACTATTGCGATGTCTTGTTGCACAACTTGTGTGTGCAAAACGCTTTGAAGATCAGAGATAAGCCGGACAAGTGGAAGTGCGGCATCACCGACTGCCGCTTAAAGATACATAGTACCGGTAGTACATATGGGGCCTCTGGTGCCGCTGGTTCTGGGACTGGGGCTGCTGCCGCTAGTAGCCCTACTGCTGCCTCAAATGTGATTTTAGGCGTAAGCAGGCTTGGCCGGGTTAGGTATAAGAAAAGATCGTGGGAGCAAGTAGAGTGAGACGAGGAGAGAGGAGAGCCCTGCTTCGGGCGGGAGAGCTGATGCGGGCAGTTTCTGCAAACACCTGAAGGTGTCCGTCTATGATCGCAGGGAATATTACTGTTGTTGCACAACCGAAATCGGCCATTTTTTCATGTTTCTCCAACGGCCGATCTTGGCCGTTCGGGCAAAAAGGGGGAAGGGGGGGAAGCTTGGAGGGGAGGCGAGGGAGCAACGACAAATAGCAAGCAAGATCATCTGCTTCACTTCCACCGTGTTGTACTGTCTGTCTGTGGCGTCCATTTAATCCAAGTTTGATACAACATGCGTGAGGCCTTTTCCAGAAAGCAATATTAGAACAGGACTTGACACAGCAAAACACGCTTGTGTACGGTAACAAAACCTTGCAAAAGTCCTAACCCCCGTCGATGGTGCTCCATGGTGCTTTCTTGATGACCAAAAAGCCACAAGACGACGTTAACCGGCCTCAACATTCGACGAAACTCAGGGAAAAAAAAACAATTTTTTCAGCGCCGGACCCAGGGGGGGGGGGGGGGGGGGGGTGTAGGTAGGTGTCCAGGATTTTTTTTTTCGTGCGCCCTTGTTGTTGTTGTTGTTTTCTCACATTAAATCTTGTCAATAATCTAGAGTCCGTGATCACACAAAGGTGCTGGAGCCCTAGGAAGATCCGAAAAACCAACTAAAATAAAAATTCGTCCTGGAAAAATTGCGCTTTCCCGCCTAAAAACGCACAAAAAGGAAAAAGGCGCACAAGTGAAAGGCAAACTGAAGGTCCAATGCGCAAACTGACCTCACATGGCCGCGGGTATCCAGTTGTTGTTGTTGTTGTTTTCTCACATTAACTCTTGTCAAACATCTTGAGTCCGTGGTCACACAAAGGTGCTGGAGCCCTAGGAAGATCCGCAAAACCAAGTGAAATCAAATTTCGTCAGGGAAATACAACGCTTTCCCGTCAGTAGTATCTCCCTGACGAATTTTTGATTTCAATTGGTTTTTCGGATCTTCCTAGGGCTCCAGCACCTTTGTGTGACCACGGACTCTAGATTTTTGACAAGAGTTAATGTGAGAAAACAACAACAACAGCTCAACTACAGCATAGAGTTCCCCCGTCCCCACAACTAACCAACTCGCGGCTACAAACTACAGCGGTTGGGCTGCCTGCACCGTACGAATCGCACGGTGATCGTGAGTATAGACGAACGCGCCTGCTGTCTGGAGTGCTGTCAGAGTGACGACCGGCGGGCATGCGGTGAAACAAGAGCAATGGAACCAATAACCACAATGCAGATATCAATGATCGCCCCTCCTTCCCGAGTTATTTGACAGGTTGCAGCGCAGCTACGACGCCCGTGCCTGGAAATTTAATATTATTGCGGCGGGTCGTTCCCCGTGAAGGGTATACAACTCTTCTACAAACTCTACAAAAATCAGCGACGTGAGTAACATGTTGTACTACTCCTCGTAATAAAAATCCCTGAAAAAAAAAGAAAAAGGACGATCGCTGCTCTCATGATGATGATGATGTACGTGCCGGTCGTGGATCTCCGTGTGCCATCCTCCTGCTGTGGTTCTCCGTGGCCGCCTCATCGCCTTAGCTCACTCGGCCAGCTCCTTCGCACTTGCTCTCGCCCACACTCAATTCCAGTCGGTTCCCCTTCTCTCCTGTCCAAAAAAAAACAAAGTGCTCCACGCAGTTTGCGGTGCTGATCTGAAAAACAAAAAGTTCTCGTTCACGGAGAGTTCAATCCATCTCTTCCCCGCCCGTCGACGGTCAGTCGCCCTCCTCCTTCGTCGTCGAACCCAGCCTTCTGCCGGGGTAGTCCCCTCCACGCAAACCGAGACTGCGCCGTAGCGTGGCTCGTGGTGGCGCCTGCCTCCGCGCTCGAGCATCCCGATTAAGCATTGCTGCTCCGCCGCTGTTGCCTAAAAAGACGCGCGAATCGTAAGTGACCATGCCTAACGCACCACGTACGACCCAACTCTACCGCCACGCATAGCCTCGCGGCCACACGCAGCAGCAAGAAGGTATCACTCCTTGAGGGTGATTCCGGCCTTACACCCGCCAGAAAGACCCCCCCCACACTCGCTACAAGCCTGCTCGGGCATGCTTCGCAGCATGCCTTACCGAGGCGGCAGGGGGGAACGAAGCGGGCATTATGTAGTGCCGATGGCCAGTAGTACCGGTTAAATCACTTGGTACATATTATTATAGTCTATGCATGGGTTGATGGGTTTTAGTACAATTCGACGGGAGCGAGTAGACGAAGGAAGAAAATGCTGGATCCTTCTAGCGATAAAAACGAAGACACGCGCTGCAGTGAGGAGGGGGGAGGAGGGCCCATTATGTGACCTATGTGACCCCGGATCTGAGCTACTACTACAATTGGGAGGGGGCGCAAGAGTAATGCGAGGAGTATAAAGGAGCTGGAGCGGAATGGTGCCGGCTGCCGGAGTAGTGTCCAACTGTTTGGCTCATACATGTTCCAGCACTCCTGAAGTATCCCTACTGGTACGTAGATATCTCGCTATTCCGTCTTGAAGGACGCAGATTCCCTCCTACGCGCCCAAGGGCTGAAAACGTCAGCAACTGGTACTACTACCGCTGTTGTTGTTGTTCTCACATTAACTAGCATAATCAAGTCCGTGGTCACAGGACAGGCTCCAGTCACTCTGGAGGGGAGGAATACCCCCAGGGAAAACACACACAAACAAAACCAAAAGTGGTTCACGCATCGTGTAGATATCATAGCCGACCCGAGTCATGCCTCCGCAAGAAAATTATAAAAAGTGTACGAAGACTAATTGAGAGTCAGCCTACGACCTGCATGGTCCATGCTGGTACATGCGTCTCGCTACTGCCGTCTGGAAAACCTGCTACGACAACACCGCATGCCACCCAGAAAAGACTACGACGTACACACGTTTACTATAGCCAGTACCCTACCGAGTCGTTGGTCGGAAAGCAAAATCCGTCTATTACGGCTCGCTACGTATCTTATGTAGTCAAAGACTGAACGGGTGGAGTGCATAGTCTCATTTCTTCCTCGCCTGGGCCTGCGCCAACCTCGGGGTGGGCCGGCGGAGACCATCGGGACCTAGGACGGCCCACCGGTAGTCATACAAGCCCCAGCCTCGATATAGTGAAACCCTGCGCAACTTGGTAGGTGAACTGTCGTCTGCGTGGGGTGGCGGTGATGAATTTTGTTTTCAACCCCGATACCAAGGAGTTTGTTCCAAAAGCAGAGGAGGAACATCGCCGCAGCAGAGATCGTACTGGGTGCAGCTAGGGGAGAAGAGAGGCTGGGCATTGCGTGGGTAAATGAAGGCAAGCACCCCGACCGCGAGGTCAAGAGTGTCGGATACGGGGTGGGCTGGGACGGCTGAACCCAGCCATTGGAAATGAAGGCATGCACCGGGCTAGGAAGCAGAGAGAGAGTCTACATCGTAAAAGAAAAATTAAGGAAAAATAAAATGAAAAGAGACGGAGGGGTCGGACCAGGTGTCGGCTGGCATAGTTTCTAGAAGGAGGCACTTGTGGCGTTAACAACCTACAATGTGCGCACCCTGGCCGTGAAAGAGAGGAACGGGTATGGGCACGCCGAGTGCGTGCTGGCGAAGGCCCGACAACTTGGCTGTGATTTCGTCGGCCTGCAGGAAACGAGGAGAGCTGGGAAAACAGAATTTTCTGCAGCAGGATAGCGAGTTTTCTGCTCTGGCCAAAAAGTATTAGAGAGCAGGCAAGGACTGCATGGAGTTGGTTTGGCTGTAAGGGAAACGATTTGCGGTAAGTCCGTATATACCCACCAGTTGATTGGCGAACGACTTATATCCATGCGCTTCGAGTTGACTAGTGAAAACGTTGCGATCAACAGCCGTTGCCTGTGCCGAAACGGAAGCCAACCCCTACACACAGCTGAAACATGGTTGAACAGATTCCAACTAAGCAATGTTTGTTCGTACTGATGGACGCAAACGCGCGGACTGGAGAAAGGATGGAAAGGTGTTATGACGGTAAGGTGCTTGGAGCGTACGGACATGATGGGCTCAACAATAGCGGCGAACGCCTGCTGATATTATCTCAACACCGACAGGCTCGCTGTCACGAACACGTGTTTTAGCACACGGAAGGAGGGTGAAGTATCTCATACGTTCAATGGCATCAGCAGTCGCAATGACGAATAATGGATTTACTACATCCCAACTCGACAAACACACGATTTTCGCATGTATGATGGAAACGTGCACCCCCAGCCTCCGCGCCCAGTCAAGGCGGACTCAGATCATGACATCGTCTACACGCGATGGCCCGCCTAATCGATCGTTTCGCACTCAACAGAGACGTGCGAACCAAAAGCCAAATCCGGCCTTTCGACCGGCAGCAGTTTAGATCCGACGGAGATTGCAGAGAACAAGTAGTTGAGCAGATTCTCTCCATGCTTGCTTCTCTACCCCCCCAGCCTTGAAGTATCTCCGACATCGCCGAATGCCTTGCCAAAGCCGTTCTTGGTGCACTAGCGAAAGAGCTGAAACTCCCACAACGCCGCCCACAAGAAAAACTCCGTTGATGTGAGTACGTAGAAACCGCAGCCGCCTTCAAAGTAGCATGGGATGCGCGGGAGGAAGCACGACGATCCATGCGCATCAAGAGGGACAATACCGCGTGGAAGGCGCTGAAGACGGCATGCGCGAAACTGCGAGGGGTGATTGGCGCAGGATAACATGCCTACGTCGAAGAGTACCTTGTTGAAGCGGAAAGACTTCACGCTGACAACGACCAAACTGGGCTTCTACAGGTACCTGAAGGGCACGGTTGAGTTGGGCGGTAGAAAGGAGAGAAGCGAACAGTTCAACATGGACGAGGATAGTACGCTGCTTGCTTAAGAACAAGGCGCGCATTCTTGAACGATGGGCGGGGTATTTCGGTACCCCCTCTGATACAAAATCGCCTAAACTTGATCCAGCCATCAGCGACCTATTGCCACAACGGTCGTTAGTACCATCGCTTGGAGATGAACTGGCCATGGATGAAATGACTGCCGTAATACGGGGTACACCAAACCGGAGAGCAGTGGGACCAGACTCCCTGCCGTCTGAGCTCTGCCGAAAATTGGCCATTCCGAAATTTGTCCGCTACTTCCACAACCTAATTGTCAACATGTGGAGAACGGGAGACGTCCCCCAGCAGTGGAAATATGCAACCATTAATGTCCTTCATAAACGAAGGATCACTCTGATTGCAACAACTACGGAGGGGTTTTTTAGCTCGTTACCCATTCAGGCAAAGTACAGCAAAAGAGTGGTTGTGTCTCGCCTCAGCAACTACTGCTGTGAGACCGAAGGGATACTCCCCGAGCAACAGTGCGACTTTCACCCCGCATGATCAACAGTGGACATGTTGTTCGTCGTGTGCCAACTGCAAGAACTCGGACGAGAAAGGAAAATCCCTCTGTGTACATGTGCTTCATCGATTTCCACAAAGAATATGACTCCGGCGACCGAGAGGTGGGTAGTGCTCGCACGCTCCGGCATACCAGAAAAGATGCTGACCATTATATGCCAGTTCCACAAAGGCATGCAAGCTCGCGTGCGTACGGATGACGGTGAGCAATCTCAACTGTTTGACGTCACCCAGGGACTGCGGCAAGGAAGTGTATTGTCGCCCCTTCTTTTCAGTGTATTTTCCGCCGCTCGCTGCGATTCATGCCGTCCTGGTAAGCTTCGTTGATGACCTAGAATTTTTGGAGGACCCTGGTTCACCTCGAGGAGAACCTTTGGGGGGACGGGGTGGAGGTTGAACCAAAAGCATATGTGCGGAGGTCAGTCTGGGGCATGCTGCACGCCGACGATGCAGGCATTGTGTCTAAATATGCGGAAGGCCTTGCGAAGACGATGGCCGTCATAGCAACCGTTTTCGAAGCAGCAGGATTCCCCGTGTCCGAACCGATAACGGAGATATTGCTGCTGCGCACACCGAACCAGGTGCTCCAGACCTCACCGATCGTCGTCGAAGCAGCGGGCCAGAGGTATACGCAGGCGATGCAGTTTCTGCACCTGGGCGGTTTTATCGACGCGAACGCCGACATCACGCCCGAGATCAAACGACGGATCCGACTCGCGTAGGCATGATACGATCGTTTCAAGCGCGAGCTGTACGATATGAAGGATGCTCCGTTCATGTTAAAGGTGCACCTACTGAAGACCGAGATGATGGCGACCCTGTTGTATGGGTGTTTGACTTGGACTCTCGGCCTGGAGCACTTTGCTAACCTCCGAACGGCACACCACAACCTCCCCCTAAGAACAATTCGCCTCCACCCTCGACACGCTGCATGACGTACGCCAAGGCTCTCAAGAAGGCACATTGTGAGAGCGTTGAAACGACTATCCGCAAACGATGCCTCCTCTTTGCCGGAGACGTACAACGGACGAACAATGAGCGACTGGCCCATCGCGTGATGTTCGGGACGATGACTGGTGGGGTTAACCCGGGACGAGGTCGACCAGAAAAGGACTGGGCCCAGTGTCTGGTGAACGACATCGATCGGAGTGTTCGAAGCAACCGAATGGTCCACGGATAGCTCCCCTTTGCTGGTCGGAGTAGAGATTGTCCTATGGCCGAGGGCGGCTAAGAAGAGTGGGAACTGGCACCGGAGGATCGTCGACGCGGTGGACCGAGATGGCACAGGGGCGAAGCGGAGAAGCTGGCAACGCCTCACAGCAGAGAATGCCAAGAGCAGCAGCAACCAAGGGAAACCGGGGGGGAGCAGCCGTACTGATACCATAGCTGTAGATGAATGCAGATACGAAATGGTAGATCGTGTAGCAAAGTACTAGTTCGACTATTAATGGTGAGTGGAGCGTGTGCTACTAGACTAGACTAGACCTATAGATCCAGTCTAGCCCTGAAACCTCTGAAGCGAGTGGTAGTTTCTGCTTTGTTCTCGTTGAGTTCAATCGGTGGAGCGCGACAGCGGCAGTCATGACTTGCTGTCGTCCTTCCTTTTTTTCTTTTTTTTTGCTACCGTATTTTCCTCTCTCCCTCCCCACCAGCCTGATGCCGGTATCTTCTTGCTCTTCTTCGTGTTAATCTTGTCCGTGAAACAGCAGTTACTTTCTTCGTGTTGTTTGTCCCTGCAACAGCAGGTATCTTCTTCGTGTTGCTGTGTCCGTGCAACAGGTATATGTTCCTCTTTAGCACGTATCATATGTTGTTCTTCTTGCACCTTTTTACTGTACCTATCACTTCGCATACGCATGACAGACTCAGGTCAATTGCAGAAATAAAGAAGAAAAAAAAAAAAAAAGTTAGATAAAGAAAAGAAGAGAATAGGAAAATATACTTCGTACAAGAAAAAAAAAAAGAAGAGGTGAGGAAAAGCAGGGAAGGAAACGAAATAACACCACACAGACTTAGTGATTAGCAGATCCGAGGAACTGACTAAAGACGGCGGCGTTGATTGGGCTCATAGAGGGTATCAAGCGCATCAATGAATAGCACTGGTGGTGTTGATAATAGTCATCTCTTCCACGGACCCATACCTTCTTTGGAATGCAATTCGAAGGATGGCGAAAGGCTGCTCAGAAGGCTGGCAGATGGTTTCGAAGAGTAGAGGAGGGAGCCCAGTTGTTCATGCGGAATTGGCATGAAACGGAGAGACGCAAAGCTGCAGAGCGACGCGCAAAGGCTGCGGCAGCGCCATCCACCGTTGGCATCTCTAAGCGGCCGGGGGGAGGGGGAAGAGGGGGGGGCGGGGAGGGGACTGGGGTAGGGGGGGAGGAGGGAGGGGAGGAGGGAAGAGGGGGAAAGGGAGGAAGGCGGGAGGGGCGGAAGGGGGGAGCGTCATGCCCAAGAGACTGAAGTCTGGGTTCGGTCATCATCGTATTGAAAGTTGTGGGCATTCTAATGGCCGTCACAAGATAGCATAAGACCGCCCTGACTTCTTCGCCATGTTGCGTTCTCTCCCAGGTGCCACTGATGATGGACGTGATACCCTCTGTTAGCCCAATGCCATCCTTAGCCAGTTCTTAGGGTCTGCTAGTATGACATTTTTCTTTCTTTTCTTTTCTTTTTTTTTCTTGTTTCTTTTCTTCTTCTTTCCTTGCTTTCTTGTCTTGTCTTTTCTTGCTTTTCTTGTCTTTTTCTTATCTTTTCTTGCCTTTTTCGTTTTTTTCGTTTTTCTTCTCTTTTCGTCCCTTTCCTTTATCTTCTCATGTTTCCTTTTCTCCAATTGACTTATGCCTGTCGTGCGTATGCGTAGTGATAGATACTACGTGTAATATATACGTGGTAGTCTTCCTTGGGTGGCAATCGGAATATTTGGCTTCTCCAGGCGTGAGTAGTGAGACGAAAAAAAAAAAAAAAGTGAGACGTATGCACCGGCCTGGACCTGGCACATCGTAGACTGACTCCCGATTTCACTTTTTTATGTTTCTGGTGGAGGCATGAATTGCGTCAGCTGTGATATATGCGTGTACCACCTTGGGTTGTGTGTGTTTTCCCTGGGATATTCCTCATCTCCAGAGTGACTGGAGCCTGTCCTGCGACCACGGACTTGATTATGCGAGTTAATGTGAGAACAACAACAACAACCTGTACCGGGTTCGTAACGTGGGCAAATGTGGTTGTCGGTTGCCATACATATACGTATACGTATACGTGTAAACGTTCGGGTGTCTTCCGCATGTTTCAGTGAGATGTCATTCATTTTGAATCGAGGCGAGAGCTCTTTCGTTTGATGGGCTTTACCCCGGCCGATTATTCAAAAGTCCATACGTACAAACATGAACGTGAAATCGAAGATACATTTAAAAAAAAAAATGAAAAAAAAACTGCTGCATGCAGTTGTGAGATCGACCAAAAGTATTTTTTTCATCGAAAGTCAGCTTTGCAAGCTGCGTGTGATGTCTTTGCAGAAAACTGTAGCTGGACTGGCAAAGATAGCCCCAATCGATTCGCCGATCGACCCCCCCGTGGCTGTGGTGGTTACCTTCCTGGTGAGCGAGATGATGGAGCCAGTACACCGTCCATGCGTGGCTGGGTTGACCACCTGGTGAGCGGGCTACCTCATTATGCCAATAAACTACAAACTTGTATTTTACGTTGTTGTTGATTTCTCACATTAACTCTTGTTGTCTAAAAATCTAGAGTCCGTGGTGACAAAAAAAGTGCGGGAGCCGTAGGAAGATCCATCAAACCAAATGAAATCAACATTCGTCCTGCAAATACTACGCTTTCCCGCCTAAAAAGGCACGATACGAAGAAGGCCAACAAGTGAAACGATCCAATGTGCAAACTGAACTCACATGGCCGCGTGTATCCACTCAACTACAGCATCCTCCTCCACATACTTTTCACTTTCCAGCTTCTGGACAAGCCGTGGTCACAGGTGTCGTCCCGGTTCAAATACGTGGAAGTGTGGTAAGCTAAAGCTTTATTTTTCCCCATCCGCCGGAGAAAAAAAAATAAAAAAAGTTCTTGCCTTCAGTTTTCATAGAGATCCCCCGTTCCCACAACAAACCAACTCGGGGCTACAAACTTGTTGTTGTTGTTGTTTTCTCACATTAACTCTTGTCAAAAATCTAGAGTCCGTGGCCACACAAAGGTGCTGGAGCCCTAGGAAGATCTGAAAAACCAAGTGAAATCAAAATTCGTCCGGGAAATACTACGCTTTCCCGCCTAAAAACGCACGATACGGAAAAAGGCGCACAAGTGAAAAGGTCAAATGTGCAAACTGAACTCACATGGCCGCGGGTATCCACTCAACTACAGCATAGAGTTCACCCGTCCCCACAACTAACCAACTCGCGGCTACAAACTACAGCGGTTGGGCTGCCTGCACCGTACGAACCGCACGGTAATCGTGAGTATAGACGAACGCGCCTGCTGTCTGGAGTGCTGTCAGAGTGACGACCCGCGGGCAGGCAGTGAAACAAGAGCAATGGAACCAAAAACCACAGCAGTACAGATGTCAATAATCGCTCCTCCTTCCCGAGTTATTTGACAGGTTGCAGCGCAGCTACGACGCCCGTGCCTGAAATTTGAAAATTGCGGCGGGTCGTTCCCCGTGAAGGGTATCCAACTCTTCTACAAACTCTACCGAAATCAGTGACGTAAGTGACATGTTGTACTACTGCCTCGTAAAAATAACCCTTGAAAAAAGACGATCGCTGCTCTCATGATGATGATGTACGTGCCGGTCGTGGGTCTCCATGTGCCATCCTTCTGCTGTGGTTCTCCGTGGCCGCCTCATCGCCTTAGCTCACTCGGCCAGCTCCTTCGCACCTGCTCTCGCTCACACTCAATTCCAGTCGGTTCCCCTTCCTCCCCGTCCCAAAAAAAACTAAATGCTCCTCGCAGTTTGCGGTGCTGATCTGAAAAAAAAAATTCTCGTTCAGGGAGAGTTCAATCCGTCTCTTCCCCGCCCGTCGACGGCCAGTCGCCCTCCTCCTTCGTCGTCGAATCCAGCCTCCTGCCGGCGCAGTTCCCCCTACGCAAACCGAGACTGCGAGGTAGCGTGGCTCGTGGTGGCGCCTGCCTCCGCGCACGAGCATCCCGATTAAGCATTGCTGCTCCGCCGCTGCTGCCTAAAAAGACGCGCGAATCGTAAGTGACCATGCCTAACGCACCACGTACGACCCAACTCTACCGCCACGCCTGAGCTTCGCGGCCACACGCAGCGGCAAGAAGGCATCACTTCTTGAGGGTGAGTCCGGCCTTTCACCCCCCCCCCGCTCACTGCAAGCCTGCTAGGGCATGCTTCGCAGCATACCTTATCGAGGCGGCAAGGGGGAACGAAGCTTTACAAACTACAGCGGTTTGACTGCCTGCACCGTACAAACCGCGCCGTGGTCGTGAGTGTAGACGAACGCGCCTGCTGTCTGGAGTGCTGTCGGAGTGACGACCAACGGGCATGCAGTGAAACAAGAGCAATCAAACCAAAAACCACAGTACAAATATCAATGATCGCCCCTCCTTCCCGAGTTATTTGACAGGTTGCAGCGCAGGTACGACGCCCGTGCCTGAAAATTGAAATTTGCGGCGGGTCGTTCCCCATGAAGGGTATACAACTCTTCTGCAATCTCTACAAAAATCACTGACGTAAATAACATGTTGTGCTACTGCCTCGTAAAAATAGCCCTAAAAAGGAAAAAAAGACGATCGCTGATCTCATGATGATGATGTGCGTGCCGGTCGTGGGTCTCTGTGTGCCATCCTCCTGCTGTGGTTCTCCGTGGCCGCCTCATCGCCTTAGCTCACGCGGCCCGCTCCTTCGCACCTGCTCTCGTCCACACTAAATTTCAATCGGTTCCCCTTCTCCCCCGTCGAAAAAAAAAAAATGTTTCACGCAGCTTGCGGTTCTGATCTGAAAAAAAAAATTCTCGTTCAGGGAGAGTTCAATCCGTCTCTTCCCCGCCCGTCGACGGCCAGTCGCCCTCCTCCTTCGTCGTCGAATCCAGCCTCCTGCCGGCGCAGTTCCCCCTACGCAAACCGAGACTGCGAGGTAGCGTGGCTCGTGGTGGCGCCTGCCTCCGCGCACGAGCATCCCGATTAAGCATTGCTGCTCCGCCGCTGCTGCCTAAAAAGACGCGCGAATCGTAAGTGACCATGCCTAACGCACCACGTACGACCCAACTCTACCGCCACGCCTGAGCTTCGCGGCCACACGCAGCGGCAAGAAGGCATCACTTCTTGAGGGTGAGTCCGGCCTTACACCCGCCAGAAAGACCCCCCCCATTCACTGCAAGCCTGCTAAGGCATGCTTCGCAGCATGCCCTACCGAGGCGGCAAGGGGAACGAAGACATAATATAAACATTAGGATAAACTCCAGCTGTGAGATCCAATTTTTTGTCGAAACTCATATTTGCAAGTTGTGTGTGATACTCTGATCGCGCGTATTACGGGTTATGTGTCCTCATTAAGGATATAGGTCGGCGACTCCCCTTGCAACTACAGTGTGGCTATCAGGGTCAACAGGGCCATGTTAGGCAGTCTGTGCGCGGAAAACTATAAAAAAAAACGTTTCTGAGGGGGACAAAATCTGACAGCTGTGGAAGGAAATGCATCAGTTTATCAAGTGAATCCTGTAAGTCGAATATCCGGTGAGGGAAGGGCGGAGTTTTTAAGGACGTGGGGGCCTGGTTTTGATCAAAAGGGGGGCGGGAGGGGGGGAGGGGGCGGAGGGGACGGGTTGGGCAGCTCAATTTGTGCGTGGAAACTATAAATATTTCTTGTGGGGGAGGGGGGAGGGATGTGGCGGGGGGGGCGGGGGGCGGGGGGGGGGGGGCTTTAGGTCGCATAGATGTAAGGGTTTGCTATACGCGTGGTGCTAGGTCTAGGCGATGGTGCAGGTGGTGGGGAAGGAGGGAGTGTTGGGGGCGGGGGTGGGTGGGATACGTCATGATGAATATATCGTAAAACGATAGCAACGGACCGTGTTGTGATGCTTTCAACTTCATCACAGTCAAACGAATCGGCTGCGATTAACAACCCTGAAACTTGAACCCTAGACTACAATGCTCGTGCTATTACTGTGATCTATAGCTTGCGCTGCCGAGGTAGGACCGCCGATAGAGACAGCTCACGCTGTGGCTACAGTGGGAACCGAAGGACACGCCAGCTAACGCTGGATTGCGAAGGCAATTCAGTAAAACCGACTCACGACGTTTATGAAAGTACGTGGAAGTGTGGGGAGCTCAAGCTTTATTTTCGACCCCATCCCCCGGAGGATTAAAAAAATGAAAACTCTCGTTCTTCGTCCTTTAATTTTGTTTTCTCCTTTTTGCTTTGCCCTTCCTTCCCGTTTTCCTTCCGTGTACTCTTGGGGGCTATGCAGGGGACGATGTTGGTATGGACACCGCCGCTGTCGAAGATCCCGCAACTAGAGGACAAACCAGGCAGCAATGCTGCTAACCCTCTCACAGCAGTCGCAATCAGAACCCGGTTTGGGGCTGGCCCGAACGCCGGCTGGGTGGTGTCACCTGCTTTGTTGCTGCATTTGTGGTCGCTTAATTTATTTTTAGGCGTTGTTACTATTGTATTCGGTGCGGGGGCGCCGATTACGGTGGTGTTAACATCACTGTCGTAAGCAGCAGCATAGCAGCAGCAGTAGTAGACAGGTGGTAGATCATGCTGCAATATATCAGTAATACGCGCGATCGGAGTATCACACACAGCTTGCAAAGATGAGTTTCTGGACAAAATATTTGATCTCACAGCTGGAGTGTATTTTCATTTTTATAATATATTGAGGCCGTTCGGGACCCGCTATGTATAGTTGCTGCCTCCGATTTAGATTGGATGGCGTCATCTATCTGCGGTGTTTTGTTACTAGTAGTTGCTGGCTCGATGTTGTGCTTTGTTGTCCGTTTTTGCTCGTGCCGTCCTGTTTCCCTCTTTATTTCCAATTATGTTTTCCCCCCTTTTTGTGTGTTCTTAATTAATTTTTAATCTTCTTCTCGTTTTCTTTTCTTTTTCACTGCTGAAGGTCTGGTGTGCCGGCTTGCATAATTACGTTGTTTATTGCCCGCGTGCCTTTTCATTGCGGTTAGGATTGCATGGCTCTTTTTGCACCTTGCTCTATTTGCAACATGTTTTCTGTTTCGTATTTGGTGACCACATAGCTAGTCTCTCTAGGAGGCGTCGGCGCGGACACTGGTTGTACTGGATGTAGATGAGTGGAAGCTGGAAACTTCATCATCAGTTTATTGCATTTTTTAATACATAACCTCCGGCGGATGAGAAAAAACAAATCACCACACTTCCACGTATTTCCATGCACGTGCTGGGTCGATTTACTCAACTGGGTTTGTAATACAGCGCGAGCCGTCCCTACGTCCCTACCGGCGGTCACACCGTTAGTGCTCCATCCAGCAGCGCAAGCCGCGGTTGTGTACGGACGCGTGGGTGTGTCGACCCGACCTGATTCTTGGGGATCAGGTGTGATGGAGATAATCACCAGGAACGTCATCGTTCCGGGTAGTATGGGACTTCACCCGCTAACCAAACGGTGAGAAAACACAGCCATCCGCCGGACTTGGTCAGCTATGGTCCACCCCATCATACCCACGCGTCCGTACAAATACATATTTCTTTTACAGACTTGTGTGCTTTTAACCCGTGTCGTGTACTGTCGATTGTATTACGTACGCCGTACAGACCGCAGTGTTACATCGTGCCGAAAGATGCAATAAACTTCGAAGTATCGTTCGATGAAAAACATATATTTTTCAACCGGAAAAAAAAATCGTTGTGTCCATAATAATGTGCTCGACACTTCGATAATCGATAACGATACGATAACTAAGAAAAATATACCTGGTAAGTAGATGGCTGAACACCTCTCTCACGGAGGAACCAGACAGTTACAATCTTCAGTCGTAGCAATCGAGAGCCACCACCACAACTGCTAAAGGTACGGCCGGTGAGATTTCCCGTGGTTTGTCCCATTGACCCGTGGGACATCCCTTGACATGTCCCACGGGAATCCCATGAGGTCATTCCATGAGGTTATCTCATTGGACATCCCATGGGACACATGTCTGTAAAATGTGCGCTGCTGTGTTTCGTATGATGCTGCCGGGCGCGCAAGGGTGCCGTGGGTATATTTCGTTGCATGCCGGGGTCTAAGCTTAGCTCCGTGGCGGTACTCTGAGTATTCAACGTCGCTGGACTGACTCTTTTTGTCAAGGGGTTGTGTTCAACCTCCCTGAGGCGATCAGGCGCATGGAAACCGCACATTCTGTGGTTCGTTTTCAAAATAGCCCTTTCCGGTCAATATGTGCAGTCTAGACTATACCCTTTCCGCTGTCTTCTACGACACAGCTATACATGCAGCCAGCAGAAGAGCACCACCAGCAGCAGGGGCAGCAAATCTCTTGAACAACATCCGTGTCTCTTACACCTTGCCCTGTGACTTCTACTACTGTACACCTTGCACTAAACATGTAATCCACCTCGCCTGACAAAATGCCTCCCTCCGTCCGTCGACCTGGAAGATTCGCACCTAGCCTCTATTTTTCGTGTTGTAGATGTGCTCTCCGAGCCGCATCTAGGAGGTAGTCGAACTGGGTAAGGTCCACAGAGCAAGGCCCACACTACGTTCGCCAACGACACAGGAGCATGACTTCACCCACAACCATATCTTCTCAGGTGACAGTCCTGTGTTGCGGCGGATTGACATAACGTCACATGAAACCCCGTGGCGGAATGCTGCCTAGGTCTGTATAACGCCGATCAGTCTAGAAAGCGTGCCGCTCACAGCCTCAGTCCAAAAACGCACAAAACCAAACGAGGGGAAAAGGAACCTGAACTGGATCTGACACGAGCGTGAGTGACTGCGAACCGAGCTTGTGTACAGCGATCGTTACCGTGAGGCATTGTTGATGGTTTCATCCGGAGACCTGTTATATTGTACGAGCGCTTGGAAGAGGACTGCGTGAGACTAGACTGGTGTTTGCAGGCAGCTGTTGCAACAAGCAGACGGGAGGAATCAGCCTGAAGGTAGACACGGAGGGGAAACGAACTAGAAGCGGTGAGAGAGTTGGGACAAGGGATTGGAGACTTGGGTAAGTGTGTCTAAAATAGATTTTTGATCCCCTCGTCCTGTTTGGGGCTTGTCGGTTCCTCCGACACCGGGTTCATGAGTGACTTCATGCGTTCCCGATCGTAATTGTGCGTAAACCGTCGCAATCACCAGGCCTCCCTGGATCTTCACGTTATCCTGGGTAACATTCGACAACTTACATTGAAGTGGTATACTTGGAAACCACCACTGTGCCCCCCTTGGCACTCCTAGGTCCACTCCTAGTGTAAGATCATACCGGTTAGTTGGTTCTACCACCACGAGCTGCTGCACTTAAGGTTGAGAGCCTTTGAGAAAAGCGTCCACCTGGATACTGGTACCACCTTGAACCTCTACGTCTTTCGCAATGCGTCGTTTCCAGTGCAGAGTGCTTTCGTTCTCCCAAACGGAGCTTCCTAAATCCATAATCCCCGCCGGGATCTTCGGTTCCTCCAATTCTTTCGGTTCTTGCTCGTCTGTCGATGAATTTACCGCGCAATAGTGGTCCCATTCGGCACACATCGCTCCTGCTGCGGCCTCTCCGACCTCCTTCCGGGCGAATGGTACCCACGATGAGGATGGTGTCGGCCGGAAACCCTCCTCACCATCGAAACTGATGATACTTCGATTGTCCGTCATGAACGCGGCTCCAAGCACCATCGCATACGGAAGTCCTTTCACCGCCCTGAACTTCACACGTAATATTTGGTCGACCGGTGCAAAGACCAGTGGTAGCAAGCACGAGCCTACCACTGCCATCGGGGGTACGGCGCTGTTCTTTGGGTTTGCTGTGCGGAGTAGGCCGTCTCCCGTTGGATTTATCAGCGACTTTCCCCAACCATCACGTTCTTTAATGGGTTCGATGAACTGCCGTGACACGTAGTTTCCTCCACCCGCTTCAGTACCCACCAGCATCGCAATCGGAAGTCGCCGGCTCGAGCTCGTTGCATACCACAACGTTGCATGAACCCAAAGCTGTGACGTCTTAGTTTGCAGTGCTCCCATTCCCGATCGGTGAGAGGAACTCTCTGAACCCTGGCTGCTGTTGAACAATAAACCCTGACTGCTGTTGGCCAGCGAACCCTGGTTGTTGTTTGACCAGTGAACCCTAGCTGCTGTTGGCCAGTGAACCCTGGCTGCTGTTGACCAGCAAACCCTGGCTGCTGTTGGCCAGCAAACCCTAGCTGTTGTTGGCTAGCGACCTTGGCGCCATCGGAGGTCCCCATCGCGATCTAGGGTTCGGTGGTGCTCCTCGTGGGGTTATCTGTGGACCCCATCGTCCTCCGGTTCCAAACGGTGACGGTAGGGAGGGAGCGGACATCTGATTGTACCCACCTCCCGTTCCTACAGGATGTGTCAGTCCTGCTGCCCCTTGTCCTGCACCACCCTGTGGACCCCATACAACCTGGCCGCCCTGTGGTGGGCCTCCAGCCTGGCCGCTCTGTGACGACGGGCCTCCCTGTGGTGGGCCTCCTCTCGGGTAAGGTGCACCAAAAGGTCCCCAAAAAGGTCCCCCTCTTCCTGCCATGTTATTTCCTCCAATCACTCCTCCCCCCCTCCCCGGGACGCCGCCCGTTTCCCTTTGACGAAACCTCTCGCTATAAAGACAAAGGGAGACCACCGGAGCAATGCAACAAAGGGGGTGAAATCGCAGAGATTCCGAGCGAAGCCCCCAAGGTGGACCTGGGAGAGGCCAACTTCGTACAGCTCAGTCCGAGCGAACAGGACACATTGATGGACATTCTCAACGAGAACATCGACGTGTTCGCGGTCAACCCCAAGAGCGTACCAGCGTGCAAAGGACTGCCCATGCGACTGGAGC
This sequence comes from Undaria pinnatifida, assembly GCA_012845835.1. Taxonomy (NCBI): domain Eukaryota; class Phaeophyceae; order Laminariales; family Alariaceae; genus Undaria; species Undaria pinnatifida. The sequence goes on along the minus strand of JABAKD010000016.1, from coordinate 24,815,822 downwards.
TCAAAGATCCCAACGTCAAGCCATACGTGGCACCCATTCGACACTACAGCCCGGAGCAGCGCAAGATGATTCAGACTGAGGTGGTGAAACTCCTGAAGAATGGATCCATTCGGGAATAAACTTCCGAGTGGGCCGCCAATTGTTCGACGGTTCGCAAGAAAGATAGGACAGTGCGGGTTGTGCAGAATTTTCGAGGTATCAATGCGCTTCTCAAATCACAGAGTGGTGGACTCGGGGACGTGCAGCATATTATGGATGAGATGGAAGGGTCGAAGTATTTCTCCAGCACCGACTTAGCTTCAGGATTCTTACAGCTCGAGGTCCATGAGGAGGATCGACACCTGACGGCGTTTCGAGACGCTGACGGGAAGCTGTACGAATACGTTCGCTGCGGCTTCGGGTTGAAGACAGTGCCTTCGGCGTTTGCCAACTACGTTGGAGGGCGACTGTTAACCATCAAGGATAGGGGCATCAAGAACTGGTTGGACGACATCGCCATCCCGTCGAAAACCCTTGAAGACCAATGGGAACTGCTGCAAGAAATATTAGAGTGTCTACGGCAAGGGCGTTTAACCGTAAATCTTCAGAAATCGCATTTCTGTCAGTCGGTCATGGAGTTCATCGGCATGATCGTGGATAGACTTGGTACCAGACCGGCCCCGAGCAAGATTGATGCTATCACGCAGCTGTCAAGGCCGGACACGGTGGAGGAAGTGCGAGTATTGCTGGGCATGACAGGGTACTTACGGCAATTCGTACCCCAGTATAGCACAGTGGTGGCGCCCATTTCCGACTTGCTGAGAAATCCAAGGTCCAGAACCAAGAGAGCGACGAAAGAGAAAGTCCCATGAGGAGAAGAGCAGAACAAAGCTTTTAATGCTCGACTGCTTCTACGGTAGCCCCCCCCGAACCCGGCGATTTTCTTGAACGAACGAACGTTTCATGGTCATGGTTTATGGCTGCTCGACACGAGGAAGGATGCTATGAAAAATGCAATCTTCAAATATGTTCTTGCTTGCAAAGAACTGTCGAACTATGACGACGGGGGGGCAAGGGGCAACGTATTTCAGGAGATACACGGCCGGGAGCTGGTTCCAGAAGCGGCGATTTCGTTAAAGAAAAGTTGGGGGGGCTACCGTGTAGAACGACGCTCTTATCGAGGCTTTGACGTCACCTCCAATCCTAGCCCTGCCGGTGTGGACAGAACCGTTCTCGCTGTCCACCGATGCCAGTGAGATAGGAGCAGGAGCAGTGTTAACACAATGCATCGAAGGAGTGGAAAAGGTGATCGCGTACGGCAGCAAAAGGTGGTCGAGAGGAGACTATAAAAGGCCAGCAACAGACCGTGATTGCATAACGGTCATGTGGGCGGTGAGAAAATTCCAACCCCATCTTTGGGGGTGACAGTTCACGCTCATCACGGACTGCTCGGCATTGACTTGGCTCTTCAAAAGCCAATCTCTCTCAATGAAATACCACCGCTGGGCTCTGAGGTTGATGGAGCACGACGTAACCTAGACGTGAAGGCCGGGGACACAACATCAGCTCTCAGACACCATGTCGCGGTTACCGAACAAGAGCATCGTGATCGAAGATTTCGACGACTCTTCTCCAGAAGACGAGTCGTTACCAAACGTTTACAAAGGGCCACAGAGGCCAGTGCTCGACGGCGTACACCTCGAAACCTTAGGAGTGGAAGATGTGGACGGATCTAGTACTCAAAGTCTTACAGTACTTGCAGCCGTCGCACTCACACCTGCAGACCCATCAGAGGCAGATACTCAACAGGCCAAGCTTGTCATCGCACCGGACCTTCCAGTGGTGGTCATGCTCGACTGTGGGGGGGAGGCAGCATCCTTGCATCAGAGGGATTACTGACGGTCGAAGGAGCAGTAGACCAGGACTGGAGAGCACTGGAATGCATCAGCGCAAACGGACTGGACAACGGTGCGAAGCGACTTAGGGTGACAACAGGGTCGCAGGAATGCCTCACCATGTTGAGAGAGATGAGACCAGACGTGGTGGTCGGTGACGCCTGCATGTGGTTTGAAGGGATACGAGAGAAGGAGGGAATATCCGGAGCGAGTAGCTTAGCCCAAGCTGCCATCGCCTCAGACGCGCGAGTTTTATACTCGAATGTCTGGGCAACCTTCTACGAACGACGGAATGGAACGACGAGATTCTCCCCGCTTTGGAACGAAAGTCATACAACGTGGGCATAGCGGAGATACTAGCGAGCCAAGTAGGGATTCCGTGGAGGAGGAAACGGACATTCGTGGTAGGAATCAAGGGAGGACTTGCCACAAAAGGGAAGTTAGCCGTTTAGAAGCGGAGGCTGGAGAAGGTAAAGCGACCAGTTCAGGAATTAGGGGAATTTCTGGGACGAAGAGGCGCATACTTCTTGAAGAGAGGTAACGGAGAGCGAGCGATTTATTCGTTCAGCGAACCCATCACCTCTTCGGACCGGGCTCACATCATGGGGGAAAAGCCAACCGAAGGGTATATCGCACACCCAGCGGGTGCGGCACGCCTGAAAGAAGCCGAAGAGTTGCACTTCAACGACTACGCCAAAATCACCACAGGGCAGGAACACTGCGTGATCCCGCAGACGGTCAGCAAAAGCGCAGCGGCAAACGTCATCGCAGATTTCACGTCTCCTCCAATGCTACAAGCAGTATTAGTTGAACTAGCTGTTTAAGGCTTACTGGAAAAACCGGTACCAGAAGTCGCGGAACTAGAAGGATTAGCCTGCATGGTGTTTGAGGATTACCTCGCAGCATCAAAAGCCTTTGAGGTGATAACAGCGGTCACGATATCACAGGCAAAGGCCACTTCCCAGGAACCGGAGGTTGTCTGGGAGGCAGAACCGCCGTTACCTGAGGAGGAGGAGATGGAGGCAGTGCGAAGACATGGTACTTGGCCAGATTCGGAAAGATCTCCAAGAAGCGGAAAACCGAGGATCAGGAGATGGCGAATATGTGGTGGATGATAACGGCCTCTTGTGGGAGCACCTCGGGGAAAGATCCCACGACTCGCAGTTCCCCGATCTCTCGTTCCAGGGATTATGGCGCTGGCGCACAGCACCTATGGGCATCCGGGGACGGCAAGAACTACAGCCTTGATTAGTCATCGGTAATGCTGGCCCACCCTCATCAAGGACGTTAGAGACTACGTCCTCTCGTGTGGGTGCAGACGTCGCAAGCGGTCAGCAAGTCAACGGGTTGCCATGCTACCGTCGAGGTTTCTACGACCTCGGGAAGTACTCGAAGTCGACATCGAGGACATGGGGGTGAAGTCAGATGCAGGCAACAAAGTTCTACTGGTAGAAGTCGACAAAGCCAGCAAGTTCTTGTTCGCCTTACCACTCCCCAAGAAAGAAGCAATCGTAGTGGCCAGGAAACTGCTCGAAGTAATGCTTATTTTTGGGCTACCGCTGTATTTTCGCAGTAATCCGGGATCCGAGTTCACGGCAAAGGTGATGCAACATTTATGTAAGTAGTTGAACGTGACCATCGCCTATGGGCCTGCCGATCATCCACGTGCACAGGGGACGGTGGAGAGACTGGGGGGGTGGGTACACGAAACACTAGAAGAACTGTGCAAGACCTGGCCTCGCAGATAGAACGAGTATGTACAACCGGCACTATGGATCCATCGTGTACCACGCCGGACCTGCTCTTACCGGGGAAGCCAACTCCCTGCCGTCTTTTCTTCGGTCGGGATGCACGCACGCAACTTGATCTACGCACCCCGAGATAGATGGTGGTGATTTCAAAGGCGGGATGCACAGTTACGTGGCCGACAAACGTCCATCGTACGAGGAGGTACGGGATGTACGGATGGCTCTATCGAAAAGACATGACGACAGGCAGAAAAGTTGTGAGAGTCGGAATGCTGAAATCGGTCGGACTTCGGTGGGAACCCGTGTTGTTGTCGAAGATAAGGTGCTGGTGAAGAAGGCGGAGTCTGTGATGGCAAGGGAAGGGATACATCATAAACTAGCCCACGAGCACTGGACCGGACCTTGGGAGGTGACTGAAGTTGTCTTACCAGGACTCAGCTACATCGTCACGATGAATGGACGAGGGATTCGCCGACGACGCGCGTCAGCATCAAAATCAAGATGTTCCACTTACGTCCGGACGACCTTCGTCACGACTTCGGAAACGAATTTGCTCATCTGGCATGGGGAGTTGACTTTGGACTGGCGGAGCCGTCGATTGTAGCGTCGCCTATGTATACCCTAATAGACAGAAAGGCTGTGATGGGTCAAGGCAACGCTTGGAAGTGGCGATACAGGGGACGATTCGTGGATGACACAGAGTCGCAGTGGCTGTTCGAATAGAAGGCACGAGACAGTTGTACCCCTTTACAGCTGGACGTTTTCCATGCGCTGTGGGAAACGTATTACGGAGCGGTGTGCCAGGCAAGACCAACTTCGACGCTAACGCGGAATGAAAGAGATGGGATCGACCGCGAACAAGCGTTGAAACAACACCCCGTGGGGACCGTGATCTGGAGGGAATTCGCGGACGCTGAAGGAAACAGAAAGCGTCACCTTTCAAAGGCCTTCGACTACAAGTCACCGTACTGGCGGGTTCGGTACGCAGACGGAGAATCGGAGGAGCTCAACGAACGTGAAATTCTGAAAGGTAGGAGGACCGGAAATTCGCAATCCGGTTCCCCGTAAACGAGGATCGTGAAGTGGAGTTCGATGAAGAAAGGGAGAAGACGTTGGCCGAAGGACGACCAGCGAGCAAGATCAAGGCCTCGGCTTACCCGGGTTAATGGGAAAAGCCGGGAAGTGGTGGATAAGAGGCTTTCAGCTGGTGTGCTTGACGAGAAATTCTAGCAAGTCCGGCAGTACCGATCTGGGGCCTAATGCGAAAAAGCGCGAGGCCCAGGGCCCCTACCCCCTGAGAGACGCCTATCCATGAAAATGGTAGACGCCACTCATTCGAGCCGTAGGGTAATCGAAACACGACTAAGTGCGGGAAAAGGCCCTCACTCTTACTCCAGTGTATCCGCAGCCCGGTTAGCGCGGTATTCTTGGGAAGCCGTGCTGGTGGGGTGTTGCGGCGGATTGACATGACGCCACATGAAACCCCGTGGCGGAATGCTGCCTAGGTCTGAATAACGCCGATCAGTCTAGAAAGCGTGCCGCTCACGGCCTCAATCCAAAAACACACAAAACCAAACGAGGGGAAAAGGAACCTGAACTTAATATGACACGAGCGTGAGTGACTGCGAACCGAGCTTGAGTACAGCGATCGTTACCGTGAGGCATTGTTGAAGGTTTCATCCGGAGACCTGTTATATCGTACGAGCGCTTGGAAGAGTACTGCGTGAGACGAGACTGGTATTTGCAGGCAACTGTTGCAACAAGCAGACGGGAGGAATCAGCCTGAAGGTAGACACGGAGGGGAAACGAACTAGAAGCGGTGAGAGGGTTGGGACAAGGGATTGGAGACTTGGGCACGTGTGTCTAAAATAGCTCTTTATCCGTTCGTTACACCTGCTACGTGCGTCCATCGTTCTACCGCAAATGAGCGTTGAGGCATCCTCGTGTGATAGATGGCTCCAACGCTCTTGAGATAACTCTCTATGTCCACCACGTGCTAATCTGCCTCGCAATAGTGTCGAAAATAGATATTACCACATTAGCCCACCCTGATCCGTCGTCGCCATGCGAGGGCGACCAATGGAACAGTAACCCGTGTGCAAGATTGGTGGTAAAGAAATATGCAAGAAGCATTTTACCGTTACGGAACCCCCGGGAAAAATATCACCAAGCGTGAAATCTACTAATAATAGAAGGGCTTATTTGCATAGCACATCAAACGTGCTCTATTATGTAACCAAACGTTTCCACTCCAACATTTTTACTTTTCTGTGGCTATCCGGTCACCGCCCCCGCGTTGACCTGCAGAATGATTATGTAGCTGTGTAACCGGTAAGCCCGATCCCCCCAGGTGACCGACTGATGCCTTGACACTGTGACCCCGATCCCTCCAGTTCACCGACCCGTAGTGTGGATGTGTCCCTTTGTGCGATACCCGCTTCCACCCCGTCTCTAACTACTCCAAGGATGGTGCGTAGTGCTTCACGCTCCTTTCTTCGTCATGTACATGCTTTTAATAGTGACAAATTCCCCGCTAATTTCTGGTGGTTGTTAGTTCTTACTCGGACGGGCATACACTTATTGCTTCGCCAAATCTAATGTCCTGATGGTTTGCGCCGCAGGCTGTTGTTGTCCACATCGTCCGCCAACCCGACTACCTTCTCCTGTAGTTGCCGCCTTACAATAAATTATCGAGCCGAAAGTGTGAGGCTCATATATGCCCGGCCTTTGTAGGACATCGCAGCAAGTTTTGTATCGCTTCAGTACGTGTCTCTCACCTGTTTCGCGGGAAATGACCCTTTTAGTCACTTGAACTAGGTACCGTGCGATACTTTGCGTTTCCGCCCCCATCTTGAACAGGTTCTCCCGCTCAGGTTCTGACTGCGTGGCTAACATACTGGTGTGAATCCTCTTCGTGTTCCCACGTTGGTCGTACTAGACTCTCCCAATAAGAGAAATATTACACTGCAATTGTTCCGCCGAGTCCCCGCGTCAAGCGGCGTTCTGCTATTTTCCAGGGTGTCAGTCACTTAATCGGCGTCTAGCTCTGTGGCCACAAACCTTCAGCCGTCAGGTGAAATGGGGGGGATAGTTCCGACTACTTGCTAGTTATGGTTTCTCAGGGCCCACGGCTAAGCTCTCGGCGGGGTTACTCCGTCAAGAGGGTTAGAGCACCTCTTGCATCAATCAGTATACCTACACATTCGCATGAATTTCTCGACCGGGCTCATCCGTTCGAATCTCTAACAAAATTCAGTTTGGTCCCACCTATCTACGGTCGTCCGTTTTCCCGGACCCACGAATAACACTGTGCAGTCTAATGGCATGTCCAACAGTTTTCCCGTTAGTAAATCAGTGCAAATGATTCCTGGCTCGAATTAGCCTCGGTTGGCGTCAGAACAATTTCCCGCCATACCGCGACAGTGCTGTGGTAATTGTATGGCCACGCCCAGTTTCCTGTTTAAGGTTTTGATTTATTGTTCATGACTGCACCAATACCTTCGTTGGCGCTTCATGCTTCGCTTTAAGTAAGCGAGTTTCTTCTCGCATCAAGTTGTAGGCCCGTATTGGCCGGTATCGCAATAGCTCAATGAACTCGAGCTGATCCTGCTTTTTGCTTTGGTGTCCTTTTGCGCCACTACCTTCTAGTATAATCATCGGCAGCGTCGGGTATCGGCCGATGTGGATTCCATTGGGAGCTAACCGCGTGCCTCTGCACACGTTGATGTTTCGGACGAATTTCGTGTGTAATAACAGCTTGTCCCAACTGTTTTGATCGTCCGCGATAAAGAACGACAACATTTGGCAAAGGGTGTCATTCAGTCTCTACCAGGCCGTTCGTTTGTGGGTGGTATGGGCTCGTATATTTCTTCGCTGAGCCCAGCATCTTGAAACCCACCCGGCACACCTTTCATACGAGTTTTGCTCCACGGTCAGATAAGTTAGTATGGGGGCATCCCCTGTTGGTTTGGGATTTTCAGTATGACAGTTACGTATCACTGTCGTGCCGGTTCGGGCTTCTGGACTATTTCTGGGTACCTAGTAGTACCTGGTTGGCGTTATTGATGGTAGACTGCTGTGATCTCTCGCTCTGGAGCTCACTCTTCTCGGAGGTCTTACGCACGAGTTCTCCTCTCGGAGGTCTCGCGAATCAGTTCTCTGCTCGACTTGCCTCTACCCTGTGGTTGGGAGACGTAATACAATGACTTGAAACCTACCCCGCTTAGAGCTAACGAACATCCCCATCTCGGAATATTTCACTGGCCAGTCGCGCGGTGCAACCTGCCGTATTATTTTCTCCCGTCGTAATGGCGTACACCTCAGTATGACGACTACGTATCCACTACTACGAAGACACACGCGTTCCCTCTGGCCGTTGCCTCCTGTTAGTTATACAGGTATACCCTCTAGGCCACTGAGTCGCAGTGACTGAGTGGTCTAGTGAGCAATGCTAAGTAACTAACAAACCATATGTCCGAGTTCGTAAACTGATTAACAGCAACATTTTACTAACAGGCATCTCCGCGGCATCTCACCCCTCGCCACGTGACTAGTTTCTGGGAATTCACACACCCGTATACAACGACAGCTTGCGCTGCCGGGGTTGTAACGAAGACCACTGATAGGGACGGCTCACGCTATACCTACAATGGGACTCGAAGGGTGCGCCAGCTAGCGTTGGGCTGCGAAAGCAACTGAGTTAAATCGACACACGACGCGTATGAAAATACGTGGAAGTGTGGTGAGCTAAAGCTTTATTTTTCCCCATCCGCCGGAGGATGAAAAAAAAAAAAAAAAAAAAAAAAAAAAAAAAAAAACAACTATAATACCTATCTATAATGTCCCAGCGCGCACGCTTGAAAATACAAGTATTAAGTCGCTGAGAATCGAACCCACGACACGTACGTTGTTAGTTGTATAGCACTGTTCACTAGACCACTAGACTAGGTCTAAGTCACAGTGGCTCAGTGGTCTAGTGGGTGGACTCAGTGGTCAAGCGGATCCTGCTATATAACTAACAGTCCCAAAGGTCAAACGATACTGTCTGCCCGTGTCTGCTGGGTAAAGACAGTTATATCAGAGGCAGACGGTCGATTAGTCTAGTGATTTTGTGGACCTGGCAGGTACGACACCGGGCTAATCCATCCCATTACGCTTTCGATGTTGCCGATCCACCAATAGAACCTCTGTACAGGCCACTTGGCCACATTTTCTCTCAGATGTACCGATGTTTTGGGATCGAAATCCATCGCCCACACAGTTTCAGCAGCAGTGGCACGTATGTCATCACCGGCTCTTCGTGAACCAACTACTCGTAACATCCTGGATTTCTGTCGGGATAGTCGGTCGTGGAACGCAGCGTCCGATCAGCAGTTCTTCAGCCTTAGGAAGCTCCGTTGTTTTTCCTTGCGATACAAATCGCTTCACTTCCTGTAGATCCATTCGTAAGCCAGATCCTTCTTCACCCGTTTCACTGCTGGGCATGTCGTATATGATATACACCATGACAATACTAGCAGTCGTGTCGTTGCGTTAGACTGCTGCCCAGTCTCTCGCGGTTTTCTGGCGCAATTTTCTCCGACCTCACACGCTACTAGTTACTCGTTTTCTTGCAGGTCCGGAAGTTTCGCTCCATCATTGACGGGACCGGCCCCAGCTGCATCAGCCGCACTACTACCTTCTCTGTCCTGGCTTAATGCTGCCACTCCAGCTTCGATATTGATTGCAAAAAGGGTATCCCTTCGTCAATCATTGCACAAGCATGTAACATAAAACCGGGTTCTAGCTGGGAGTTAGTAATTGAGCCCTTATCTGGATATAGCAGCTGGCTGTCGTCGCGTATCGTGTACATGCTCGGAGTCTTGAGTCTTACCATCTCAATACTTTCGGGAGGTCGGTCATTTAGCATCACCTGCCACAACGGTGTCGCTTATAAAAGTTGCTTTTGACGCCGGGTTATCTTGTTTCTTCTCCGCCGCAATACTTTCCTCGGGTCTCTACCGTGGCCCGCCAACGCTCGTCCGTCCCCTCAACCATGGCTGCACTCCACTGGTGCCTACAAAATAAACGTCGACGCACGTTGAAGCGGTAGGTCAGATATCATCATCCATTGCGTTTTTGGTTGCAGGCAACGGCAGGCGTGACATAAAGTCTGCGTTTCCGTTTAGTCTTCGCGGTCGGTACACCAATTTAAATACCGAATCGCCGTTGTACTCGATTGACTTCCGATTATTGACTTTCAAAGCTTTTCAGTGGGCGTAGTGATCACTTGCTGCGATGAGAGGTATTCCATAAACACTGACGAATTTTCCTCATCGCCTCGACTAACGCGGCACAGTCTAGCCCGCTGGCGCTCTCATCTTTCTCACCTAGGAGCGTGGAACGGCTGAGAAAACGAATTGGGCGCATCGTACCGTCAGTCTGCTCTTGCTCTGCCACAGCTCTAAGCACGTCAACGAATTGATCAGTGATTGGCTGGAACGAACTACAACTGTACTGGCAGTGGAAAAGTCCGGGAACGCCAAGGCGTCAGGACTCGATAACTGCTCTAATAGGGCTTGCACTATGTGTGTATGATCGAGTGTGAATACTAATTGCACGCCCTGATTAAGGAGCGACTTGAGGGATTCAGTTTCACCGGCCATCTCCCTCATGTCAGGGGTGTACCATGGAAGCCTCTCCACTTCCGTTCTGCTATTTTCTTTGACAAAACATCTCTCGATGAAGCCCCGCATGCAACCATACGCTCCCTCACCTGTTTTTATTAAAGGTAGCGGGAGTTCCGATGTCTAGGAGCACGGTGCACTCGTGGGTTCCCGTGGCTATAGAGCCCCCGAGGACGGACGCTCCGGTCGTGGACTGCCTCCGACCTACCGTTACTTTCCCTCCCACTTTGCGAGTGAACTCCAGTAGGTAGTCTCCGCGTTCCTCCCCGTCGCGATATACGACGGGGCGGAAGACTAGGCTATCGTTTTCGGTTGTGTCAGCACTGGGTCAAGGGCGTCTATGGCGCTTATGTGCTCGGGTGTGCCCGGCGCTCCCGAAAAACTAGCCCGTGCTCCGTAGCTATCACTACTATTATTGGTACTCCACTACTGCTACCTCTTCAATTTAATATTCTTCTGCTACTGCTGCTACTGCTGCTACTGCTGCTACTGCTGCTACTACTACTACTACTACTACTACTACTACTACTACTACTACTACTACTACTACTACTACTATCAATGTTTTGAGCTTTCCAGGGCGCGGTGGATACGTCACCGCATGCAGACATCTGGTGTGCCGGGTCTCGCTCAAAATTGATCGGCATCTAATATTTTCAGTTGCGTGCACTCGCTCGTGATCATCGCACATTCTCAGCGGAACTAGCCCGTCTACTACTACAGGTTATTTGCCGTTAGGTTACTGCCGACTGGCAAAACCCGTGGGCGTTAATAGGTACTGGTAGCCAACAAGCCTCTCCCCTATCACTACCGCCCCAGATGCTACCGCTACTGCTGCTACTGGTGGGGGGTGACTTTCCCTTCAAGTGATCAGATGAAGTAGGCAGGCCCAAGGCCCTATTGGTCTTAATCAATGAATCGTATAAGGTATTTTTACTACAACGCGCTCAAAGGTCGATTGTTGCTTCAGATTCGTGTGTTTCTGGTCGACCTTTACCGAGATTCTGCCCGGTTTGGACTGCCAAGCGTACCATCTACACTGACTGCTACTGGCCTAAGCGGAGCTTGTGGAAAGCGAGGGCATCTGTACGGAAGCTCGGAGCGGGCCGCTGGGGTAATTACTTTAACGCATCGCCGGAAATTGCTACCCACCGCATCCCCGCTCGTAACGCTCAAAGGCAGATTGTATCCTGCTTCTTGGCTCACAACCACGTTGTGCACCATAGCTCCAGCCGGGCTCTTTCTCACATCCTGGCATGCTGACAGGGCCTCCGCTCTGTTTCCATACGCCCTAAGCTCGTATGGTTCCTCACCTGTCTGTTCAGCATCGGAAAATTTTGAAACAGGAATGGAGTAGCGGGGGCTTCGATGATACCGGCAAGTCAGCCGTCTAACCGTCGTAGCCTTAGTTGTGTCTGTGCGGCCAGGACTCCCGGCGGTTGGCATGACACCGGCACAACGCTGCTGCCACCGGCGCCAAAGGGTCACGACCTCGTCGGCCGTGCCTTCTCCAATTTCGGGGTCAAGGATCCCAGACCATCCTGTAGGCAGCGTATTTGTCTTCCCGGTTAGTATAGCGATTGTGGAACGCGGGTTCTATATTATTCCTACCAAACCCATGCCGGCTCCCTATGACCATGCAAATCTTCGGAAATTCCAACTCCATGTCCTTTAGGTCATCCTCCTTAGGATTGACTGAGATGGCACCCCCAATCACCTAGCTATGAAACCTTTCGGGTACGTCTTATCGCGCTTCGAGGGCGCCTTCCCCACCCCCACCTACCAGAGACGACGCGGACGCAGTCGTCTAGTGTTGCGACAAATCATTTCAAGCCTCAAGCTAGTCATCCACCCAATCAAAAGACGCTGCTCACGTCTTTCCACCCACAAAACTTCGCGGGTTGAGAGACGCGTATTGGTGATGATACTCGTTTCAATCGCCAACTGGATAACTCCGTGTTCTGTCGCTACCTGCCCTACGCACCACGTTAGACACTGAGGTCTCATCTCCCCCAAGAAAGCCGAAACCAATTTATCCGCCGGCACCGCCTTTTCTGCAAAGTCTGCATCACCGCTGCTGGTGATGCCTTGATCAGCTGACGGCAACGTGCCCGCAAAATGTGGTCGAACGCAGTCTGTTCACTCCGTACAGCGTCCAGGACCTCTCTACCCTATGCAAAGGGGTCTGCCACCGTGGTTTCACCACGGGCGCCTGAGGGGACGGAACCTATTCAGAACGGAGGACATGGCGTTCACGTGTATTCTATCAAGCCTGGGTCCAGACGATAGTATGTTATTTTTTCAACATGACGCAATACCGTGTGTGTATCATCACAGGAATCCCGCGCGACGTCGACCGACTTGCGCATCGCCGAGGTTAGGTGGAAAACGTCGGGAGCGTGGCGGTCGGGTGCGAAAGGGATGGGCGGAGCAGCTACGAGGGTACTGGTTTCTGGCCGTACAAAAGGCGCGTTGGATTGCCCGTCGTTTTACTACACTACGGTGCTCCCCAGCTTGTCTGTCAGTACCCCCAACACAAGAACGGGGTAGTGCAGCGTGTAGGGACAGGTCATGAGCGTTAGGCAGAGGGTTGTGCTGGCAAGCGTGATCAGCTGGCACGTTATATTCTAGCCGAACTACCCCTTTCCCTGGGTTGCCGGAAGCCTCTTCCACATATCTGCGGGGTGATGGGCGCCGCTACCGCCCTCCCCGTCTCCCGAGGAGCCACCCCCCCCGTTGTCATCATAATGCTGCTGCTGGTGATACTTGGGCAGCTGCTGGTGGTACGTCTGCTCACCTCCTCCGCTTGGGCCATAGAGGGAGTCTCCACGGGAGGGCCTGATGCCACCCAGCCCACCCCTGGAAGGACTTCAACCACCCGAAACCTGGTACTCTGCGCCACGAAGGACAGGACTAACAAGTCTGAAACCTCTGGATGGGCAGCCCACATGGCCAGAAATGGGATGAGACGGCCGCCGTCGCACGCCGCCAGTGCAGCGGGCGTTAACGCTCCGGTGGCCGTCGGGGGGATGATCGCCGCGGGCGATAGTAGCTCAGGATGGGGAAAGAGTCCCGAAGCAGGGGGGAGCACCGGCGCAGGAGGAAAGACCTGAGTGGGAGGAAGCGCTGGAGCAGGGCGGAATAATGGAGCAGGAACCGGAACGGCGGGAGAGACAGCGAACCCCTGCTACCTGTGATGATGGACGTGATACCCTCTGTTAGCCCAATGCCATCCTTAGCCAGTTCCTAGGGTCTGCTAGTATGACATTTTTCTTTCTTTTCTTTTTCTTTTTCTTTTTCTTTTTCTTTTTCATTTTTTTCTCTTCTTCTTCTTTCCTTGCTTTTTTGTCTTGTCTTTTCTTGCTTTTCTTGTCTTTTTCTTCTTTTTGCTTGCCTTTTTCGTTTCGTTACGTTTTTCTTCTCTTTTCTTACTTTTCATTTATCTTCTTTTCTTTTCTTTGTTTATTTTTCTCCAATTGACTTATGCCTGTCGTGCGTATGCGTAGTGATAGATACTACGTGTAATATATACGTGGTAGTCTTCCTTGGGTGGCAATCGGAATATTTGGTTTCTCCAGGCGTGAGTAGTGAGACGTATGCACCGGCCTGGACCTGGCACATCGTAGACTGACTCCCGATTTCTCTTTTATATGTTTCTGGTGGGGGCATGAATTGCGTCAGCTGTGATATATGCGTGTACCAACTTTGGTTGTGTGTGTTCTCCCTGGGGTATCCCTCAGCTCCAGAGTGACTGGAGCCTGTCCTGTGACCACGGACTTGATTATGCGAGTTAGTGTGAGAACAACAACAACAACCTTTACTGCAGGCCGCGATGTACCGGGTCATAGACCTGCCGCCCTCCCCCGTCTCCGATTTCTGACTACTTATCCAGACCGCGGGCGCCCGTTCGGCTTCCCAAACAGAGCGTATGTGTGGAATATGGCGTTTGAGGATCACCGCCCGGTCCCTCTCCGACACTAACGCTAATCGGCCTGGTTGTACGATACCGTCGCGCCCGACATGACGTTCTCTGCCCCTGTTACCGCCCGGTCCCCCCGACAAAGGCGAGGTTAGCCCGGCGTTGCACCAAACCCTCCGCGTGGCACCCCATGGCCTCCTGCTCCAGAACGGAGCGGTTCGTATCCGCTTCCGTTCCAGAACAGACGGGTTTGTGTCCTTTGCCTCTTCGCCGTGGCGGTTCTCCCGTTTTCCCAAATCGATCCCGCGCTCTGCATCCGAGTATGTGCGCGCCGCGAGTGTCCGTGCGGTGGCCGCGGGCACCGCGGCGGCGGTGGAATCGGTTATCGCCGGGGTTACCGAGAGAGTATTGGGCGCACGGCCTGCTCCGGTGACCGTCATCACCTTTGCCTTGGGATTCTCCTTCGGTCTAGGGGCAGGGTTCGGCGTCGCTCCCTGTAGAGGGAAGAAAAGCAAGGTGCGTGGGTCCAGGGCAGTAAACCGGTTATTCCCCATTCAAGGCGATACTTGGGGGGTGAGGACGGGGTTAGTGTTTCTGCCTTCGGAGCCACTGGACGACACTTTCCGTAGGAGGATGGGAGAAGGTGGGGGCTGCAGTTTAGTGTTCGGGGTCAGCGAGGCGGCAAATCGAGCACCACGTTTCATCTTTTCCGTCGCGTGCGACGCGGTGTGGACCGCAAGGTCGTCCTCCTCTTTCTGCAACCCCCGCGCCAAATATTCATTTTTCCTACTGTGAATTCGAGCAATTGGTAGAGGATATGTCAGGCTGAGGGGCTGGGTACGTGGGAGCTATGGCGCCTCTATGGTGAGCTCATTGCATAGACCCGGAGCGCGCGGCGAAACCCCAGGTAAGTCACGCTTCTCTTCAAACGACAGCACTTCGAGGACAGGGCGCACAGGCGGGATCACGTCCTGGCGTATTGATATTGATCTTATTTTGGTCCCTGGTTTTGAGCGTTGGTAAGCACATTTCTTTTCGTTTTGTCCTGGGCATGACCTTAAAACTGAGAGCATTTTTTGAAGGCATTAACAGCTACAGTGCAAAACAATGGTGTTCCTGTTTGATTCAGGTAATGACCACTTCGTCGGGAAGGTCCAATGTCAATTACTGGAAAGCCGTTGGAGAGAAGCCAGTATTGTTTAGACCATGGTATTGGGTTTTTGAGGCAACTATTTTTATTCAATACGCGTGTTTTTAATGTTCCGGTATTCGGTGTTACTGAATGGTATCGTGACAGTTATACAGTCAGGAGGGATGCTGGTTTTTCTTGTATCAAAGCCTGACGAGATATTGCTGTGTGGGCTGTAAATCCGTAACACATATGTGGAGACACGGCGGGACTTACCGTCTCCCGAACCGGATATATATCATAAATTGGTATATCACATCGTGACTAGGGGGGTGCGTAAAAGACAATGTGGCCACGTCCCCACGCCCTCATGTGGCAGCTCTGCATTGTAGTCTCTTTTGTTTTAAGTACCTTCTCCAATGGGGCTCTACCTTGATCGTTTTGTACCTTCATCAACTCTTCGCCCTGCCTGAAGGAACGTGTGGCATAGAGACTACAGTTCCGGCCAGCCAGTCAACCCCTTACACCTGTTCCATCAATTGGAGTCGGTGACAGTAGTTGTCAAGGTAGACCATCGAGGCTATCAAGGTCTCCTAGCACACGCAGTAATGTTCACGGACCCCGTGCTGGGGTTGCTCACTCCCAACGGCCGTCGTGGATGTTACCCGTTGTAGAGGCGGCGGATCCTGAACACCTCTCGTCCATTCCACCCTCGAGACGCGCCAGCTATGGTCTTACCAGCTGCAACTGCTGCTGTGTGCCTGCTGACTGCGGCGATCCTTCGACCGCCATGAACTCCTCCCGTGTCAAGGGTGTCATGGCTGTCGAGTCCACGACGACCGCTGTGGCTGCCTTTGACAGATGATAATGTAGTCGTCATCGATTGAGGGGTCGCTGACGGTGACGGTGCGAGCACCGACCTCATCGATTGAAGCGGTGGTAGCGGTTAGAACGGCCCCGTTTGCAGGGGCAGCCTTGGACTCGACTCGGACACCTTAATTTTTGCTGTCGGCGATGGTTGTGTGTAAAAGTCTAGTGCATGCAGCAGCGGAAGCTGTGGGGTGTATGAGGCCTTCCTGCGGAAGTGGGTGGCAGACAATTTGGTGTAAGGTTGGGGGGTGAGTCCCAATCGTAGCTGGCTGAGGCGTAGGCAGTGAGCCTTCTTCCTAGACCAGCGAAGGGACGGATGGTTGAGGGGTCAACGGAGTCCTCGGTGATATAGACTCCAATCCAGGTTCTACTCTCAACCGCAGGCCCGTTTTAAAAGAACTTCAATGGTGTCTTGAGCTAGGCCGGCGGTGCCGGTGACCGAGCCCCTGAAGGTGAAAACGTCGTCTACACCGGCAATGACGAAGTCTCTCCGACCCGTACTTTAGACTGCCCCAGAAGGGTGTAGAAGTCGTAGGCAACCCCAGCCTCCTTGCTGCCGGCGACCACAATCTCTCCGGTTGTGACGGAAGAGGGGCACCTGGAGATGATTCCGGTTGGGACGCTACCGTTCCCAGCTGTGGTGTTCGTGGCCGTTCGCGCCATGGGCTGGTGCCAAGATGGGGAACCGGGTGGACGCCTGTTGTGTTTTTCCTTCTCTATCCTGCGTCCGGTCGTTGCTAGCTCGTCCTAAGGCTTGTAGGGTGCGTTTCGGCGCCCTGGTAAAGATATGATATTCCGTACTGCGCCAGTCGCAGGCCTTGTAGCTCTTGACTTGCCGCACCTTTCCTTTGTTGTGGTACAAACGGTGCCGCCCCGCCAGCGCACCCTCTTCCTGGTGCGGTACTGCCACTGAGGCAGTCGCGGGCGCATCTCCCTCCGATCCGCCGTCGTCCCTTACGAGGGGGTGCGAATCACCTGCAGTGCTCCCCCCATCACAGGGTCGACGTCCATGAGGCCACTGCGCTCTTGGTGTCGCTCACCAACTATTGTTCCACAAGAAAGGGAGGCCCTTGGTCAAGGCCCAACGACCCCGAGTCCCGAGAGCTTGGCGAGTCGTTCTACGGTATCCCTCTCCACCTTGCTTGAACGAAATCGCCGGTTTCAAAATCAGCTCCCGGTCGTATCTCCTGAAATACCGTGTCCCTCGACACCCCGATGTCATCGATCGATAGGCATTTGCACACAAGAAAATATGTAGATACTTTGTTTTCAATATTATCCTTCCTTGATTCGAGCAGCCATGAAATGTCCATTAAAGAAAATCGGTGGTTTTGGGGGGGCTATGGTAGAATCAGTCTCGCGTGGCACCAGAGAGCAGCGGGTGAAGGTGCCCCTGATGTGCTTTTCTCAACCCCGCTAGCAAAGGGCCCCCTTCTCGCTCGCCGATTCGTTGCGTGCATGGACTCCACTACAGGCCCCATCTGAGCAATAGAGCCTGCGGCTTGACGGATATATTGCGACGCCGGAGCTGCCTTCTTCGGCAGCTGAAAGGGGAGCCCATCGCTCGACCACTTACCTCTTGGAGTCCTGCCTCGCCCCCGCGATCTCACCCGAAAAAGGCCTGGATCACGCGATGCCCCAACCTCGCCCTCCTACCCAAGCGGGACGAGCTGCACGCCGAGAGCCTGGTCGGGGGGCCGGCAAACGGGAGGGGGGGGGAAGATTATATAATTATATGGGCGAAGGGTCTCAACGCCTAGTGTTCTTCTCTCGGCGCAGTGGGATACGACCGACCAGCCTTTCTCTATTCTGACCCCGTTCCAGGTGTAACACGTTCAGTTTGCAAACCTCGACATCCTTCGCCCTCTGTTGGACGCCCCCCCCCATTCCTCCCCAAGCTGTGGTGAAAGCCCTGCGGATTCCCTGTTTAGCCTCTCTTATATTCCTCTGTTGGCCGTCTACGATCCTAACCAATGCCCTATCGTCGCGATCGCCGAGGCCTTGTGTCGGGTCTGAATGGTGACACCTCCCATGTGGGGGGCGACGTTTTCCACCGTCCGTACCTGGCCTGGTGCCGACCGCGACCTAGGCAACCAACCTCCTGTATTTTTTCGCGCGCCCGTACAACGGATTAGCTTCCGGGCAAAGCAGAATGCACCCTCTGACAGTCCAATTCGATGGCTCCGGGCAGCTCGGTCGGGAAGAAAATGTGTGTGCTCTTAAAACTTGACCTACAGTCGTTGGTGTGGGCGGCATAGAGCTTCTGATATAGAGCAATCAGCCCGTTTCTGGCGCGCGCTGTTGTTTTTGTGGCCTCTAACAGGGGTGGAAGAGGAGTAGCGGTATCGACCCGTCGCGAAGGCCCTGCAAGCGAGGCTTCTCGGGCGCGAGGTCAGTTGCGTTGAAGCCTCGTCACTTGGGTTTGGCCAACCCCTCCAAACCCAGATGCTGAAGTATGAAGAGGAACCCATCCCTCGTTTCTCTTGGCAGACCCGCCCCGGTCTGTTGCTGGACCCCTCCCAAATCTAAGGCTGGTTTGGTTGTTCCCGTACTCATTATCACCAGAGCGATCGCCTGCTGCTTGCGCCTGTCAAGCTGTGGGACCGTTGCCGAATGCGACGCGTTTGTGGTTGGTTTCCGACCATTCTCTGCTGTGCCCTAATCAGCGCTGTGTGAGTGCTAAGTCTTGTTCCGCCCCCAACACCCCGAGCCCGCCTGCTGTCCCCCCGCGTCTTATGTTACCGTAGGTCTCCTGTCTCGAAGAAGTTCTCTCTCAACTAGCGTTCTCGACAGGTAAAAAAAATATGTCGCCCTCATCCCACCGGCGGTGATACCCCTTGTTGACCCACCACAGCTTCTGCGGCCGAAATGGTCCCAAGCCGTCTGCGTCCCTCGCAACCCGCGCTGGATTAGCACCCCTGGCCGGTGGGGTCGGCCCTTTGTTCCTCGTACTCGGCCACGCCGAGATAGTGGGCGTGCTGCCCACGATCCAACCGACAGCATGACTATCGTTCGCCTTGTCGCCGTCGCGGACAGCGCTGTTCTCGGCCGCTTGTTGTCCCGGGTGATCTTATCCCCCTCTCATGAGGCGCACGATTTGATGGTACCTGCACGCGTAGAGATGCCTTCCGAGAATCACACCGTCTGCCTCCTCTTCTGCTGCCTCCCGGCCGACACGGTCGCCTCCCCTTACCCTTGCGAAATAGGCGACTGCGAGCTGCTGGCGGGGAATATGGCCGGCCTCTCCTTTCCGTGAGGCCCGGCAGCTCCTTCTTCCCCCTAGCTCTACTTATCTTTTCAAGGACACTCTTCTTCTCACCCGCCCATCCATCTACCCCTATTTTCAGCGCACCCCCTTCCCCCTCGTCGGAACGTCCTCGCGGACATGGCAGCCCCCCCGCTGAAAGCAAAGTCACCTGTTTGAGGAGTACTGCGGCCCTGTTCTATACTACCGTCGCAAACTATTTTCCCACGGGTTGGATGACTGTAGTGGTTAGCAAGTCCTTCCCTGACGCTCCCCCCAAGCCGACTTGCATAAAGCTATGCCATCTCGAGGGGGCGGCCCTAATGATGATGAACCAGTAGGTCTCCCATGTGCTCGTCTACCGCCAGCGTCCCGCCACGACGGTGATGATGCGAGTCAGCACACAATACTTCGTGCAGCGACATCCGGCGCGACGATGCGCCTAACGCAATGAGATTACTAGATGATTGAAGATATTTACCCCGGGCCTGCCCGCCGGAATTTCTTATACCCCAACCGTTTACAACCCTCGCCCCTTCGCCCCCTCAGCTGATCACTTCCCGTTCACCTGGCCCCTCGGTGGACCGTCGCCCAGTAGAGGCTCCCTCTCCTCCGAGCACGGCGCGCTCCCTTTCTCTGCCCTCTGGGTGCTACATCCGCCCCCTTCTCCTTCCCAGAAGTGAACTGCATTTATATGTTCCCCGCGTCACCCCGCCGCCGCGCCGGGAAGTCGTCACTCGGTGTGTGTTGCTGTGCCGTTGAGCTGTTGTCCAACCGCGCCGAGAACAGATGGCTCTTTTGCCTTCGTTTAAACCTCGCAGACCACCCTCTCTGCCGTCCTCTATTGTTATTTCCCCCCTAATATCTCCCACCCCACACCTAACCCTAAGCATCCGGTCATCGTTTCTCCTTGACTCTTGTGGAGTGTGGGCTTCGATGAACAAGGTGATGAGCAGCCACCAATTACGGATGAATTGGATACCCTAGTGTGAAAACCGTACAATTTCAACAGCCGGCGAGATTACGAGTATGTCTTCCCTCGTCCTCCGCTATTCAGCGCCATCTCTCCCTCTCTATCACAGAGACAGAGCTTCGCCAAATATCATTTCGTCAGAAGTCACCGCCACCGACGGTACCCAAGGGGATGGTGCGATACGCCGACACCTTTAGAAACGGTAAATCATGTTCCCAACGGCATGCGCTAAAGTATTTCTCAGGGGGAGAAACGGAAGGTGGCCATTCGGTAAACCCCCGTGACAAATGCTACGGTACCACAAGAGTTACGTTTTTTTTTTTTGCCAGTTTTTGCAGCGGCTCGTGATGTCACTCGCGAGAGTGACCCCTCTGTTCCTTGCGGCCATAAGCCTTCTTTCTTTCTTTTCGCGATGTTTGAATTAATCGATATGAATCCTCAACGGGGTGGTTAGCTACGCTGTGCCAAACAAATGACCTAATTTATTAACGTGTTTGGTTAGTCAGGAGCTAGTCACTCGTGCGAGTATAATATTAGTACGATACTATGATAGTATCATAGTATTGTAGTATGATATAGTATGATCGTGTGACAGTACGATAGTATGGTGGTATGCATAGCATGTATGGTATGTATGGTATGATAGTGAAGACCCTGCAGTGAAAAAGGGGGTATATCGTCACATCATGACATCGTCGTAACATCCCCCCTACCGTATCATTGACCCCGTGTTCGGTAGGGGTGGCAAGGTCGTGCTCATGGGAAGGCCTTACCCTCACGTGGGCATTGCGTGATCCTCGCTCGCCAGAAAAATATCCCGACTGCTGGCCGAACCCCCACACCATCAGGGGTTCATGTGGGTGCAGACGCGGAGGAAGCGGACCTGGAGCCAGCTAGTGGCCAAAATACCATGGACCCAACGAATGGCCATGATGCCCGCTTGGCTGCTGTGATGTCGGGGGTGTTCGAGATGGACCCCCAGGACCTATTGAACGCTTCTAGCCCGGGAACTAGGAACGTTCTGCAGTAGGTTCTGCAGGATTGGGGTTGAGTCAGCATATTAATGTTCGCGTATCCGATCTAGTTCCAATAATTTGTTTGTTTGGCGGGGAATCTCTAATAGATGTTTCGGTTTGGTCTGCCGTTCAACCACGACTGACGCCGGGGGAAAGTTCACCAGTAAAATGGTCACCCGACTGTACCAGTTGCTGGAGGTGCAACTCGACCACGGGCCCAGATACAACCTTCGTGTTCACGGATCCGTGAAGGAGGTGAGAGGTTGGCGTCATGCTGTGCTTAGCTGAGCTGTACAGATTCTGGCGTGCGAGGTTAGACGAGTACGCGAGGGGCGGTGTGTTGGTAGCGGAAAACACCGGAACCGCTCCCCCGTCCAGCCGAAAAACCTATCCCACCACCCTGAAAAGCATCGACGGTCGGAGACACCTTCCGAATGTAATGCCACAAAATTTCGCAGCGGATAAGTAGCACCCGCTATTCGAACTATGCGGAGTACTCAAAGGCGGCAGGGGGGGGAACTCCGAGGACGAACGCGTTTCAACGCGGCGATTAAACATTATAATTACTCAGGTAAAAAGCACAGGTGGGAGACATTGTGCTGGTGGAGCAGGCGTGCAGCAGGCTTGAAGGGAGAGCAGGAAGGCACTCACCGAAATCTTGCGTACGAGGATTGGACAAGATCGTGACAGATAACGACCATCGAACAACCGGGCTTCAGTTACCAGCCTGGGCCACGCCGAGAAGTCACACCGATCGGGCCGAGGGCCACTTGGATCTAGCCAAGAACTGCTTGGATCGGGTTAAGGAGCGTGTGAATATATTCTACCGTTCGATACCACCTGTCTGGCTTTTGTCGCTAGCGCTGAAATAGAATGCATAGCTTAATGCTGCATCTCCTAGTAGCCCCGCGACTGCAATAGTAGTTCCTGCGGATGAACGATACATGATCTGCCACGTTGGTTCACTTCGTGTATTTAATGCGTGACATACATCAGAAGGAAGTGATGCGGTCGTTTCGAGCGTAACCATTGGAAACACACCGTGACGTAAGCGGTGTGGATGGTCCTTCCCATATGTCCTTGGCCCGAGGTGTCAATAGGATAATGGTAGACTATATCACCGATCCTTGAACAGTAAGCGAGTGGTACGGTTTGAGATGGTAGTTGGTTCAATGCATTATTCGTATAGATAGCCAGCCAGTACCCAGATAGATGGGAACCTATACGAGGATGTCCGGGTGGAGTCGAGAGCCAAGATCAAACACTCGTCAAAGGGTACTCAGAAAAACAAAAAAATACACTAATAATACTCAAGATACACAATCGTCCGCCATTACCCATTTACTGCTTTGTATGGACGCCGGCCGGTGAGCAGAGCCGTGATATTGGCCAACCGCATACTTGGCTCACACAAAAAGAGCCGACAAACTATCAAATAATGCATTCCAGACTCTGAACATATTTCCAAGCAACCTGGACCACAGGATCAATCCCACAAAAAGTAGTACCATGGAAAACGTCCGCATCAGATCACAGCCTCAACAACCAAGTTAAGCTAGTACCTCTGTACATGTTCTGACGAATATCTGTAGTGCGTGCTTGTTGCACGTGTTTGTGTTGCACGACGTACGTTCCTTCAACGAAAACACTCCAACATCCGTTTTCACTTCAACTTGTACAATCATTTCCCGTTGCAAGCATGGACGAAAGAAGACCGCCGGCGCATGTTCCGCGCGGGAGGAAGGTCGCCGGACCTCCCCCAGAGTGCTGTCTCCCCGTTGGTGCAGGAGCCAGCAAAGTCAAAAAACGAAAAAAACAAAACGATGCCTCCATCAGATACGATCAAAAACACAAGCTGGCGTTGTGGTGGATAAACTGTCTATTGGTTGCGAATTGGCAGCTAAAGCCAAAAATCGCCGGGAGCGAAAACTGGACTGGGTCCAGCTCGAATAATCACCGATCCCCGTTGAAAAGCGTGCCTTGGACCGCGCCTACGGTATTGCAGTATCATACTTTGTCATACTCTCACGAGTGGCTTTGTGCTTCCCTGACACAACGACATCACGCCGATTATCTTTACACGTCGGAGCAAACCATTCCGTTGCGGATTCATACAGAAATATAGCAGGAAGAACAGGGGGATCACTTGCGCGAGTGACCCTGTGACACTGCATAAAAAAAACCCAGCAGTGACCCTCTCGCCGCAGCCACAGTCCCTTACATCGACATACGGCGAGTTGCAGGATTCTAGCCGCCAGCCTTATTTGCCCCGACGTTCTCGTCAACGAACAGCCTGGGGTAACCCTATTACTGTGAGGATATCACTAAGTAGGGCGACTCTCCACTCACCCAAACTACTCAACACAATGAGCAAGCTTGGTGTCCGTCTACTTCATGTTGTAATTAATCCATCATCACCATTTGGTAGGAACTTTAGTTTTCGTGTTGTCCCTAAAACATGGTATTGTTCGTCGCGATGGACTTTCGTCATCCAGCAAACACAAGAATTTGGGTGGTGATGATGGATTAATTACAACATGAAATAGATCCTCATCTGAGCCCCCCAGGCAACAGCACCGCCTCTGGACCGATTACTGCTGCCTTTTAATCAAACACCGCATCGCATGGCCTGCCAGGCGCGTTACTTTAGTCGCGAAGTAGGCGTCTGCAATATTTTTTAGGCGAACCCGCCGAGATATCTGACGGACACAAGCTTGCTCATTAGTTGAGGTAGTTTTCGGCCGGCGGGATACAAGGCCTCGAGCTGGCGTGCAGAACCGTGCCTCACAATGTTCTTTGGAACTTTCTAGAACACAGCCACGCACCTACTCCAAGACCTGCAATTTTCATACTTCCTAATAGATGTACTTCGTAGCAGTACAGCGTAACCCCATTAGTAAGATGAAAACAACGTTATCTGCTTCTTCCGTCTATGGTTTCCACTACTAGTACTAGCAAACATACGTATTTTGTCTGGTAACGCGCCTCCTCTATGTGTGATAGTAGTCTTCATATTAGTATCACGCATGTTACCTTCACCGCTCACTCGCTTGCATGAATTTACCACAAACACGTCGACGACACACTCCAACCGTTGATACTAATACATGTATGCGTGGCTGCTTGCCGTGTGCTCTGGTCACCAGCTTGCCACAATGGTGCTTTACGTATCGTGGTGTACCGTGTATCGTGCCTGTACAGTGTGAAACACGCCAAACACGTATTATCACCAGCAAGCTGTAACCATTTTTTTGGTGTACGTACCGCATCACATCAAGCACGGGGAAATGAAGGAGCCATCTCCAATACCCCGTCAAGAAAGTTCTACCTAACACAAGATCTACGCGAGGTCACAGGTTCTACACGATAGCCATTGCATGTTACCACTGTATAACAGTGTGGGCTAAACCTGTCCAACCGAACATATGAGGAGCACAAATTTACACGTGGCGCACATACAAGTGTTCAAGTTTTGTGCTTCATTTGTGGGTACCTCAAAGCACGTGTTCATGATTTGCCTTAAAGCTCCTTGGGCTTCCCCACGAACAACGACGCGCGCAGCTTTGTGAGGAACTGAGACGACCCGTCGAGACGCATTTGTTGTCCGTGCCGCTTAGCATAGCCGTTGTTTTTCGGGGTGCTCGTAGACCTCACTCATCTAGTCAACATGTCATCTCTCGTGCGAACGACGATGAATGGGCAACCCCGTGGAATCCTCAGACGTTGATAGTTGCCTGGGTGAAGGCCACGCCCAGGGGTCCCTCCACAAGGTCTGCATTTGGGAAACATTGAGCGTGCATTGGCGGCAACAAGGGCAATATCTCGGAGCCAGAACTATCAAGATAAGATTTGTCGGAACGATTACGGTGGGCGCGGAGTTGTTGGGGCTTATCAGGACGGTCGATCTGAGACAGCCTGCACAAGCAAACCGCACATAGGAATCATATATCGCCCATCGTGGGTAGGTATATCGTTGGATGCAAACGGGCGTCCGCTAAATGTTAGCAACCCCGCACGTCCCCTACAAGTTAATAAAGGCGCACGTCCCGACTAAGAGGATGCGGTCACCAATAAAGCGCGATTGAAGACGAGGAAAATCTTGTACTGGTACGTAAAACCTCCGAGAGCATTGTCGGTCATCTCTCGCATGATACGCCCGTGGCCACTTACAGTCTTCCTGTTCCCCACGGATGCACTCCATGCCGGTCATTATCTTGTCACCGTTAGAGTCGCGCGTAGGAACAAAGGTCTCGCCGATAATGCCTTGGGAGTCGCGGCTGAAGCTGGAGTGGTCGATCGCCATGTTCATCTGCCAAGTCAAGTGGTCCGGGAGGTCGAACTGGTCGGTAGGATCGCGCATGGCAACCTGGTGCAGCCTGCCGTGGCTAAGGCGGATGGTGACGGTCGGGGTGACGATACGGAAGGACGCGTGCTCCGACTGGTGGTCAAACAGAGTGTCTCCATCCATGGCTTCAGAGACGTAATCGATACACTCCTCCATGTTGGTCATCGTAGGGTCGCCTAGGATCCAGTCTCCCATAGACTCCTCTTCCGGGAGCCTGCGGCCCTGAAGCGCCTCCATCTTCTTCCTCTCCCAGTACTGCTCAAATCCGAAGGACCTGCACTGGCCAGGGATGTTCACAGCCGAGATCACGACACCCGGTGCCACAACGGCCACACCGGGCGCCATCAGGGCCTCCTCGCCGTCAACGATTACTCTCAAAGCGCCGTCCGCCAGACAGACCGACCGGCCTGGCGGACAGGCACTATCGAGGCTGTGCGGGTCTTTCACTTCGATTACCATGCTGTGCTCATCTCCATCGTGGTCGGTGGTAAGGACAGAGAGGCCGGTGATGTACGTTATCTCCGGCAGAGAGGGGACCGGGGCGGTGACGCGCATGTTGATGTGCACCGACGGGGGACTCGAGATGAGGGCATACCACGAGTTGTCGTCGCCCGTGAAGTCGAATTTCTGGCCAAGGAAGCCGGTCATGTGCGGGTCACCTGTGACAAGGAGGCGAGGGGGTGTGGGGTCAAGCCGGCTAGTTATATTATTGCCACGTCTGGTTGGGCGCCGTAAGACGTAAGCCAACCCCTATCTATATCTGCGGGCATGAAATCCAGCAATGCCACGACGGGCACCTATTACGATAGTTGTGCCAGCCACTAGAGGTTACCTTCGGCACGTTTTGACAGTACACTAGCGCGCGGTGGCCCTTGGGATACGTGCGATGATATTGAACCGGACCTGGATTTTTTGGCGGGTTACGGAATGTAAATGGCATTAGTGCCCCCATACGGCTTCTTACCACAGGCGCTGGGGTCACCAGCCAGAGGAACTTCGCACTGAAACTTGTCCGGGCAGCAGATCTCCCCGTTGTCGCATTGGGTGTCATCGGTGCAAGCTGTTTCAGACAGTGGACGGATAGAGAGGGGACAACGCACACCGATTTCTGGACAGCGATCCACACGGATTATTTTGGCCACCAGGTGTATTTAGGCTTTTCACGCCCGCGAAAATCGAGTGTGCTACTGCCTACCTTGTATCCTTCACATTTCAATAAATTATTCTTGCTACTGTACAAACACACGTTTTCGGAAAAATCGGTGACCCTCTTCCAATGGAACTTGAGCACGTCGGAGTCAATACCAATGGCATGATCTCGAGACGCCCCTTCCCCGCAGCAGTGTTGGCTACACTCCTGATATTTTCCGATACCGCACCGACGTCGGCGATAACGGCCACAAAACCCTCTCAATACTCTTGGAGGATTGTACGTCGTGCCGAGGTAAGTCCGGTGTTACTTCCGTATCAACTGATTGCAAGGGACATTCCTACAATGGAGAATTCCACTATCTACGTGGCTGTACAGGCCTAAATTTTTTGCGGCAAGGTTTGTGATAGGGCGGATGCAGCCTCACCGCATAAGCCGAGGGCGTCGTCGTATGATTCCGTAGAGCATTGACAGACGTCGTCGGCAGCTCTCCGGGCCAAGATCATTATCGGCAGGCGCTGAACACGCACGACAGTACAGGGACGGAAACAAGTGTGAAATGTCAATGTGCAATACACGTGGTCATGATCAACCATTATCAAGAAGGACCTCCCAGCACTGAAAACACGTCCCACAACTGTCGACCCATCACGTAATATTTCGATTTCCTCACGTGTGCCTGGATACCAAGCATGCTAGACTGAAGAAACCACGTAAACGAAGTTAGCATTGAGACCATCAAGAAAATCAAAGCGCAGCTCTATACTAGACCAGGTGCATATTTGATAATCACACAGTATCACGATCGCTATATCTGAGCAAAACACCAGGCCAAGGACAAGTAATCGGCTTTGAAGTTGCACAACAAGAACGACGTCTCGATTAGGTCGCGTGCGTTGGGTACTCACAGTGAGACTCGCTGGTACCAAACTAGCAGAATGTCACGCTGGTCCTAGCAAGTTGGTCAAGGTTACGTTATCAGATCGATCGCTTCGTGAGACTACGCGGCGCTGCCCTAGGGCCATGTTGACTCTGTGACACACGATCGCCTAAGGCTCCTTAAGGTCACTTCATCTACGTGCACATACAATTTGAACGCCCACAACGCTTACATGAGCACGTGTTGTCGGCGAGGATGCAGCACCTCCTTCCCCTGCAGTTTCCGTCTTCGTCGCACCCTTAGATGTATGTGATGTGTCAGATATCGACGACGGGCAAGGAACACGACAATCAAGCAGGCCAGGGACGAAAGTACTCGATGTCAGCCCTCCACAAGCAGTGGCCCAGTGGTCGGGCTTCTGCAATTACGCCAACACATGCCTAGTCGTCAGTGGTTTCACCCCGCTGTGACGCCACCGATGTTGCAAGCCGCCACGATCGACAGTTCTCAAAATCGCCATGCGTCCGACGATTGGCCATGAAACACAATAAAACGAACACGCATATTATTCCTGATACAAGGCTTTACGCGGATGTTGCCGAAATATACTGGTGGTATGCGACGTTTTGCCCTCGGTAGGCATGTGGTCCGACTCGGTGTGATGCAAACATGTACCACATGGACCTACGACATGCTACAAAAGTCAGAATGCGCGTTTTAAAAAAGTCCGACAATCCATTTAACCTCCATATACCCCACACAGCTGTTGTACCTATGGATTTCCGACGTGGCGCGTGACAAGGATACCAAATACAACCGTAGTTTTAGTTGGCACGATACAGCAGCTAGCTGCCATTTATACCACAGAATACTATTGCATTGCAGTTATGTGTGAAAGGCTCGTATATGGGAAGCCTGCGGCAGCGGTGGCATTAGGCGACGAACGGTGGTAGCTCGGATGCACATCGTTCGAGTTAACGAGTCCTGAACCTCAACGAATCCATGAGACCAAAATCAAGAGAAACCCGCGTTATGCTGGCTGCATACAGTCACCGCTGACTGTGGTTGGGCCAATCAACTGTAGGAAACACGACTGACTTCGAGATCCAAGCAATCTACCCGCAGCCCGTAAGTATACCACTGCTGATGCATCCGGCACAGTAGTTACGACGGTCGATTTAATGCACATGCTCACCCTGTGCGTCCATCGCCGACTGCCACGTATCGCGCCCCACATCAATCACACCAAATATAGTATCGGGTTGGCCGACAACGGGTGGCTCGCTGCCTGGACCCGTGCTACTAGGAAACTCACCGCAAAGTCCGGTATCTTCATCGTAATGGTCAGTGCTGCATTCGCACACATCGTTGGCGCCCGCTCCGCCTTGTACAGACCCTTCTTGTCGAACTGGTAATAAGGTAGGTCGAGCGAAGAAACTTGTACGTCAGTTACGCCAGACCAAATGCAGCGAGGTATTA